>JAFBJS010004287.1:104537-164181 GCA_016785265.1 Paraplagusia blochii
CTTTTTCTCCAAACCTTCCTGTCTGTGTTGTCCCTCTAATCACCTCATTCCTGATCCTGTCCATCCTTGTCTCTCCTAAAGAGAATCTCTGCATCTTTAACTACTCCACCTCCAGCTCTGTCTCCTGTCTTCCACCTACTTCTGGTGTCTTTAATCCGTCCATAATGGCTTTTTCACAACCAACCAAATTTGTAAAATAATATTGTTTATCTTGTTAATATTGTGGTGCATAAACTGTCCTACCATGTTTCCGGCGGGTGTTTGGCCCCAGACCTTAAACAAAAAATGGCCACCAGAGGGCACCGTCTACCTACCTGAGTCAGTGTCCTCCACCGACCAACAGCCCAGCTGCTTATGGACATCATTACACAGTCAATAAAGCAATAGTCAGTCATTTTCTCTGCTTAATTGATCCCAGTGCCAGTCAACAAAGCGTGATGTGACATTTTTTACGGCAGCAGAAACTGCAGCGTGCCTCGGAGTACGACATGCTATTTGTAATTATCTTGTTGTCCTGCTCGTGCATGACGCCGCCATCTGCATAGGGTAAGCAGTACACTTGTTGGTCAGTGACCCGGGTCAGGGCCTCGGCATCGAGACGAGCCTGCGGTGTCCCTCTAATCCCCTCATTCCTGATCCTGTCCATCCTTGTCTCTCCTAAAGAGAATCTCAGCATCTTTAACTACTCCACCTCCAGCTCTGTCTCCTGTCTCCCCCTACTTCTAGTGTCTCTAATCCGTCCATAATGGCTTTTTCACAACCAACCTGTAGGACTTCGGCTTAAATTTGTAAAATAATATCGTTAATCTTGTTAATATTGTGGTGCATAAACTGTCCCACCATGCTTTGGCCCCAGACCTTAAACAAAAAATGGCCACCAGAGGGCACCGTCTACCTACCTGAGTCAGTGTCCTCCACCGACCAACAGCCCAGCTGCTTATGGACATCATTACACAGTCAATAAAGCAATAGTCAGTCATTTTCTCTGCTTAATTGATCCCAGTGCCAGTCAACAAAGCGTGATGTGACATTTTTTACGGCAGCAGAAACTGCAGCGTGCCTCGGAGTACGACATGCTATTTGTAATTATCTTGTTGTCCTGCTCGTGCATGACGCCGCCATCTGCATAGGGTAAGCAGTACACTTGTTGGTCAGTGACCCGGGTCAGGGCCTCGGCATCGAGACGAGCCTGCGGCCGTTTGTACTGCTGCACCCGCATTGTCCAAGTGGCCGGAGAATGAGAAACTACGTGAATCTACGTTTCACATACTTTGAATGCAAACTGTGCATCTATACAAAGTTTACATTAAACAAAGGCTCTGAAATGTTTGCTTTATAAAAATAAATATGTATTACTGCAGTACAACAGCTGGTTTACCTCTTGTTCACATCTTCTTGTCATTCTCAAATAAACAACCACAGGTACCGGTATTTCTGGACTATAAGCCGCAACTTTTGTCACACAATTTCAACCCTGCGGCTTATACAGAGATGCGGCTAATGTTTGCTTTTTTTTTCTAACTGCTCGAGCTGAAAAGGTAAGAGTGAGACAGGTGGTGTCGAGGAAGACGCAAGTCACAACCGCCAATAAACACCATAGAAGAAGAAGAAGTTTAACGTACGGTAACGCGCTTTGTACATGAATAAAATTAGCATAAACTGACCCTCATCATGGAAAGAATGTGGCACATGCCTATAGTCAGGTGCGGCCGATGTATGTACAAAATGTTTTTTTCTTTAAAAAATGTATTGGGTGCAGCTTATAGTCCAGAAATTAAGGTATATAATATTAATAATTAAAAAAATCTAGACATGGTCCGGATGTTGCTGGGTTATGGGCTGACATTGGTCCCCGGGCCTCGGCTTGGTAGTTTTAAATAATGCTTATTATGTTTTTGTAAGGTTTGGGTTAGGGCAGTGGTTCTGAACTGGTAGGTCCTGACCCAAAAGTGGATCGTGGACCCGTTCTGAAAGGGAATGTCAGGTCTGTCTGTCTCTCCTGCTGTGTCTGGTCATCAGTTTGATCACACTCACCTGTCTCTCTGTCGTTAGTCTCACTCCTGTCACCTGGTGTCCTGTGTATATATACCTCTGTCCCTCACTCATTCTTGTCAGGTCATTGTTAGTTGTTGGATGTTAGTAGTTCTTGGTCCATGGTGTTGTCTTGTCTTGTCATTTGAAATCCTGTTTAGAAGTCCATGCTGTGGACATGCCTGGCCTTTTTGCCAGTGATTTTTTTTTTTTTTTTTTTTTTTTTTGTTTTGCTAGTTCTGCTAAAATCAACTGCCACCACTCAAGATGGCACCACAAACTGCTGCGTCTGGGTCCTCACTTCTTCCTGCCAACCACACTGTAATCCCTGACAGGAAATCAGCTGTTGAGCAAAGTTGTATTATTTTGAAGGGCACACTTTGATAAATAAAATGAGTGTGTTAAAATAAGTGACTTTTTCAAAGATTTTTTTTTTTTGGTAGAAAATTAATTTGCTTGGTTTGAGTTCTATGCGAGTGGGTTTCGATTTAATGACCACAGGAAAATGTGGGTTCCAGAGTGAGACCAGTTCAGAGCCACTTGGTTGGGGCATAGGTCACCTGATGCAAATCTGAGCCGTGCACAGAGTAATTCCATATTTGAAGAAGTGAGAAATAATTAATTTCCTGTTTCCATATTACTCCGACAGGAACGTCTGAGAACTTAGTAAAAGTCAGGTCTCTGTTACTGAGAAGTGAGTGGAGTTTGGGCGCATTCTTAAAGCAGAGCTGAGGAGTGTGTCAAATCACAAAAGTAAATATATGGACAAACCTGTAGACCACTGAAGTGTGTTCTGTGCTGGTTTTTGGGTGGTGTAGTGGTTAACATAGCTGCCTTCCAAAGAGTTGAACTGGGTTTGATTCTTGATTCCTTCATTTAAAGGGGAAATGTGATCACTGCTGGGAAGACACAGATGTACAAACCCAATACACTCAAATAGGTGATGTATTTTGTGGAAATTCGGAAGGGCCTTTTTTACAAATTATCATGCGTCACAATGGGGCCCTAGGCCTTAGTTTGCTAATGCCTGTAATACAACTATAGTAAATACAATGGCACCAAAGTGAAGCAACAGGAAGTTATCTGTCCAAAAATTCTTGTTATTTCTGTGATTATTATCGGATGAAGGCATGAAAATGCTTATTCTGTGTATTCCGAATGATGTTTTATTTTGAAATTTGAAATGGACAGGAGAGAAACCTACATCTTTAAAGAAAGATAGAAAGATTCTTGTAATACAGATTTATTGCAACATGTTGCTCCTGCACGCTATACTGATTGAGTGAAAAGACAAAAGTCTTAAAAAAAAAAACACTTGGAAACAAAAAATTTCTGCATCGAAAGACAAACGTGATGTTATGAGGACGCAGCTAATAAAGTTGCATATACAGTGACTTAGCCTTTATTATTCTATTTAGGAAACACAGTCTTCATGCAGGTAATATAATTAGAATATTTAGTCGTATTTCTCCAACACGACTTAAAGACCAGTCTTTGGGGAAAAAAAAAAAAAAAAAAGTTGGAGACCACTGGTCTAACCTCAGTCTAGAAAATTTCCACAAGACGCCCCGACCTTCAGGAATTCAGGGCATCCAGATTGAGAGAATTATTATTTCAAGGACAACCAAAGGGTTAAGTGTGGAAAACTCCGTCCGTGTACGCATGAGCAGGAGTCAGTGTGTTTATTCTGTGTGTCCTCACAGCAACTCCGACTCCACCACTCCTTGTGCCGTCAGCAGGGTTAGGGTGGAGCTGACGGAACTGCACATGTTTTAAGCATGCTCTGCTGCCTGTCTCCCACCCTGTCTACCTCCCACCCTCTCCCAACACTCACACTGCAACTCTGAAAGCCTGAAGGAAAGACTGTGTAACCATCAGCTCGACTTTTCTTCTTACCAAATCACCAGGGTTTCCCCACCCTCTCAGAGTCTCTCCCTCTCTCTCTCCCTCTCTCTCTCTCTCTGTTATTGCTTCCTCCCTCCTGTCTCTAAGCACGCTCACCAAAGAAAAAAAAAGTGCAGGGGAAAAAAGTGATAAGCAGCTTCTGGGTTTTGCCTTCAAGCGCACTCCTGCTGAATCAGTGTGAGAGTGCGTGTGTGTCTCCGTGTGTGTGGGGCGTTCACTCCGTCTCCTGACACAGTAGCAACACAGCGTCAGACCTAAACAAAAGGCTAAACGCGGCAGAGCCACAGGAGGAGAAACTCAGGGACAGGAGCTGGCGGGGCGGCCCAGTGTGACTACTCTTCTCAGGGAGGAACTCCGTGGCTGTTTAACCCTCCTGACACCCGAGGTGGAGACGGGGCAGACTCCAGATCAGGCCAGACCGTGTCTCTGAGCTCAGCCGTCCCCTGACAGCTGTGACTTTGACCTTATTTTCACTCACATCTCTGCGCCTCTGCATCCTCCGTGGACACCCCTGCACCTGCACTTTGGGACCAGGACCTGGTCTTTCCTCCCAGAATCCAAGATGTCAGAAGACGACTGTCTCTCACCCATCGGCCTGGACTGCTGCAACTGCTGCCTGGACCTGGCCAACGGCTGCGCTGAGCCCATGTCTGAGAGTCCAGCTCAGAGCCCGCGTACTCCAGGGGGGCTTCCAGGAAGCCCCACCAACTCCAGCGTCAGCCACTTCCGCCAGCTGCGGAACCAGCTCATGTACCAGAACCTGAACACAGACAAGCTGAACAACATCATGAGGCAGGACTCCCTGGAGTCAGTGGTGCGGGATCCCTGCTTCCTCCTCAATGAGGGCATCTGTAACAGCAACATTGACCAGACCATGCTGTCCATACTGCTGTTCTTCCACAGGTGAGTCTGTCAGCAGCTGATCTGATGGACACCTGCAAACATCTGTAAATATTCTCTAGTTAAGGATTAAATCTGATTCAGAATCAGTTTGACAATATATTGAATTTTATCAGATATAAAACACTCTTATTGCACATTATGCATTCAACATATGACATTACAATATTTTTCGCAGACACATTTATTTAGAGTAACTTACAATTTCGGGAAAACCTTCCAAGTTAAAGTAAAATAAAAGCACGAAAAGATGAAGAGGAACCAGGACAAATGTTTGTCAAAACAGAAAAGTGCAACACGTTTCATTTTGCTGCCTTCACACCTGACATCAGGTGAAACCTGTGCATCTACCTGACATTTTTGCATACTCAAAGTCGTTGGAAATGTATCCAAATCATACGACTTCCTGTCCCCTCCCCGTCCACCAATGGTGCGGGACGCTTCCTATCTCCAATGGTGAGTTTTGGGTGACACTTTTATCTAGGAATACATACAGTAAATTCAGAAAAAATCAATTCACTCAGAGAGAAAACAAATGCTTAATTTTTTTTTTTTTCAATAATGAAAGTATTGGACAGCATTGATCTGACGACATGGGGTGAAGGTCGTCTCCTGATAATTTTTATGTAATAAATTTGGTCTAAAAATAGATTATATTAAACCGTGTCTGACGTAATCTCCCTAATTTTACATATTAATCAGTCTAATAATTTTTATCTATTAAGAGTCAAAAACACTGATTGCAGGACCTGGCAATAACCATGGTGTTTATCAGCTGTTGTCTGGCACAGTGTTGGTGAAGGCAACAACATCCTGCAGCCTGAACTCCCTTCAGTCCCAGACTGTGTTTGGTAGCAGCCAGTTAATGACCTCCGCCTCAAATGAACAGTTTCCATCTTTACAGTCCGTCCACTGCAGGGTCGAGCGACTCTGAACTCTCGTATCGGTGCCAGCACTTACTTCAACGCCTGTGCTGAGTGAAGAGTTATCACTGCAGTCGCCCCATGTGGCTATCAGTGGAGATGAGGGCAGTGAGGAAAACAAGCCGGTTACAGTGATCACCTTTGAATGCCACATGGACTGAGTTTATTTGACGTCACCTGAGTCGGTAAAGCGGAGACGTGTTACGGGGTCATCGCATATGTGTCGTACAAGAAGTGCAGTACGTTTGACTGGCGATAACGTGGAGGTGATAGCGGGTTATTGGAGTGAACGCACTCAATAAAAGTGACCTTTGCTTGTTATTTGTCTGCAGATTTGTGTCTGATTATGTCAAGACGTTTTAAAAAATTCTGTCTAGATATGAAAAAAAAAAAACTTTAACCTCTGTGGTTGAACACAGGATCACAGAAAGCCGCCCCAGCATAAACGAAAGAAGGCAACTGTTGCATAATCCATACAACCAGTGACAGCAAACTCAACCTCCTTCCTCTTATAGCACTGTTTAACACATGGTCGTCTGCTCCACTCACTTACTTGTTCATGTGCAAAACTGGATTAAAAACTCCCATGATGCACCACTGAACAAACATGTGCCAAAAATATTTAGGAATGTGAATAGGAATGTGAACAGGAATGAAAAGCACGGGTTCAACTTCCATATAACCTGGGGCCTATTGAGTTGAACACAATACTGAACAAATGACAGGAATTGAAGAAAGATACAGGGAACTATCTGATCCCTTTATGTATATATTCATCATTGCGGGGTCAGTGCTGTGGTGTCGGGCTCTAGGCAAGATTTCTCTGGGGCCTCCACCCTAAAAAAAAAAAATAGTCGACCAGCGCCCCCTAGTGGCCCTAGCAACCACCTGATGTGCCTTTCCTCAAGTCCAGGCTGCAGTGAAAGAGCAATACATTGTTGTGGGCAGTGATGGTCTAGTGGTTGGGGAATCAGACATTCTGTGTTTTTTGTTTTGTCATTGTGTAGGAAGGGCCAGCAGGTGGCAGTAGTCCAACTTTAATGTTGCAGAGTTCCATTCAAATTCCGAAAGAATGGAAATGATCGTGATGCGTGTTCCGTATCCGTCTTTCCAACACGTTACATATTGTTTGTGACAAAATGTAACTTTTGGGTGTTTTGGGTCCATAAGGTTTCAGGTTCGAATCCACCTGCTGCCAGGTCACCACTGAGGTCCACTGAGCCTCACACTCACTGCTCCCCCTGTTCTCAAAGCTGCCCACTGTTCACTTTGGTGATGGGTTTGCTTTTCTTCCCTCCTCATTCCTCGTTATATGTTGGTGTCACAGACACACAAAAATATACACATATAAATATTTGCTGCGAGTAAATAATTTACAAATAATTTAAATCAAATTTTACAAATTCCAAAACCTGTAAAAAAAACCCCTCAGAAATCTAAGAAAAAAAAATCTTCATTGTAAATCAACAAAATTCTGACTTTGACCTTACAGCAAAATCATGCTTTTTTATCTTCCCTCACAGATTATGTAGTCAGATTAATAATCCCTCCGTACCTGTTGGGAACATGTTCTGATGTTTCTATCATTGAGTGACTCGTCGACCGTCAGTATCATATCACAGGGTTGTGCAGCTGGGACGATTTATCAGCGTTTTTATCAACCTTCTCCAGAAGTCCGTCTGCCTCAGATGATCTGAACAGGTTACATTTTAACCCGTCTTCACCCTGTAGTATTTACTGGGGGCTGTTTAACGCTGTTTATCTGTTTGTCTTATCTCCCATGGTGCCAATAGATAATGACCAGTCGTGGCCAATAGTGATGTGATTGGAGCTCCGCCCGGGTGCCTTAAAGAATTGTCAATTTTGTTGCATAGAAGAAGAAGAAATTGCTGAATTTGGAAATCAAAATATTTTGTCGTCCATGAATCCAGTGCATATAGCTTAAAAAATCTACATGTGATGTAAATATACGACACGGTGTTGGCGTCTGGGTTGTTTTGACACTAGTGAGTCATGACGTGAGTCATTATATATCATTATAGCATCATGTTCCTACGAGTTCACTGTCATTTTCCGTTTCATTTGCTGCATTTAAAGCTTGTTTATAACACGACTAATACTAATTGCTCAGATATCACCTCCTCCTCATTCATATTTAATAAAATCCAATCATTTACAAATATTGTATTTTACATAATCAAATGGATATCTTCTTATTTTCCTCTAAATGGGATTGCATTTTCTTCAATTACAGTAGAAGACATTGTATTTCCAGGATAATGTCCCTAAGCCCTGCTGCCGTTGGAGCCTCTACCTCCAGAATTCCTTCCCGCAACCCTCGGTTTGCATCCGTGCAAACTGTGTGCATTCATTATATACAGTCTTTGATTGTGGCGCTAGGCTGTGGACATTAAAGCATATCTGTGGGAGGGTGCGCAACCCATTCGGCTAATAATACTTGTTGCTCTGTGCGTGTAATTATTTTTTTTTTTCCCAGCCTCGGTTTGTTTTGCTTCGTTGAAATGATGCTACTGCAGATGCAGCTATCGTGTTCTCAGACTGCATGCGAAGGAAGAGGTTAAATGATTTGATAATAAAATGCCGTCCCTGGAATTGTGTCATTGCATGAGTCACAGACAGGTGCATCAGTCAAAGACAATGAGACTTTTTATACAATGCAATAAATACTTATTTATCAGATTCCACTTAGACAGACATCGATCTTGTAAAAAGATTTTTTTTTTTTTATCAGCGATGGCACAATCCAGGCGTGACGTGACTATGATGGGAAGGGCGTTTCAATATCACAGTGTTGCTGCAGAGTTTCTCCAAACGCCTAATGTGACTTGGCAACGACAATGGGATCAGTCGCTGGGCAAACTTTACAGTTTTATTTTCGGATTTTCTCGTCGCATTCCGACGTTTTTGCACGGCTCTGGGTGATTACGCCGTCGTTCTTTCATAACAGCTGGGTTTCGTTGACGGAGTTGCACGCTCATGTCGTGCTCCCTCTCTGAAGGGGAGAATTTCAGGGAGCCCCCAGGTTTCTGTCTTTAGTTCTACATCATATAGATCTATGGTAGGTCTGTGGATGTACAACGCTTCACATATGCCAATATTTTTAACGTTTCTGGCATAGAGGCGATGATTTCACCCAATGCCATTGGCAAGTGTGACGCTGCAGCTGTCTCTGCCAAATGTTTGCCTGATAAACACAGTCTTTAGCGGGAACAGGCTGTTCCCCAAGCTTTCCTTTCCAGAGGAGCAGTCACAGACACTGATCATGTGTTTCCTTAATCAAAGGCTTTCTCTTAGGATTTCGACTTTTTATTTACGTCTGGCTCATTTATTTATAGAAAAAGACATGCAGCAAAAAAGCATAAGAGATCTGCAAAAGTTGTGGTTTTAGTCATAACCTTCCAAATCTGGTTGATTATTTACACTGACCTCAGCCTGGGTGGTCAGCCTCGATGCAGCGGCTATCGTTTTTATTTTACCCGAGCTGGCAACTAAAGTTCTGAGCGAGGCTACAGAAAACATGCCAGAAAAACTGCAGCTATTTGATTTTTTTACCTATGAATCAGCAACCGGAGGAAGAGAATGTGTTTTGTAAATAAATCCAGGGTCGGAGGTATGCGCTGAGATGACAACTGTTCTGGTTTCAGTTGAGCTAAGTCTGAGTCTGTGCTCCCTACTGGCAGATAAAGAGAATGCACTGATTTGATGTCAGACCTGTGAAGGTACAGTACACATGGCTGCACGGCACAGGGACGCACTGTTGCGCACCTCCACCCTCGCAGTCAGCCCCAGCACTTAGCAGCCACTAAACACCATGATGAGGTCAAGAGTGTTGAAAAGCCTGCGGCGCTGACACATTAACATTTAAAACAGGGCCTCGTGCCTGCGGTCCGACGGCAGGCGGGGAGGAACGAAATGAGCAATGATACAAAAGATGTAACAAGCTGTTGAAGAGTTCATCAACAAAGCATCAGATCTGGTTTCACAGCCCGACAGGAGTGAGTGGGAGGTGAAAGACCTTCACGAGGCCGAGGGTGGAGTTCTATTTTCAGGGAGCATGTGATATTTGCAAAATTTCAACAATTGCACAGAACTATTGACAAAACTTTTGGCCTCCAAGCCTTTTCAGCCCCAACAACCTTGGCCTGGATACGGTGGTTTGGAGCCCCTCCCTCCAGCCTTAAATGATCACTGGGCCGTTGGCCCTGGTCCAGGCTGATGCTGTTCTTCTAGTCGTCCAGATACCATGGAGTGAGGACACAATCCAGCAGATATGAGGGTCCTGTTTTAAAGAGTTAGGGAACAAACTCCAATCTTTTGACCACTGAGCCACAGACTGAACATGACAAGATTTGAACACGCAACCTCTGATTTGCGTGAAGAGTTCTGTGTAATTTTGTAAACACTGGCTGGGATTTTGCTGCAGTTAAGGTTGCACAGAAAATAGAAAGAAATCCATTCTTCTTTTGACCTCTTATCTGTTGGCGCAGGCAAACTAAGGCCCGGGGGCTAGATGCGGCCTGTTGAGCTTTTTAATCCGGCCCACCAACCTTGTCCAAATCAATAATACATTTTTATATATTATACTTTTACCTTTTCCCTGCAAAACCAGTTTTCCCAATAGATGACATCATATAGACTATTAGATTTTATACATGATTTTTACATGTAATTTATCTAAATGACAAACACCCTTATCATCCTGCTATTGACTCAAACCCGTGTCCAATTTTAGGACAAATTATGGCCCGTGAGTCAAAAGATTTGCCCATGTCTCTGTTACCATGTTGCAGGGACAGGAGTCTCCATGACTGCCACCCAAATCACACTGCACCACACTGTGAGCATTCCTATGGCTGTTGAGGCCACTGGAACTTGGGGCTCCAAGCAAGATATCGCTGAGGCCCCTATGCTATCAGTGCACACAGAAAATGGCCCCCTAGTGGCTGGGGCCCCAATCAACCGCCTGGCGCGCTTGTTCGCAAGAAACGCCTCTGACTGGATCCCCACAATGCCTGCATATCCCCAACAGATGTCATAAAAAAGCTAAAATAGTAGCTGAATATAACAATATAATTGATTTATTCCTGTATTTTAGGTTGAAACAGTTTTGCTAAGATATTCTTTATCATTTATAAACATTTTAGTAATTCTTTAACATTTATAAACTGTTTCCCAAATGAATGAATAATTTACGTTTGCAATATTGTTGGGTTTACAAATAGCTGTAGATGTAAAATGTGTCATGTTGTGAAGAAAACAAAAAAAAAATCACACAGTTAGACTCAGTTACACTCAAACATCTGCTGATTGGTGCAATTTCCCAACGTTTCCATGAAAAGCAAACAAGATTAAAACGTCTGGAGTTCTCTGTTCCAACAAACAATGCTTTCGACGCCATCACCTTAAAAGTTTTATGTGTGAGCTGTACAAGCTGTAACAAGAGCAGGAATCAGAGTGAGGCAGACTGTTGCTGCAGTGTTGAATTTGAAGTTTCACAGCTGAAAACATCAATCATTACAACAATAACATGTGGACGTAAGTGCTGCACAAGATCTACTCAGGTCGACTAAAAACAAAAGTCAATCAAACCCCATGTACAGTGGCCTCCTGTCAGGCCTTCCACTCCCACACAGTTCCCATGTTCACATGCTGGCTGGGCAGTTCAGGTTGGTGAGGGCACTCCCATCCACCCTTATTAAAAGCTTAAAAAAAAATGCCTCACGACGGAGGCTCATGACGGAGCCTGTATCCATCGGTATCTGCAACTCTTTTGTTGCAGCTCTGAAGAAACGTCTTGATTTTCCTTAGAAAACTCTTATGTAACTTCACAGTGCACAGGTGGCTGTCAGAGCAGAGTAAACAAAGGTCAGGGTTAGAGGCAGAGGCTGGAAGGATGTCAGGATGTGAGAAGAAAAACAGCCGTGGGCAGGTAGCAGCTCCGAGGAGCAAAACTCCAGCAAAACAAAGGGCATGTTGTGGAGGCTCCAAGCGATGTCAGCGAAAAGAAAAAAGGAGGACGCTTGTCCTCCTGAGTGGGAGAGAGAGAGAAATGATACAAAAAAAAGTCAGACAGGACACAGAAAAAAAAACAAAACATAGACAAAATCAACTGAAAATAGTTCTCTGTTGTCACTCCGGGCTGTGCCGTGTACACGGCGATGACTTTGGTACAGGTTCAGGAGGCGATTCCTTTGTTTCCAGAGAATGTGAAAGGCCAGGGAAGGTATTTGTCTCTGGTTTGAGTTTCTTATTTGCTGAATTTTCTCTGCACCTCTGGCAACTCCACAGTTAAAGTGACACAAGGGAAATAAACAGTGAATAAATATGGGGGAAAAACATGTCTCTCATGTGTCTCAGTCACAGTTGGTTTAATGAAGTCCCAGCAACAAACTCCCCTGGATGTTTTCAGAGAAATACGTCTCAATTAATGCAACTTCACGCGTTTTGACAAATAAAGACATTGACGTATTTGGCAGCTGCCAGGCTGAACTCACTGACCCTTCAGGGGCACGGCTGATCTAATGCACAGACTAATCTGTCAAAACCAGATCTCAGTTTGCTGGTAAACACTGCTCCTCAATGCGAGTATTTGCAATGGAGACTTTCATCCAACGCAGTTTTCTCATTCAGTGAGACCAGTGTTGATCAACTACTGGGTTGATGACATACTGACAAATATTTTATATTTTACATATGTCCCACGTTCTTTGTGGTAACTCATATAGTTCTCAAAGGACAGGGTGAAGTAGGAAAATATTGACTCAATGTGGGAAACCCTGAACAAGGGACAAGCTGAAAGGAGAAGGGTCATTTTCTGGGTTTTTTTTTTTTTTTTACTCATGTTGCATTAACTGGCTTTTTATAAAATAATATATATATATATTTTTTTTATGTATTGAACATTGATAGCTGATTGTTGCCCTCTGGTAAACTGTAAATGTAAAGGCAAATGTAAGGCAAAACCCCAAACCAATTTACCACCGTGTCTTTATATACGTTTTTGCTTCATTTTTAAACGATTTATTAAGATTTTTTTTTTAATGCAAGGATCAAATTATTTGCAGTAAAATATTTTTTTTGTCAAAACCTGTGTTAAACAGGTTGCTGTATGAATGAAAAAAAAAAATGTTAAGGGAGTCCAACTTAAAGTGAGATATTATTGTCATGTTTGTCCACACTTTGTCTGCAAAAAAAAAAAAACCTAACATGTAACTGGGCTGAGGTCCCTGAGTTGTTCTCACTGTATCGTTGTGACACTTCTCCATTTAAGGATAGAGAGGCAACATAATGGATTTTTAATGGAATCCCTCGGTTCAGTTCATGTTGTGATCGTGTAAAGGCTGCGGTGTGACGTCTGAGAGGTTCCTTTGAGGGTGCGATGCGTTTACTAACCCTCGCCCTGCGTCGACTAGAAAACATCAAACGTCCCTCATTTACTTGTCAAGAGATCAAAAACCAAAAGATTCCGTATTCATTTCCTGGAAAACACGCGCAGACGGACGACACACAATGGATGCGATTGTTGCCATTGTCCTGAGCAGACAGAAACTGAGAGACACACCCCGTACCAGGGTTACTGCCGTCTGTAGCGTGTCTGTATGGACGGCGGCGTGGGTTTATTTTCATAAAGGTTCCTTAGAATCTCAGAATACCTCCAACCCAACACTCTCTGCTTTGAAGATTGAGTTCCTCTTGTTGCACGAAAACTCCTTCCTTCCAAGTAAATATTTTACTTTTTTTTTTCTAAAATGGTTTTATTCTAATCCTCCAAAATGGACAACAAACTAATTACGAAGATGAACTGGTTGTCTAAACTTGAACAGACTACAGAGATTCTGAACGATTCTGTTAGCTGTGTGTCGAAGTCTCAGGATTAGGTGTAAAGATCCTAAAGTGGCCGTAAACGCAACACGCAGGCGCCAGTTTATGCAATCATTTGTGTTTCATATATCATCCAGTGTTTATTGACGACTGTCTCAACACCGGGAGACTTAGAAACTTATCTTTGTCTGCGAAGACGTGAGACTCACTCCTTGGCAACGCAAACAGTCGCACACAAACAGTAGCGCGATGGCCTCCACGAAGGTGACCCACGGTATTACCTTGTTGTCGACACATCACCGCAGAAGAATCCTGCTAAGCTCTTTTGTCCTGAGCGGAGATACTGTCTGTCCCAGTGCTGGATTAGACGTCCATACGTAACATGTCAACTTTGTCATCTGGATTAAGTCATCAAGGTCAAGGATTGGTAGACGATTGGTGACGAGGATTTTAACTGTGTGTGAAGGTTAAATGTTTTTGATCGGAAAAGAACAAGCAGCAGTAGTGGCATAGTGGTTACGGAAGTGGATTTGGGTTCGTAAGGTTTCAGGTTTGAATCCCCCAGCTGCCAGTTTGCACCTGAGATGCTCTGACCAGACCAGCATTACTTCTAGTCGGCTTACCAGCCACAGGTAGGCTCACAGTATGGAGCAGCGCGATTTGGGTGGCGCCACCTGCCTGTGCAACCCAGCAATGAATAGTCTAAGTCTAATGCATTTCTTCCTTAAATTAGTGGAATATGTTATTGACCAAATTTGGACTTAGTAACAATTTAGTCATCATTCAAAGACTAACTGGGCATAGGTGGCGTAGCGGTTATGGAGGCGGACTTGAACCCACGAGACTTCATGTTCGAATCCACCAGCTGCTACGTTGCCACCGTCTTGAGTTGCCACCGATTTCCAATGGGAAGTCCTCACCCAGAGGACAGCTCATAGTTGGTGCAGTGTGATGTGGACCGGGATGAGCGGATCAAGGTGAATGAAACAATGAAAGACTTACTCAGATTAATCTGACTTAGACCTCACCTAACCAGGACTTCTGGACAAAAAAAATCCCATGAGATTGAAACATAGAAATAAGTCTGTAGAGGACATTTCTCACGGTCTTGTTCATACCTGCCATACTGTGTTTCACATCATCAAAAGACTGAAATAATCCAGAAACTTTCCCATGATTTCACATCAATTGCCACCCAGCTCAGCAGCAACAGCAACAGTACAAGTGGTGAAACGTCTCTGCAGTGAAGAAAAGAGACACTTTCTCAAGAGCGTCATTGAAATAGGGAAGTGGCACCGACGACTCCACAACGCTGTCCAAGTTTATAGGACACTATTTGTTCTTCCTCCTTTGGACGGGTTGCGTCACTTTGCTTCAATCTCTTCTTGATTTCCTCATCGCTCCACCTCAGTTGTTGAAGTCGACAGAAGGCAGAGTTAAATAAGGACAAGGGTGGAGGGTGTTGAACTGACCATGACAGGCCCTCGCTGCCTTATCTGTGTTCTCCATGGCATTGGAGCGGGCAGAGATAATAAGACAGTCTGTCAACAAACACACACTCACACGCACACACATGCCTGTCCAAAATGGCACAGTTGATCTTGACACTGTATTAACACTACATATATATTGGATTGTGCAGTTTTCTGTGCAAACATTTCCCTAAGGAACCCAAAGTCATAAACCTTTGCCTCCCGATCAATAGACATTATTAGTTACTCATTGACAGTCATGTCCATATTTTATTGTTAACTTATTGATATCTAACGAATCCAAGTTTTCAGCCGTAAAACAGTAACTGAACCAACAAAAATGACTGAACTCCCAGAAAACATAATCCCACATGACCCCTCAAAAAATCTCCCATGACTGACCTGAGGGTTGCGACCCAGTCTTTGGTAAACAATGTTGTAGTGTACTGTTTCCACTTCCCACCAGCCCCTTGTTGTTGGCACATCTCAACCTTCTGGGATGGAGAATGGAAAAAGTGTGTATTGTCTAGAGGGCCTGGTCCACATGGGGAGATGGTGAAATTATGGAGTTAATAGACCTGCGTCTCCGGGCCGGGACACCGGATAGAAGGCCATAAAAATTTCATTGTGTTCCATTTTCAACGCTGTGAGATTTTCACCCTGTCTGACTGCATGTGGAAGAGGCCAAAAAGTGGGAACCAGTCCTTTCTCTGAGACCACATATAAAGGTGTATTTTAGTGCATTGGTTCTCAACTGGTGGGTCCCGACCCAAAAGTGGGCCGCAGACCCATTCTGAATGGGTCACGAAATCAGCTCAATAATGTGAATTTGCTGTTAGAGATGTGTTTTATTTTAGAAAAATCTCTTATTTTGAAAGGCAGACTCTATTGAATAAAATGAGAATGTTAAAAGAAGTGATTTTTCAAAGCCTTTTTTTATTTATTTGTTTGGGTTGAATTCTATGGGAGTGGGTCGCAACTTAATGACCATAGGAAAATATGAAAGTGAGACCAGTTGAGAACCACTGTTCTAGTGGGTTTTGAAGAAGAACCCCCGAGTTAGCGTTGACAATTAACCTTCAAACTTTGGCAGTTGATAACAACATTCTCTATCTATTTATAACAACCAGAAAAAGCATAATCTGACTAAAATTATCATACATATCTAGCTAGCTAGCTAACTAGCTAGTTCTTCATGTTGCACTGCATTTGTAATGATATTTTGGGAAGGGACTTCTTCTAAACCGATGAGGTGACTTAGTTTAGGCTTGAAAGAAGAAATACAGTTGCTTACAACTAAACTTTTTTATTTATAACATGATGTTTATTTAGATCTTATGTATTATACTTGTGTATAGTTGTACTTGTAGCGTTTCTTTTGGTAAATATTTTTATTCCTTGTCTGTGAGTCCAGCCGGTCCTGCTGGTGAATTCTCTTCTCTTTCTTTCATCCCTTCCATTGAAAACATATCCGTTACATCGGTGCATATTTTTATCCTGTCTGTCTTCAGTTGTTTGTTCTATGTCACCGATTCCCATCATCCCGTCCCAATGAGTTAACCACAGTTTTCTGATACACAATGCACCCAGACAGTGAACCCTGTCATTACCCCGGTGGATTCCTCCTGGGCAGCGTAAACAGCCATAAATATACTGTAGGTACAGTACAGTACAATACAGTACAGCAGAGGAGTCAAAAACAGTCAAAAGAAAAGAATTGGGATGTGATATTCTTCCTTTATTTTGTACAAACATATATAAAAGGAGACGTTAACACACACACACACACACACACACACACGACCAATTACTAAGACAGAGTTTAGCAAACAATTTCACCACACACTTTCTGAGAAGTGCAGCCAGAGTCTCTGGGAAAGAAAACAATAACTGGTTTGAACTCTCTGCAGGTCATGAGATCATTCTTCCCAAACATCAAAAAAGGTAAAAGCATCATCACCAACAACATCTTCTGTTTTCAGTACAGACAACAATGTGTTCTTATTCTGCATCTACTAGGAAACAATAATGACCTCGACCTTCCTGCCTTGCAGTGGTCATGAGTGAAGGGAGTCAGAGAGTGGACATCAAGTTCAGTTTAGTATTGGGGTATTAGGAGAGACAAGGATGGACAGGGTCAGGAATGAGATCATTAGAGGGACAACACAGACAGGAAGGTTTGGAGAAAAAGCTAGGCAGGACCTGGAGGTAGTTAGAGTTAGAGAAGAGGATGTAGAGGACAGGGGGAGATGGAAATTGTTGACTCCCTGTTGCAAGACAGGGAGACAAGGGTGGACAAGTTCAGGAGTAAGATTAGAGGGACAACACAGAGATGGAGCTACCAGGTAGGAGACAAAGAGGAGATTGATGGATGCAGTGAAGGAGGACATGGTGGTAGTTGGAGTTAGAGTTGAGGATACAGAGGACAGGGGCAGATAGAAATTGTTGACTCGCTGTTGCAAAAACCCTTAAAAAGGGACAAGAGAAGAAGAGGAGAGACAATGATGGACAGGATCCGGAATGAGGTGATTAGAGGGACAACACAGACAGGAAGGTTTGGATAAAAAGCTAGAGAAGACAGATTGAGATGGTTTGGACATGTTCAGAGGAGGAACACTGGATACATTGGTTGAAGAATGATCCTAGAGATGGAGCTACCAGGTAGGAGACAATGAGGAGATTGATGGATGCAGTGAGGATGCACATGGAGGTAGACTAGAAGATATAGAGGACAGATGGACAATGTTGAATCGCTGTGGCAACCCCTGAAAAAAAGGCAAAAAGAGAAGACGAGGAAGAAGACGTAATGAACAGTGTATAAGTGGGTTTAGACTCAACTTTAGTGACTTTTCCTTCTCATTACTCAAGCGTGCTGTTAGAGTAATCCCCAGCGCCTGAGTGGCATTTAACCTGAGGTTTAATTACATCTTTCTTTGGCACATCATTTTAATATATGTGTCGTCCCCAAAGTGCTTAAGGTGCCGTTGTGTAATTAATTCGAGCCTTTGCATAACGAAGGGAGGAAAACACTTCTGAAAACACTCAGCTGCCCAGCTGGGAACATGGAGGAGGAAACGTGTTGAGTAATCTGTGTGAGTGCAATGAGTTTCCTTTCAGCACGTGAATTAAAATATGCAATGAAGACGATTGCTAAATCGGGACAGGAGGTGTTCTGCAAAGGGAAATACGAGGTTGGCGACAATTGCATGCACTATAACTGCCTGGCTGGATTAGTTTACAGTATAAAGTACATGTTTTGCAGAGGCTAAAATGACTGGCAAATCCCTGGGACACACAGTCCAACCCTGACTCCAGTTTATGGTTTCCTGTTTGTTACCGGAGTTTCCAAATTTCCACGTTCTCATCGGCCATTTATGTTCCTGCAGAAGGGAGATCGGGGAGAAAACAGTAACAGGGAACGGCTAACGGAGAAGGAGGACAAGGAGACGGACATTTACGGCCGTTCGATTGCACGATCACAACACGGTCATCGCAGAAACCCACGGCCCGTGAAATGATGAAGCAGATTTATCGCCGGGGCTTTTATCGCGAACGACTTGCAGCTCTTTAAGTAAGCCGGTTACAGCTACTCACTGTAATTGTACACAGGAGAAATTACAGACCGGGCCCGGGACCAGCTCCGTTCCACTGGCAGTCAATGGCAGTGGATGGAAAAAGGTAGAAACGTTCTGCCAAGATATGTCTCACTGGCAGACATGAGGCTGTGAGAGAAAAGAAGGAAAGACCAGGCGTCCTGGCCAAGTTTCACTGAGTCTGTGATTGTTTCTGGTCATTTTCCCGACAGAGACACAGACCGGGGGGCGATGAACGACCGTCCTCAGTGTGTGTACTGAAGAGGGGCCGTCGTACCATGGGGCAGTTAGTGTCCTATCTGATGGGGCATTGTGCCCAGTCTCTCTCCCTCTCCGTCCCAGACGTCTCACTGTGCACTATCAGAGGCAGCAATTAGCACTAGTAAAACTGAATGACCCTTTTCTGCATTCTTTCCAGTATGGTGTCATTGGTCAGAGTGAATCACAATTATGTTGGTATGTATTGTGTTTACTAGAATCCGGAGTTAGACTATGGTTAAGGGCAACACCGGCTGAGTTACGGGAAGTCAGAAAAATAACAAACAATGCTTGATTTTTCTTCTTGTCCTGTTAATATTTATTGAAAACATACAAGAAAAAATTTTTTCTAAGATAGTCTGGGGACATCTGGAGGCCGTGGTGGCCTAGTGGTTGAGGAACCAGACTGGGATCCAAGGGGCTCCAGGTTTTTGAATCCTCCAGTTACCAAAGTCCACTGAGCATGGCACCGTCCCCATCCACTGCTCCCCGGGCGCTCAAAGCTGCTCACTGTTCACTTTGGTGATGGGTTAAAGGCAGAGGTGACATTTCGTTGTGTGCAGTGGTGTGAATCACTATGACAAGGAGTTTGCTTAAAGAAACTTCTACGTATTCACGAACTCAAACATTTGAGCAACACGACTGATTCTAGGACTGACAAAAACTTATTTTTTGTGCCTCCAAAATATGATATATTTACTTATTTGTTTTTCTTTCTTATCCAAAAGTACATCTTGTGCATTCAGTCCAGATGGTTGGTCTTAGTTCGTTGTTTTTTTTCTTCTCCTTTCTGCTTGTCCCTTTTTCTGGCGTTGCTCCTGCAAGTCAACATTTTCCATTTTTTTTTTGTTGTCTTACATCATTGATTTGGCCAAAGTTTTACATCGAATGCCCTTCCTGATGCAATCCTCACCATTTATCCAGGCTTGAGATCGGCACCAAAGAACACTAGCTTGTGCCCCCTAGTGGTAGACAAAGCTAATTTGGTTAAAATGCCAAAAAGCAGGAATTTATTAAGTAATTTACAAGCAGGTTTTTGTTCCAACCAAACAGTAGCACACCTACCAG
This sequence comes from Paraplagusia blochii, assembly GCA_016785265.1. Lineage (NCBI taxonomy): Eukaryota > Metazoa > Chordata > Actinopteri > Pleuronectiformes > Cynoglossidae > Paraplagusia > Paraplagusia blochii. Next base: position 124,530 of record JAFBJS010004287.1, read on the forward strand.
GTTGAATGAACTGATCTCCATCATCCATCAGCTGATTGGTCAACTATGTGCTCCTGGTTGGTTGGAGCAAAAACCAGTAGCCAAACTGTTCCTTTGTGGAACATTTTACCAGGTTCCGTCGGCTTCTATCGAAAGATCTGAGCTTCATAAACAATCAAAGAAATAAATAAATGGATTCCTCGGATTTCTCTGACCCTACCACGCTCATTCTGTCCAGACAATCTGTTATGTGTTTGGCAGAAGTCAGTCAGTGTGCTCCTCTATACACAATGCACTATTAATAACTGACCTGAGAGCGTCTGTAGCTCACCAGCAGAGACCGAGGTAGAATTCTATCCCACATTATAAACTTGTCAGCCAGCTGCGAGGAGTTCAGACAGGGTCATGATGTTTTCTTTGGAGCGTCCAGCTCAGTAATGGACTCAGTAGTTCGTGTGCTTTACTTTCAGAAAACACACAGAGTTGACGTGAAATAAAAAAAATGTCATGAACCTAAATAATTTAAAAGCTCCTCGGGATCCAGCAGTAGAAAAGTTACACATGCAATTGCACACTGTAGGCAACAAAAGAAGAAGAGTTTAAAGAAGGGAAACAGTGAGCTGCTGTGAGTGCTGTGCAGGAAACAGTTGACTTATAATTCCTTTCACAGGCTGCCAAAATAGACTTTGACGTCTGCAGGAATTTGGGAGGAAATCATAATCATCTGTGTTCTGCAAGACTCTTGTTTTTTTTCCTCCCTCCTACACATTTGCATCTGTCATATTCACCCTTTCTCTCCTGAAACTTATCGTGTTTACTGGTGCGTCACCTTGAGGTTTTTGTAGCGTCACATGAATTTGCATATCTGAGCGATACTCCCTTATGAAAGGTGATAATGTGTAGGTGGAGAGCTGGGCTGCACATATTGAGCAACACAGTTAGAACAACAACATTTCTTCGGGAAAAACTGATGAGTTGGCAGCTAGCTTAGGCAAGAGGCTGGAATTTTCAACATCGCCGTAGCGTACGATGTTTCTACGACTTATTCTGGATGCATCCAGGAAAGTCCTCCGCTCCGTATGTAGCTGTCACCGGTATTCATAAATGTAACTGCCATCTGCTGGTGTATTCTGGCTCCTCCTGCATCTGGGACAATGTCCTCTTCATATCAGTAGTTGTGTAACAAACAGATACAAAATACTGGCAAAACAAAGCCGTTCCTTTCATGCTCGTTCAAGAATTCTGCCAGAGTAATCATTAGCCAGAATGTGAAAATGATCCACGTAGAGACATTTTGTTGTTTTTATTTTTTTTTCTCTGCAACGTCTTCCTGATTCACTGGAATCATTCTTTCTTCCCTGGCAGGAAACCTGCTGCTCATATTAGTGAGGAATTCTGGGTAACGCCAGGGAAGGAAAGAGGGGGGCAGGCAAAAACACATTTCCTAATTATTATTTTTTATCATAATCTTACTTGGAGTTCTGCCCTTCTTTTGCAGAAATGAATTTAATATCTGCTGCTCACTGACGTTCACTCTCATCTGCATTATATTTTAAAAGCAAATGAAACCTGTAGGAGCATAAAGACGCAGTGAAACCTCGAAAGGGTTGCCCAGAAGGGCGTAGAGTGAAAGGAGGATCCGACCAATTAACTTAATTACACTTATTATCTAGAAATTGACGTGTGTAACTTAAGTCTCACATATTAAGTCTTACACAGTCAACCCTGGTGGATTTTAACTTTGATTTTTGAAAAAAATTGGAAAAATTCTGTATCGCCAAAAAGTTAATTAAATGAACAGGTGTTAGTCAGGCATCTATACATGCAGCAAGAAATGTCTGACACTGAAACTGCTGATACTGGACAAACAAAAAAAAATTCCAAAAAATATACAAAAAATATAGCATATATATAAAAAATTATTTGAAAATTGTTCAAAAACACATAAATTTTTAGGTAGATGACAAAGGCTGGAAGTGGTTCCCCCAAACAGACTAGGGTCAAAGACATTGACCCCTTAAAAATGGCAAATTCACTAGTCACTAAAGTTACAAAGCCTGAGCATTTTCTATATTCTCTCGAATTGTGGAAAAATCAACTTAAAACACTAAGAAGCGCAGTTTTACTCCAACCCTGCGAGTGGCGCTGGTGAGCTGAAATTGATTTCAGATGAGTCTTAAGCCGGGGATTTCTGTAGGAAACCCAGGAAAAGTGAAGTTGAATGACCTTAAAAAATAAAAGAAGCATGTCTAGTACAAGTATAGTATGATAACTTCACCTGTAAGGACCCAAATCTAACAGGTTTCCATCATTCATTAACTTCTACCAATTAGCAGTGGTAACTGGCCACAGCGGTGGTCAGTTACCACTGCTACCACTCAAAATCAAAGCCAGAATTGTCCAGCAATTAGCAAAACATGGTGTTTTGTGGTCATTTGGCCCAAAAATGGTCCACGACCCAGATGTTTTCTATTGTATAGTTTACAAAAACATCATATTTCTTCAGGTGAATGCATTCCAGGATAAGCTTTAAAAAAATTCAAGAAAGTTCAAGCAATAACACTGACCACTCGCTTGTATTTTCTTAATTTTGTTTTTCTATTGTACCTTCAATATCGAGGTTTGAAGTATTTCCAGACTCCTTTGTTCTGTGGCACCTGCTGCTGCAAACATAATAGGATGTACAGCCCAGATTAGAGAACCTTCTATTGACCTTGATCCTCTTAAGAAGCTTATGCACGTCGCAGCTGTCTGCACCGTTGCCTCTGCACAGAAGAAGGAAGGAAGAGATTTGGGAGAGTGAAGAAGACTTCGGGCAACAAAGTTGACTTATTTTTCTCAAACGTTGACATAAATTATACCTAAAGCGTCAGTGACAGCACCACCATTATGTGTCAACACTTTCCAAACCAACAGTATCTCAAAGTATCTGTGTTTCCTCACAGTTTACCTAAAGTACTGGGAGTACAGCCAAGTACTGGTATCAGAGGAAACCATACCTAACAACAGCTGTGATAGCCCCCTCTCTCTCTCTCTCCCTTTCTCAGTGTGTGTCTATGTCTCTCACTCACTCTTGCTCCACCACTTTTCTTCTTCCTCATTTTTGGCATTTTCCTGTTTTGGTGTGAACTCGCTGCTCAGCCTTTGATACAAAGCGCTGGGCTGTCCCCGCGCTGCAGAGCACAGACGCTGGGTATCCGGTGGACTGAGCTGCGTTGAAAGCAGATCGCACAGACTCTGTCTTTATTCTGATCAGACGCTTCATCGACTCTGCCTGGACGGCCGGTGCCCTCCTCACACGGGCAGACGGCTTTGATACAGGAGAGCGCCAAAAACATTTAACACCGCTCTCACAAGCAGACAGGGGGGTGAGCTCACGGCGAGTAGGAGGAACATTGCATTGTTTCCCAAAGACTGGGTCCTGGCCCTCATGTGGGTAGCAGAAAATTTTCGTTTTGTGGCCATCTCGCATCACATTTCCATCAGGTAGAAATGTGACAACAACAAAGGGCTGGAGGAATATTGAACAGTACAATACCTGTCTCTTATACACATCTAGATGTGTATAAGAGACAGGTCTATGTCTCTCACTCACTCTTGCTCCACCACTTTTCTTCTTCCTCATTTTTGGCATTTTCCTGTTTTGGTGTGAACTCGCTGCTCAGCCTTTGATACATTTGGCCCCATCTGTCTATTACTTCCACTTGATCCATACCCATATCAACAAAAGAACTGACCAATAGAATGGCTAGGATTCCATCATCAATAATGCAACTATATTTGTATATTTGAAATATTTTCTCAGTGATGGCAACAACAATAAACTCAAAATGACGCAGTCATTGATACAAGATTCCAACTTTTTATGGGTCCACTTGAGAAATCCTTGTGTGCACGCACAGTTAATTCGGGTAGGAAAATTTTATAGGTAGGAAAATATTTCAGAACATCGGAAATGTAATTAACAAGGGGTATTCATCTGTCACAACTTAATGACCACAAAAAGGTTGGGGAACGCTGCACTACACTAATGTTTCCCAAAGACTGGGTCACAACCCTCAGATGGGTCGCATTTTTTTTTTCTTTGGGTCGCTCGGCATCATTTTTTTATGAATACATTGATATGTAAGTTGGTGGCAGTGGTGGCCTAGGGGTTAAGTTGGGTCGGCAAGGCTTCAGGTTCAAATCCACCAGCTGCCAGGTTGCCACTGAGGTACATAGCACTGTCCCACATAAATATCAGTGGACTCAACATCTGCAGGAAAGCATAAAGTACGGTGCAGTGTGATTTGTGTGGCAGCGGTGGAGACTACTGCACCTAAGACCGGTGTCAAACATTGGGCTCTTTATGTAACTTACTGCAGTAGAAGTGGCTCTAAGGTCCAAAAAAGTTGGTGATCCCTGATCTGGACTTTGTCCCAAATGTCAGTGCCTTTATGCTCACCACAAACAATAGACCTTGTGTCTCCGTGAGGATTTTTTTTCTATGTATTTCCTTTTTTTTTGCCAAAAACATAAGAAAAACGGAACATGACCCTGCATAGCAGTGGTGTGTTTATCCGTCCCTGGGTTCCTGCCCAGACCTGGTATGCTGCCTGTACACAAGGCTGTTGTTTCACCAGGAACCGCACCTACGGTATATGAACCCCTTCACCCTACACCCTCACCATGACCGGCACGGTCTTTTCAACCCTCTTCTTCCCCTTTCATAACATCAGCGCCGGTGCCAAAATAGGTTTTGCATGTACCAGACAACAGGTAGGAATGTGAGACAGGTCAGAGACAGGATAATTGCTATCAAGATTCCAGGTTATGATGTCCTGACGCACGGCAGTCTGACACGATTTACTGCTGTGAGCTACACAAGGCGGAAATAGGCCCTGATAATGGTTGTTTAGAGCAAATAGAAAGATGAGTGAATGAGGACGGGTAGGACAGAGGAAGCAGGACAGATGAATGAACACGAGGTGGCAGACAGGGACAGACAGGAACAAGTCGTGGAGACCAAGTAACAGATAATAGGATGAAGATGAATGAATGAATGGATGAATAAAAACAATGCAAATGTTTATATAGATATATGCAATTTTTACCCTTTCTTTCAATCATTTATTTAAAGCAAAATGTAGAAAATCAGAGCTTTTTGGAGTTTATTTTTGGGGTTGTTTTAAGGCTTTTTTAGGGCAGAAAATGTCTCACAATCAAAGCCAAAATTGTCCAGCAATTAGCAAAACATGGTGTTTTGTGGTCATTTGGCCCAAAATGGTCCACGACCCAGATGTTTTCTATTCTATAGTTTACAAAAACATCATATTTCTTCAGCTAAAGGTATTCCAGAATAAGCTTTAAAACAACTCAAGAAAGTTCAAGCAAAAAAAAGCGAATTTTTGCCAGACACCATCACTGGACACAGGAGACATTGATTCTGCTGCAGTTGGACAAACTAACTATGACTTGGCATTTTTTTTCTATTCACACGATGCATGTGTTGTTGTGCAGGTGTGTGTTTTTTTTGTGTGTGAGACGGGCGTCATTCACCTGGGTGTGGCAAACTGAGTAACAGCGTTTTATTTCACTTCCGCAAAAAAGTGCTTGCACTTCCTCAAGAACAATAATAAAGTTTTCACTTCATTAAATCTGACGAGACAAACAAGAAATCTGACATGGAACAATACTCTGAAATCATCACAGTAACACCGCTCTGACTGCTGAAATTAGGGATTAAGGATAGAGTATTGTAGTATTTTTGGTATTCAGTTTGTGTAAACAACCAACTGGCAGCTGTTAATAAGTTCTTGCTGGAACAACATGTTCTCTGACAGAGAACATCACTGTGTTAATCAAGAATCCTAAAACTAATAACTCCCACCATGTTGATCCCTATATTTCTGCTATCAATAGCAGCTTCCATCCACCAGGCTGCGCTACTGTCTCCTAATTTTCATCCCTTCATCTTCGTCTTCTCATCCATTGCCGTCCTAAACCCTCTGCATCAAACCAGCCTCGTGTGAACCTCCCTGCAGATGGTGAGCCCACAGGAAGGCACCAACCGCCATAACCGAGAATTGATCTTGCACAGGAGGTGAACCCTTGGAGTTCCACACCAATGACAGAGACATTGACTATGGACCAAAGCACCACACCTAATGTCCCGCCAGTTAGATTTTTATCTGTATTTTTCAGAGGAAATTTAAACAGAAATAGAGAAAATGCATCCAGAGGGAAACATCACAGCAGCAGAAAACATCACTGGATATTTTACGAAAGCGACAGTAGGTTATACTTCTATCTGATGGGTCGCTGGGATGGTTCTGCTGGTGGGAACCTCGTGTAGCCGTTTGTTTGGACCCGGTGATAAGGAGGCAGCTCACTGAGCGCTGACGTGGACAAATCTGTTCATCTTCAAAATAATACAGGGCTTTAACATAGCAGCGTCTGTTTGGAGGCCAGATCTGATTAGGGATTTTACGTCAGCCTCAGATTTTCTTTCAACACATCATCATCTGATTGTTCCTCTGACAGGTTCACGTCATGTTGTCATATTGTTCTCTGATTCAAAGGAACAGCATTTCTACTTTTTCCTGATCTGTGTTTTTTTTATTTATTTTATAAACTTAATCTACGCGGTGAAAATCCCGTGACAGGTGTGAAGCTGCGTCCCGACTTGGTGTCCTGGGAGAGTTCAAGTTCCACATCCTGATATTTCACAAGTTGGAACAGATGCACAAACACTGTGTGTTGTTGCGTGTGTGTGCCTGCTTGTGTTCACGCGTGAGTGCGACCGTGTTCCCTTCTGCACGCGTCAGCGACGTCCAACTGTTTGTTTATCCACTTGAACGTGGGTACAGTTACGTGCCTGCGTGATTGGTACTTGTCCTGCATCTTTTTTTGCGTTCGGACAGTGATACCCATCTCCCTGCATGATTGGATATCTGCCGTGCATTAAACTGAAGGCTTCTGTGACTTCACAAGTGAACTTTGCACCTCCTGGGTACATGCTGGGAGCCGACTGGTCGAGCCAAGCATTGTTTACTCTCCCCCGTGCAGCAGGGACCAGGAAAGGCAGCTCGAAAATGGCATCTCTCTACGACTGTTTGTCATGTGTGCAAGAAGTTCAAGAGTCTCTCTAAGTGGAAGGATTTCCTGTTTGTTTCTGGGAAGAGGGCTTTAACCTGGACTCTGGTGTCAGGCTGTAATTTTTATGCAGTAAAAAATAATTTCAAGCAGTAAAACCCTGCCTTGGATTCTTCGGAAAATTCACAAATCACAGTGTGATTTTCCTGCTTCCAACATTTGCTTTATTACACTGAGCTCATCATGCTGACAGACAGACAGACAGACAGACAGACAGACAGACAGACAGACAGACAGACAGACAGACAGACAGACAGACAGACAGACAGACAGACAGATAGGGAACGGCTGGACTCATATGGATAAAAACAAAAGTTAAAGAATAAAATTATTGACCAAATGAAACGCTACTAGTACAACTATACACAAGTATAAAACTTAAAACCTAAATATACATCATGTTATAAAAAAAAAGTTTAGTTGTAAGCAACTGTATTTCTCCTTTTAAGTCACCTCATCGGTTTGGAAGAAGTCCCCTACCAAAATATCATTACACATGCAGTGCAACATGAAGAGATAGATAGACAGATAGATAGACAGACAGATAGACAGACAGATAGATAGACAGACAGATAGATAGATAGATGGATGGACAGATAGATATTACTCTGGTGTCCAGCCTCAGTGACCTCTCTCCGTCTGCAGATGAAATGACGTAAAACACAGGATCTGTCAAGTCTCCGTCTCAGCCTGTAGGGCAGTGTTCTCTGGCGTTCTGTAGGCAGGATAGGCTGGGGTTCCTGTTCTTGATACGACTGTGTTGTTCATTTATTTGGATCACACAGCAGCCTTTGATACAGATCCTTCCCCTGCCCGCCCGAGTCACATCCTGAAATAGCGCTTGTGGCTCGCAGTATCAATCCTGGCCGTGCTGATACCAATCGCAGGAAAAAACACAAACAGTATTTGAGGAATATGAGTTTGTTTTGCTGAACGCGGTCCAGGAGTCACAATACTTCATACGTCAGAAGACGAGTCGATAGTTGTGAGTCTTAACACCCATGTTATTGACCATGGATTACTGTTAATCCACATTAACCAGATATTTTTTAAAAATAACAAGCTGAATATTTTACTAAATTTGCCAATCTCTGACTGGACGATTTATATTTTCTTCTTTCATTTGTTAGAAACTGACAGTATAGGTTGATGCATTTGTGCAAAATATGTGTAATCTTGTCTTTGTATTTCATTGTTGGATTGATGGAAATACTTCAACTATCAAATTCCTATTTACTAATGAGCTAAAGACTGTAGGCTGTGCTATTATAGTTGTTATAGCCTCGTCATGTTGTTACTGTGCATTGACAGACGCTGTTACATAATAGTTACTGCTTATTTATCTAAAATATAGATTAAAAAGTTGCGAAAAAGAGAAAAGAATGTGTAAGCGATGAATCAACTGGATATTACCAAATATGGCAAAATAATTGTTTTTCCTCTATACTCCTGGCACTAAGACAACAAACAACAAAAATGCTAAATCAAATGAAAATTATAATATATTATGACATGTAAGCAGGTTGTGTAATCTATTGTTGGAGCAATAAATCTAAAGTAATCCGGTAAATGTGTTTACAAATTGTGTTTAGCTACTGGCACAGGTTAATAACAAGTTAATACTGACAGCTGGAGGACAATTCTCACTGCAGTAATATCATATTGCGTGTATTGGTGTGTGATTCCCTTCCCCAGTCTTACACCAAGGGGAGTTTATGACCTTATTAGTGATTTAACAACGGAGATCAATCAGCTTTAACGCAGCGGTTTCTGCTTTTACTTGATTCTTTTTCAAGTGCAGTGCAATTAACACTAATGTCTTCATTACTCTGGGAGAATTTAGCAGCGGGACCAGGTGACGTAACACGAGCGTTTACAGCATTTTACAGAAGTTTTAGTTTTACGGTCCTTCTCCGGGTGGCCACACATCTGGGTGTTCACTTCTGACAGAGACGAGGACAATCTAATGAGATTTGGGTTTATTGAAATTTTATTTTCCTAAAAACCACAGCATGGTTTTTATGTTGAACTCAGCTGACATCTGGGCTTCATCCCACTGAGTCTCTCTGCCCAGTGTAACAGTGTATATGATGCAAATGTTCTCTTCTCACATGAACCTCTGGGGGGCAGTGAGACACTGTGGTCCACCTGAAAGGGTGTTGGGAGGTTGGTGAGGGGAGTTACACGAACGGCCAAACAGCCATGAACTCCCTGTTGAGCCACTTCAAAGCTGCTCCGTGAGTTATGTCATGTAGTGGCACATGAATGGTTTTAACGCAGCTGCACGGCTCCACTGAATTTATTCCATTATTTACATATGAACGCAGCGCAGCCCGAAGGACGACGGCCCAGACACTGGGTCTGTGGAGGCAGAGCTGTATATTACGCCAAACTCTCATGGAGATGAAATGGTCTTTTTGTTTTAGTAGTGGAGGTATTTCTACCCTATAAAGACACCAGATAAAGGAAGTTGGATGCACAAAAAAAGTAAGGATTGAAAGGATGTAAAAGTACACAGTAGCTGTAAAGCAGTGAAAATATATTATATGACCATGAGAAAGTAAAGTAAATGACAAGTATGTTAAGTATATTTAAAATTAGTGGTTAAACAAATCTGTCATTAATATTGATGGAAACATTTTACTTTAAATTCTATTATTCTGTCCATTGCTGGGACACAGGGTGCAGCAGTCTCCACAACTGCCACCCAAATCACACCATAATGAGAGCCTTCCTGTGGGTGATGAGTCCACAGAAAGTTATCTGTGTTGGGAAGGAAGGTGCTATGCTAACACCTCACTGGCAACCTGATGGACTTGAACCTGTAGCCCTGCAGACCTAAGTCCACTAATGCTAGACCACCACTAACACGCTAAAAAAAAAAAAAAAAATTAAAAATATAATCATACAAGGCCGGATAAACAAATCGGGCCTCTCCACCAGGGGGGGTCCTTCAGGTTGCTGATGTCAAGTGACTCAAATAAGTGGAAGTAATCTTACTATACTTCAAGCATCCATAATGTTTACCTACCGTCTCTTAAATATTTTTATAATTGTTTAACATCTATAAAATCATGCTACCACCTTAGAAACAGAAGGTAGTAAAATATTATGGGTTGGAAAAATCTTCAGACTCGGCTTGAAATTTTTGCTACGGGTAGGAAAATATTATGGGAAGGAAAATACTTCAAGAGATCAGCACCCACATTTTATGTACTAGTGTACACACTGTTTCGCACGGTAAAGAGTTTTTGTCTGATACAAATAGCAGAAATCGACATCAGAGTGAAAGATGATGAGGCTGATGATTTTGTCAAACAAGTCTTCAGTGGTGGACGAGGTGATACAACTTCCTCAGGCCGATGTGACCGCAGTTATAGTGACTGATATATGTACAGTATGTATAGTTCTCTCTCAGGGAGGCCACCTCTGAAAGGTCCATTGAAGAAACGTCGTAAGAAACAGAATTTATGATCCTACTGATGGATTTAAGGAGCGAGTTCACTTCCTGCAGCGATGACCGCCAGTGACTGGTCTCAAATTATCCCTGGGAACGCAGTCATTGCTCCATCGTCATCCTGCAGGTGACAAAGGATCAGCTTCAATGCTCAGCAGAGGAGTCTGTTGGAGTCTGTGGGAACCGTTCGCGGTGCGTTCCCGGCCGACAGCGATTGATAGCAGGGTGCCTGTCAGCCCGGCTTAATCCAGACGGCGCCGGCGTTGGTGTGCTTGGAAAACGCACACATCAGCATAAATACACGCAAACAAAAACACTCACAAATACACAAACACACACCAAGGGGGGGTGGCTCTTCGAGGGCCCACCAGCCTTCATTGTTATCTCAGATGATGATGGCTCGGGTCGCACAGCTGCAGGGTCGGATAAATACACAAATTGAGAAAGAAGAGCGACGGAAAAGGATGGGAAAGTGAACGATGATGGGGAGGAGGGCATTTCAAAACTGTTGTGTGGGAAAATATAGATATAGATGATGTAGATAGGATGTGGAATAGGCAAAGAAAGAAATGATCTAAGTACAGTTTCTTCTGACATGTAAAAGTAGTAAACTGATTTATTCCAGTCGATTCCTCGCAGGGTTGCCAGATATTTCAGCTGATCCCTGCTACCACTGGGTCATGACAGGGTGTCAACCAATCACACTCACATCTACATCTGTGGGAATGGGAAAATACAAAATCCATACTAATGCTGCTTGAAGCAGGGGTTTGATCCTATAACATGTAATTCTCTACCTGGAAGTCAAAGGGGAAAATAATAATAATAATAATAATAATAGTATTCCAGTGGCCCCACCGGCTGCAGGTATGATGGGTGCAGTGTGATTTGGGTGGCAGCCATAGAGACTTCTCCCCCTCTGACCCATTAATGGAAAAACTGATGAAAATGAATGGATGGATGGATTTATTCATTTATTTATTCATTTATCTTTATCTGCTTGTCCGTGCCTGGTAGCAGGGGCAGCTGGTGGAAACAAATTCACAATCAAAGGTTGTGAGCCCCCTGGAGATGGATGGATGGATGGATAATAGTAATAAAATTAAAAAATATATAACAATAAAATATCAAAATAAATAAGGTTTATTAAGAGTTTTATCCACTGCTAGTTGATCTAGGAATGGTTGATATTCATTTTTGCCAACATCTGATGTTTCTCCATACCAAACCACACAGATATATAAAGTTGACCGAGGTAAACGTCCCAGGATTCTACGTAGTATTCCATAAAGTTATTATTTTTATTATCGGACATGCCTACCAATCACATCAAAGTTGTAAATAGCCCTTTTGCTTAGAAATTCTCAGATATCGCAATAAACCTGAATCTAGGCCAAGACAGGATTTAGTTCTGGTTCAGTATGTACTCGTGCCAACAGGACATCTGACAAACACAACCATTTGTGGAGCAGGAGGAACTCATATGGACAGATGAATATAGACACATAGCACTGACCTCAGTAACCTTTTGTTCTGGGACATGATCCCCCCCTCACCACGGTGCCGGCCGTTTATCACGGCTTCCATGCTGAGTGGCAGTCAATCTACTTGGAATTTGTCAGAGGTTCCCCCTCTGACCATGGCCGTTCATGTTTTGTGTTAAGTTCATCTGAGACAGGTTTACGGGCCGACCACTTGTCTTTGAGATGTAGACGCACAAAGGCTATGGCAGATACTCAAGTTCATCAGAACAGAATGCGCCCTGTTGTGTTTGTGGTCAACAACATGGACCAAGAAAAAAAAAAATAACAATAAACTCATTGATGTGTACGACTGCATGTACCTTTTACAGCTGTTAGTCCACCAGGTTTTTTTTTTTTTTATCAGCTAGAACATGGTGTTATTTCTCCACTGGGAACACAAGTGCTGGGAGATGAATGTTGCCTGACAAGTGATCATTCTGGGATGCTTCCTCAACTCATTCCTCTGCTGCTGGCATCTACGGCAGTATTTTCACAGCAGCCTGAACAGTTGTCCTTTCGCAGATAGGTGATCCGGCATAAACATAAGGGCCTGATGCCATATGATGATGATGATGATGGTGACGACGTTGATATGTAACATCTGATAAATCACAGGCTGGTGCCAGATGCTGTAAACACTGCAGGCTTATTGTCTGCAGTGCACAGAGCTGCACCATGTATTTTACTGCAGCTCGGCCAACTGTAAACCTCTATTAGCTCCATTGAAGGCTGCTGTAAGTGCAGTACAAATTATTTAGGGTTTGCCAAGGAGTTGCCCTCGGAGTCTCTGGTTGTAACGCCCTAGAGTGAGTCATTTTATGTTCAGGGAATTTGGTTTCGGCTCTGAAATATTGACGTGTTAAAGGTCACTTGAAATGATGGCAGTTGCTACGGTCTATGAAAAAGAGGAAGATGCGATTGAGAGTGTTTATTCAGTAGTCTCCACGACTGCCACCCAGGTCCCACTGCACCATACTTTGAGCCCACTGGCAGCTGGTGGATTCAAACCTGAAGCCTTGTGGACCCCAGGCCAAGTGCTGCCCCATAAAAACGGTTTAGGTTGAGCTTCATTTGGTCAAATACCCGCTGTAGGTAAGGAAAACAATGAAAGTGAGCATAGTGTGAGACTCAAAACTGTGGTAGGAGGTCTTGTTTTGTATCATCAATTCCTGAGTGTGTATCATTGTTGTGTTCAACTAAACAGGTCCAGGTATCAGATATATATTTAAATGTTTCATTTCCTGACATTTTGGTCCTTAGTTGTTTTAAGTAGTGCTACTATATACCGTTTTCACATTGGCACTTAATTCGGTATTCGCTGCGATGCGAAACCAGTTTCGCTCCCCGTTTGCGTTCACATTACAAACTAACACGCATTCGCTCCTCAACTAATGCGCATTAACTAATCCACCTCTAGTTGGGGGTTTTGATATCAAATTAACTAAAACGGGTGTAAAGCAATGCTCTATATGCAATATACCACAATACACCGCTATATGTTGCTGTGTTATTAGTAACAGGATTACAAAAACGTCCTCATATTTTCTCTCCTTATTTTCTTCATTTGTTCTTTGTGTCTCCTTCTCATCGCCTTCATTCGTCGCCTTGATCTTTCTCTAAACTGCTCCATTTCTGCTTCGGAATTGCGTGTGCGTTTGTTGACAGAATCCATGTTGAATAAAACCGCCTATTAACGAGATATCGTTATATAACCACGTGATCAAATTGAAACTGGACCATGGTCAGACTAATGCGCATTCCCTCCCTTATTGTGTGTGAACGCAAAGCTGGTATCGAATGCGCAGCGAATACCAAATTAAACTGAATGTGAATGCAAAGTGAATCGAATGCGGGTTAGTTAACACGGGATCGAATCCCGAATTACCTACTTCAGTTTTCGATTCCAAATTTAATGAGAAAACGGTAATTGTGTAGCAGTTTGCCTGCCTGCCTCTGGGACTCCGGAGTCTTGTGGTTAATTCCCACAGAAACCACTGGCTTGGTCATTGTTATTTTACTCTGGGGTTACTTTGAAGAAAAGCATTTGCTGGATGCACACATTTGAATGTGAGAACATATGTTCCCCAGCACAAAAAAAAGGTTGGAGAAGAGGTAAGCAGTAGAAAAGTTCTTTGTCAAATCATATTCTGTCTCAGAGCAGGATAACATATTTTTACCTTGCGGCGAATCCTATTAATGGCCTCTTATTCAACCATTAATATCTTGGCATCATTGCGAGGTTTGGCGAGCTGCAGAAACTGGATTTACAAGATGTTTTCGGTCAAGTGCGTTAGAACCCAACTTGTCTGTGCATCTCATTTTCCATAGACTATCAAGTATCAAGAATCTGTTTTTCTCTGTCTGTCAGCTGGATTACGTGCGTACAGGGCCAATGGGAAGCATTCAGGCAGAACGCACAATCCAGCGTGCAACATGATGTTGATGATGTCAATGAGGAATGGCTCTAACCTTCACACGCAGGGTCAGGTGTGGGAGCATTATTACGTTAATTACACCTTGATAAGAAAACGGACAGATTTGATTGACTGACGGAGAAATTGAAGGGTTTGGATTTGTAACTTGTGTTGCATGAGGAAGCACGGAGTTAATCAGCTTAATTGTCGCAAGTGGTTGTGAAATAGTATTTTTAACGCTTGAGCTGTTTTTATATTTGTTTTATTTTTGCTTCGCTCAGGTTGGATTGACATGATGGATGTGGTGACATCTGAATTTTTTTCACTGCAGCTCTGAAAAATAAAGATTGAATTATGGAAGGTTATGACCACAGGTGTCATTAATCATGAGAAAAACTGAAGCTTCCCGTACCAGGGGGTTGTACTAAGTGAGAATTGACAAATAATCACTATCTATTGGCTGCATTTATTTTACAATATTTATTTGACCTCCTAATGGTCCTCCATCTTAACAATGGTTCCCTTTGGTAAAATAAGAGTTCTTGTTGACGTCCATTGTCTGTAGAGACGAGCCTCTGTAGAGAACTGTCATTTTCACTGTGACTCTGAGGCCATTGTTATTTCACCGTGCATCGGAGGCGAATCACACAAGTGCCAGTCTGCGCGTGGCGCTGACATTTATTGCTACACATTCAGGGGTGACACCAACGCTCAATGGTTCCTTTGTGCTGTGACAACACAGCAGTTAAGACTCCACAACAGCCGGGCAGTGAACAGTAACAGTCAAAGTTCTCCTGCCACCTGAAGCCAGAATGGGTCAGTCTCGCTCGCGTCTCCCAGAAGTTTCCTGTTTTGGGCCCAGACCACCTTCGCCCAGAAGTCTTTGTGCCTTTCGTCTGGCCGAGCAGTCTCACAGACTCTGTTGTCATCACCAGCACTTTAGCTTTCCAGAGAGGGCCGTGAGCTACTCACCCCCGTACTCCCCGAGTCTGTTCAGGAGGCCCGACCGTCGGTAAGTGGAGGCAGCAGATGGTAGTCAGAGAGTTTGTTCTGTGTTAAGAGGATGTCTTGGCGGGGAAGCGACATGTGATAGTGGCAGATGTGCCATAGTGAAGGGAATTCGGGACTGTACAGATGATAACAGATGTTTGTTGCAGGCTGGAGGACGCAGGACTGTGACTAAGGCGTTTGTCAGGAAATGTATTTGTGTCTGGAGAAAGTTTTGAGGTCTTAGGTCGTCTGGAGCAGCTGTCGTTTGACAAGGGACTTGATGAACTGAGCAATGTTGTTTACGAGCGGTAACTTCTGTTAGTTTACTTCTGCGACAAGGTGTTTTAAAAATTGTTAAGTGCTACTGTAGAAGAAACTAATAATGCAGGAGATGGTAAAGTCTAACTATTCTCTTTGAGACAATTCAACTCATTGTACACAACGTACAAACAAAATTTCTCTCTGGATGAACAAAAAACAGCGACTGACCTAGATAGTTGTGGTAATCCTTCCCCAAATGCTGTCGCTGATCTGGATAGGGTCCGTGATCCATTCCTGGTGGTGGCTGACATGGATGGTGCAGCCAAATACCGTCATCCATGACAGAGAAACCACAGATGGTCTGGATCTTTTCTCAGTTCTGCAGCAGTTTGTCTTTCAAAATGACCATTGCATGACTTTTTTTAGGGACGATGTAGACTACAGTAAAGAGGCCTTACCTGGTTAAAACTGCTGACTACTCTTTTCTAACTACTGAAATCTTGTAAAGTTAAATATATCATAAAATAAATAACTAATTCATCTTCTTCTGCTTGTCCATTCCTGAGTTGCAGGGGCAGGTGGTGCAACACAATTCACTTTGCACCATATTGTGAGCCTTCCTTTGGTCAGTGAGTCCACAAGAAGTAATTGAGCTGGTGGACTCAAACCTGAAACCTTGGGGACCCAGGTCCGCTTCCTTAACCACTAGGACACCACTGTTGCCTTAAAAAAATACAAAGGTCAAGACTATTTAACAAGATAGATTAATACATTAATAAGCTTAGGTTATGGCAGCAGTGGTGACCAAGTGGTCAAGAAATTGGATTTGGTTCAGCAGGGGTCCAGGTTCGAGTCCACTGTCAGTGCTGCGTCTCAACCCATCAAGTGGGCTCACCAACTATAAGACGGCTGACCATATGGAGCAGTGTGATTTGAGTGGCAGTGGTGGAGACCACTGCCCCTGAGATACAGCAACAGATAGAAGACGATGATGAATGACTGAGACAAAGCATCACTGATGTGGGTCACATCAATAATGATCCTCAGTCCATCAGCTTGGTGCCGTACTTTTATTTATTGTTGATTATTATTACTTTTACTCCAGCAATAATCCACACCATAAATGATTCCATATTCCTGTCATATATTTATTATGTATAGTTCATTTATATTCACAGGTTGTTTGTTATTGTTGTGCATGTTGACAGTTGCACCGGGAACAACAACAACCCCATTATGTTACTCACAACTACATGTGGTGGGGTGCCAAGACCAGTCGAGTTCAGATTTGATGAGGATGAATCACTCTGTTATATAATGTGTTCATTCCTGCACTCGAAGGAATGAATCAGTGGGTTTCCACAAATAAAGGCAGTCAGGGAGAGGTTATTCACCGAGAAACTGACAAATTAAAGATTATGAATATAATGAAAAACACATTTGTGTTTGGGATAATTTCACGTATAACAAAAGATGACAATTTGATGGATGTCAAAATGGCGTCAGAGCAGACGGGCGGGAGAATTTTAAGCTCCCTACTTAAATCTGTCATCATCCTAATACCTGCAGCTCATTATGTCGTGTTTCAATTGTAAAGTGCAGAAAGTCTTCTCCACTCGGTGTGGTTTGGCTTGATCCGGAGGTAATCGTTTTGACTTGCCCCTGCCTTAATGGGACAATCACAGCAGGGCAGGGTAAGTCACCTCCACATCACCAGACCAGGGCCTTATATCGAAGCTGGCACCTGCACTGACACAGTCCAGAATGTGAGGCGACAGGTACGATGGCTGCTAATACCCCCTCAATCTGTTTCCTGCTTGGCCTTGTTAGGCAAAAAAGGAGAGTCAGCAACCTACCTTTGGATGTTTTCCTCACCTTTTACTTGTCTAGTAACACATTTTCCCCTAAGAGCAATGCATATTTGACGAAATTGACTCTTTTTTTGCATCAAAAAGGATTTATATTATATGAATATGTGTCCAAATTGTGCCTGAAGTTGGTTTCTAATCACAGCAGTGTAATGAACTTTTAACTTTTTTTAATTATACGACAAATGGAGCATAACATAACAGCTGCAACATCCAGGCTAATTTTATCCAAGTTAATGAAAAACCTGCATGGACACCTCACTGGTAACAGTCTGTTACTCAATAACATCACCTGTCAGTCTGTCCCCACTCAGAGAAAGAAAACAGAACACATCCCAGAACTGGGTTTGTTATCTGTGGTTGGAGTTGAACCTGTTTATTTTTTTATTTTTTTCACAAAGTGTAACGTGCATCAACAAGCTGTGATTTGAGGTGCAAGAGTTCAGATTCACCAAAGAACTGAGTCATCTTCTCAACGACGGAAAGTCAATTACAGTAATGCAATGCTTATACATCTGTATGCATTCTGAATGTTGTCATGCTTTGGGGTGAATCCAACACCACTGTCTTTCCCCATTCATATATGCAGTCCCCTAGTGGTGTTTAGAGGTTTTGCAGGAGGGAAAAGCTAAACAAAATACTTTTTTTTCGGTCCATTGCTTGTTTAAAGTTACAGATCATTTACAAAATCTTAATTTGATCTAATGAGTTATAATTTAATCGTGTAATGAACCGAGATCGCATGGAATCTATATATTTATCTATACATTTCAATTAATTACATAATGATCGATCATTACTATCAAGTAGTGTCCATGCAGAATTTTCCATACATTCCGGGAATTGTCGGAAATCCTAGATCCCGGAAAACCCGTATGGAAAATTCCATAGTAAACATGCTGAGGAAAAGTTGAACATTATCCCCCGAGTGGTCGTGTATTCTCGTCTCTGACCACTAGAGGCCGGTAGAATTCAGATGTACAAGGAAGGGGAAATTTACTGCAGAGTGGGTGGAAAAGTACCTACGCAGCGTTAACCTATATATACAATTGTAAACAAGAGGATGGTGCAGGACATTTTGTTATATGTTGTTATGTAGGAGTAAAAAAAGAACACGTAGTTCTGTTTTTGACAAGACAAGCATAGAACCAAGTGGTTTTTCCAAAAACACTCCTCCATCCATTTACTTTACCATAAATTTACATTCACCATCGACACAGAAATATATCAACACTTCTACTCCGTGTATTGTTATTTTAATTGTAACACATTGTGTTTATCTGCCTGTAACGTGTGTTTGTACCCGCATGAGGTTTAGTTCTACGTGGTTGTTTTGCTGCTTTGAGAAAGAGAGAGAACAATCTGTGGGTTCCGTGAAGAAGAAGCTGTGGCAGAAGAGAAAGTTCAGAACCCGGGCAGCTGCCATGACGCGTTCAGCGGCTCTCCAAAAGCTCGTTCCTCCGGGATTCATCCTGGAAGAAACCGTTATGTGTTTTGAGCTCGTAGCTGGAAAAAGTTGTCACTTTTAACTACATTTATACTGCTTAGTAAAAAAAAGGATTTTAAGGACTTTATTTCACATTTGTAAGTGAATGTAGTGAATGAACCTTAAAGTATTAATCAAAATACTTGCAAGGTACATGACTTTGTGCCACTATAATGCATTTTAAGAATAAAACCTCAGAATATTAGAGATTGGAACGCATAGAATAGGATCTCAATGTTGTGCATAAAAAGTTGATGAAACATGCTAAAAAAAATACTTTTCATGCAAACTCGGGACGACGAACCTCTACGAACTATATAACAATATTCTTCTTATATAAGTATGTATGCATACTCT
This sequence comes from Paraplagusia blochii, assembly GCA_016785265.1. Lineage (NCBI taxonomy): Eukaryota > Metazoa > Chordata > Actinopteri > Pleuronectiformes > Cynoglossidae > Paraplagusia > Paraplagusia blochii. Next base: position 143,999 of record JAFBJS010004287.1, read on the forward strand.
AGGAATTATTATTCTTATTTAAGTGTATGGGCCTACTTAACGTATTAGAATAGATTAGATTAGATTAGATTTCACGTCATGGTCATCATGTATGTCACAGATACCATGAAGGACGTCAGATTACAAACAGAACTGTTTCAGTTGGGCAGTTATAAAAACAAACCCATGAAACTCTCAAGACCATGCGTTATGTAATGACATAGTATGTCCACAGGGTAATGTATAGGAGTTCTAGATATTGCAGTTAGTGCAGTATGTGAAATCGAAGCGTGTAAAATATACAGCAGGGTGCCTGAAGTGGACACTTATCTGCGCTATATATATATATATATATATATATATATATATATATATATATATATATACAGTTAAAAGGCCAATACAATAACAAATATATTACAGGCAGTTGCTGTCATTGATTTCTATTCATAGTATTGCATCATTTTTACGGCTTTATCTTTCTACACAAAAGCGTCAATAAGAAGGAAAAACACAGGGGCCGTGGAGATTTTATGAAGCGATACAAAACATTGGCTTCGCTGTTGTCACAAGAGGTGTAAACGTGTGAAAAAAAAAATCATTGATATGCGAAAAGTACAAGTTGTACATGTTGTGGTATGAGGTTTTTTTCCTACTGCACGAAAAGGCGCCATGTAAACCTGAGCCGTCAGCCGACATCTCATTTGCCTAATTTATGCGCACGTCAGCTGACGTCACAGGGCAGCCCTACAAATACAGGCCAGTGGCAGAAATAACCACCAGACAATCGCTCGTACACGGCGAAGCGTAACAGAAACCAACCGACACAGCACTGGAAATAGGTGCTCAGCTTGAAAAAAAAAAAAAAGAAAGAAGTTGATACGTTTAACTCGGCAGGATTTACAGACCAGGAAACTTAACCGTCCGCAAACGTGGCGTCGAGTCTGATCCAAACGAGTGTGCTACTCAACATGAGCACGGAGATGTTCGCTAAAACACCCATGGAGGTAGCCGTCTACCAGCTGCACAACTTCTCCATCTCCTTCTTCTCCTCGCTGCTCGGAGGAGACGTAGTGTCGGTCAAACTTGACAACAGGTAAATATCGATAAGCGATACCGTCGTTCAAGTGTAGGGCTTCGTCACTGGTTTGCATGGTTTATCACCAGTTAGATCGAACGGCCCGACTGCTTTTCAGGTCCATTGAAGGCCTCACTGTACACTAGATTGTTGTTGTTGATCTGCTGTTATTTAGTCGGTGTTGATGCAGAAACTTGTGGATTTTACTGCACAATATCGAGCTGTGGCCTTCTTGCCTGCTTCACCTTAGTGTGACACAAAAGTCAGCACAGTTTTCAAAATAAAAGCCACAAAAGTACTGAAAAAAAGTCAAATTACATACTGTATTACAGTCTAATATACAATTTGGATTTCGGGATTTTCTCTGCACCATCAGGACAAACAACTTTCTCTTTCATTTTGCAGTCTTTCTGTTACTGTTATAAAAGCATTGGAAACACACACACACACACACTCACCCAAACACTTCCACCAACTTCAGCTCAGTGTTTAATGTTGTTGTGTCTCCAAGCTGTGAGTTGATATCGGCTGTGGTTTTCAACCGTTCATTTATGGCCTCTCTTCTTTTCCTGCAGTGCCTCTGGTGCTAGCGTTGTGGCCATTGATAACAAGATTGAACAGGCAATGGTGAGTTCCTGAAGCACGCACACGAACACAACACACGCACCTCCAGACAGTGACACAAATATCAAACCCACCGTGCGGTGAAGCCTCAGTCAACGAGGCGGCAAAACACTGGAAAATGTGGTTCAGATAAATGGTGACCAAACGTGACCCACATACAACGCTGGTCCAGTCCACTGAGAGACCGAGCGACCTATAATCTGCATAGATACGAGATTAAATCTGTGTTAAACAACTGGACTTTAAGTTTCTTGGAAAACATTTGACCACGACCTGGATGACTGAGAATCTTTATCCACATCTAGTTCCCTTGTTGCACCCGCAATCTTTGGTTTTTTTTTATATATTTTGAAGGATTAAATACTTTATTCTGCAGATATTTTCATTATCCATAATTGAAAGCTGCAGAAACAGATCTTACATTTGTTAAGATGTAAGATTGCAAAAAAAAAATTACATGACAGGACTACAAGTCCCGTTTTTCTTCAATTTCTTCTTAATTTATGTCTTTTGGCACTAAAGAAATATTACCTGAAGAATACAATGGTGTATATTGTGTTCTTCAGGTAATATATCTTTAGTTCCAAAGGTGGAATTTTTGGCAGCACAGTGTCAAAGCTATTGATGTACAGTATGAACTGAAGTGACTTTGGATAATATCCAGAAAACCATGGAAACAGCTTGTGTTGTCATCAATACATCTGTCCAAACAAATGTATCTTCAGTGGCACCATGCATTAAAATGAACAAGACTTGAAGTAAACATCTGGGGCTTTCCCATCGTTATTAGGTCTCCTCAGAAACTAGGAGCCAGTTTTATGTGATCAGATGCTATTAATGTGCAACAACACGTCTCGGTTGTGGCGTCACGTGAACAAAGTGGAGCAGTTCCACCATTTCACTTTATGTCCCAAGCACAAGGCTGCACTCTTTATTTATCGTCCCGTCTGCTCTTTCACCACAGGATCTTGTGAAGAACCATCTCATGTATGCAGTGCGAGAGGAGGTGGAGATCCTGAAGGAGCAGATCAAAGAGCTGGCGGAGAAGAACAACCAGCTGGAGAGGGAGAACTATCTGCTGAAGAACCTGGCCAGTCCAGAACAGCTAGAGAAGTTCCAGTCACGTATCCCCACGGACGTGTTACTGCCGCTGGACAATCAGAGCGCCCGGGTGACCCTGGACCACCAGCAGCAGCAGCAGCACCAGCAGAGCTGCAACCACAGCGCTGGCTCTGCTGTATAAGTGGCTCTGCCTTGGGGCGGGCAGAGCCACTGTCTCACTTTACAGTAATGGACCTCCATTAAAAAAATGAATGTGTTGCAAATTTTGCCTCCGAGACCCCTTCGGAAAAACGAAGGCAAAGTGTCGGAGCTGAAAATGATCGATCGGACTCAAAAGAACTGCTGTGGCTGACGAGGCACAAACAGAACTTTAGACGCTCTGACTGCTGAGGTGTCGGGCCCGTCCTCCGATTCCATCCGAGTCTTTGTCGTAGTCTCTCTTTGTTGACAAAAGCGCTGAGAACATGAAGCGGGGGCTGAATAGTCACGGACAAGCGCTTGCTTTGAGACAGAGGGAAGGCGATTTTTCCCTGCCTTGTCAAAAACCTTCCAGCAAAACACCCTCGGCACTTTGGGGGTGAAGTGGTGATGTTTGGGCTGGCCCTACAGGTGCTACGTGTGTGGGGTGAGAAAGTTTGCTCCAGGACTCCTCTGGGGGGCGGGGGGCCCTCCACCCCCAACTCTTGGGATTCTTCATGTCTCCAAATGCCAAACTCAAGGAGGCTCAGGCGCACGTTTCACCAGGACTGTGTTCTCGTAGCTACGATGTAACGTTTCTGTGTCCGTCACCTGCATTTCTTTATGCATAACCAGAATAATTAACAGAGTATGCGGAGGTGAGAGCGTGGGATGTTAATGCAGTATGAGCACCTGTCTAAGCCGGTGCGCTGCAGTCGACTGACTTAATGCACATTGTAATCATGTAGTGTCTGCTGGCGGGGATCACTGCTACTGGGGGAAATCTGTTCTGCTACATTTTCCTGTTTTTTTTATTTACGATTTCAAACGAATCCAGTTGTAAAATAAGAGAGTTTTACTTCCGTGTTGAAAGTTTTTTTTTTTTCCAAAATACAAATATTCCAGGGCGACACACACGTTGGCCTATAATTCTTTGCTTCTTACGGCAAAAGAACAGAGCAGTGGGATGGAAAGATCTGATATTGATCAGAGCGAAGGAGGAGAGAACATAGAACGCAGCGTTTCCTGGCTGTGAATGCACTCCTGATTTATTTCCAGCGTCTGCTCCCTTTGCTGGTCAACACAACAGTGCCTGTCAGTAATGAGAGGAACATGATGAACTCTGTTGTCTGTTGTTGTTTTTCTCACTACCACCAAAGAGTTTTGCCTTTTTTCTTTTTTTTTTGGTCTTCTTAACCAGAGAAGTTTCTAAACAAACCAGGACTTTGGACTTTGTGAACTTATTGTGGGTCTTTCAGAGATAACTTGTGTCGCCGCTGTACCATATCCTGGAACGGTTGTTCACTGGGTTGTTTGAATACAACTGCACATTTGCAATAAAACTGATGTTTAGATAAAACCCTTACACTGTTACTTTGTCGTTTGTCTCTTTTGAGTTAGCAAATTGCAGCGAGGTAGAAATCTACCTTAGTAGCTTAAAATGATTGGATGGTCTTTATTTTGAGTAAATCCCCTTTATATTGGTGTCTGCAGCGTGTAGTTCAATGAAACAAGGACAAATGAAAAAAATGGTGAATATTCCTATATGGCAGTAATATAGAAAAAAATTAAAAATAGCTAATTTCCTAGGCTAAATGCTCTAAAATGTTGTTTAGATAAAGATTTCTACTGAGGAAAAATACCTAAAAAATTCCATTAAACACGGATTTGCTCAGTGGAAATGAACTGTCTGCACCAAAACAATTCTCTGCTCCTTTTAATGTGCCGTGAAGTCTCTCTCTGAGTAAACGCCGTGGCTTCGAGGAAACAAAGTCACAGCAGCATTGAAGTGAATGTAGTCTGATTATAATCTGTGCATTGTTTACGTTCACGAGGTCAATGTTTTGCTCCTGGTTGTTAGTTTGAGGCAACAGGAGGCTCGCTCCGTGAAAATGTCATTTCACATCAGTTAAACTCCACAGCTATAGCGGGACGTTGAGTTTCATTACATAGACGAGGAAGAAAAAAAAAAAAAAACAGGGCGACCACTAATGACAGAGCTCTAATAATAAAGTCAGTCGGTAGGAATGTCAGAGAGGAAAAATAAAAACAGTTTGTCCTGGAAGATTTTTTTTTTTTCCTGCCGACTCCTTGGCAGTCAGTCACTGCAGTCTGTCTGTAACTGGAGATGTTCTGGCTCTCTCTGCTGAAGAGGCCGCGCTCACATCAGACTCTCATTGACAGTGAGACACTCTGCTCTGATCTGGTCCAGAACCACCACCATGGATCAAATAGCTCTAATGTCAACACAGAGACAAAAAAAATCCCCCCTCTTTACTGTCTCTCACTCACTAGTTCTATCTATCCTGGCGGTTTGTGTCCAAGTGTCATGTAGCGAAGGCGCTAATCAATATATAGCCTCGATGGAATGCATGTGTTGGGCAATTAATTAGCTGCAGCAGGCCTACGATGCACAGGGTATCGAATGCGGAAGACGTGTTTAATGAAGCGAGGGTGAGGGGCACGGGGGGGGTTATTTGCTTCTTTGCACAAGTTAATAAGACACAGTCTCTATGCATCCACTTGCAGGGACACACCTGACTGCTGTCTGCGTGAGGACGGAGCTAGAAACCAAATCACAACAGCAACACACGCTAATGTTAACCAAGAAAACTGTTTTACAATTAGAAATTTCACATATAAACGAATAATCAGTAAATTAATTTATTGGATTATTCCTGATTTTTTTATTTTTTTTGCTTTCAACTTGGTTCATTTTCAGGGGTTTGCCACATCAAATCAGTGTTCTCCAAGTCCCTGTCCTCTGTATCCTCAACTTTGACTCCAACTACCTCCATGTCCTCCCTCACTGCATCCATCAATCTCCTCTTTGTCTCCTACCTGGTAGCTCCATCTCTGGAATCACTAATCTACCAATGTATCCACTGTCCCTCCTCTGAACATGTCCAAACCATCTCTATCTGTCTTCTCTAGCTTTTTTCTCCAAACCTTCCTGTCCGTGTTGTCCCTCTAATCTAATTCCTGAACATGTCCATCCTTGTCTCTCCTCAATCTCAGCACCTTTAACTCCTCCACCTCCAGATCTGTCTTCTGTCTATTGGTATTGTCTCTAATCCGTACATCAAGGCTGGTTTCACAACCGTAAACCTGTAAATCTCTGGATTATTCCTGATTAATCATGAAAAATAATATATATGTAATAAATTCTGTTAACAATCCAACAGTCTCTAGTTTCCAAATAGATTAAATCGATATATGTCTCAACTTTTGTTTTTTTTCTTAAGACACAAATAGAGTCTGAGTCAGAACGGACACTAAAACAATCAACAACCAACGCCACCAGGCCAACGCAGTTAAAAAGGGAACAAGCCTGGAAATGATTGGGTATTTTTTTCCTTCTGAATCGTCTTCATTTATTCCAGATTAACTATGTCCATATTTAATTTTCCATTCCTGGCTGACAATGTGTTTCTGTGTTGGCGTCTTACTTCCTGTGACTCTAAACTGCATATCTACTGTGAATATGTCATCTACCTCAGAACACCGATGCTGATCTTACTCTGGTTAATCACTCACTAATTCTGGCTGTGTTCTCATGTCTCCATTTGTTAATGGGTAATGGCCCACGTCTATTCCCGGCTTTGCCCCGGATTTACTAAAAAGGTCGAGACGTGGACAGACACCAGTGAGTCAGAGCGTCTGTGATCTTGTTTCACCTAATTTATGAGGTAGAAAAAGTTGAAAAATGAAGTCTGAGAGCAGCTTAAGATGTGGAATAAAACGTTAAATATGATTTTATACCAAACCAGTGTGGGAGAAAAAAAAAGTGTTGTGTTGGATTACTGGGGTTATGCAACCAAAACAGAGGGAAACATCTGCTTCACATGGAAATTCTGTGGAATGGACCAAAACACAGCAGCACTGCCTCGATGAGGTTTGGGTTGCATGCATGGAAATCATTTCGGCGCTTTGGACTGTTCTTCAAGACAGTTCTGGATTAAAATAACCAACAACCTGCAACAGCTTCTCTGTTTTGGACCATCGTGTACCAGAACCAGAACAAAGAGTAACTGTTGTTGTTTTATAAACACGAAACCGACTTAAATGAGCTTCTGTGGACGGCAGTTAATGAGCAACGTGTATGTTCCTTAGTGGCTTTCCTGGAGATGAGAACTGTTTCGTAGCCTCGGGCTTAGAACATATTGAACAAGTCGAAACATTATTTAATTATTATCTTCCTGTGTTGAAGTTTTATTTTGTGTATGACATCACCACTGGGAGGGATCTAAGGGCTTTGGGTTGAGATTAATCGTTGAGTGATTTTTATTTATATATATATATTTATTTTTGCTTGATTTTTTTTTTACAGCTTCCTCTATATGTTGAGGCCTATTTACCGCGTACACATGTTGCTGTTACATCACTACTGTTCTGATGATACGCTTCCCTTATCTCACTTGGGTGAAAACACAGATTTATTTTTAACCTTCGAGCAGAAGATTGTGATCCGTATTGTCACCGTCTACTTCGCCGCTGAAAGAAGTCTTCTCAGCCCACTGTGCAGCATCGCTCAAGGTATTTTGAAGAAAGACACGGATGAACCCGGGATGGAGCTCTGGTTTGAGTGCGTAAACAGAGGTTATTTAGGGGCAATTTTCGTGGTGTTGTTCAGGATGTTGAAAACAGGCCGTAAATTGTAAAATATCCATGAAAATCTGACAGTAGCTTGACTCTAATTTTAAATGCTAGTGTTGACTTTCTGACTGCTTTGTGTCAAAGATTAGATTGTTGCAGACATGGGGACTCGAGTCTGAGACTCGGACTCGAGTCGCACGAACAAAGACTTGTGACTTGACTTGAGACTTGCCGTCGACTCCAGACTTGACTTGGACTTAGGTGTTATGACTCGCGAGTCGTGAATAAAGTCCATAATCAAGGAATTATCTATTTTATCACTTAATTAAAAATGTCACTTTTTCCGAAGAGTTTCCCAGCGCTATGGAAAAATTGCAGGCAGAAGTAGTTTACTCCCTTATGGCGCTTAGGTTTGTAGCATTCACTAAGCGGACGGCTACGTGTAAGAAGTGTAGCGTTAAGATAAATGATGCTGGATCAACAACGTCGAACTTTCTCAGGCACCTCAGAACGCACAGGGATAGGTCAGTGGGTAAAGGGAAACTGGGCTTATGTGGGACGATAACGTTACCGTTAGCAAACTAATTCAGCAAGTTATAGCCTCAGTTATATTCAGTTATAGCCTGTTGGCTAGTTTTATAGTTCCCCTCCCCTGATGTTACCGTTTTATTTTATACTTCAGGCCACTACGTTTAGCAGCATGTAGCAACCTGCGTGTATTGAACCTAACGTGCATAAATGCCTGTTTTAGTTTAGACCAGACTCGGGTCCGAGAGTCGGACTTGAGTCGCACTTAAGTCGCACAAACACAGATTTGTGACTTGACTTGGACTCATGCATAAAGACTCGAGACTTGACTTGGACTTGGAAATATTGACTTGTGAACATCTCTGGATTGTTGTTTTATTTTTAAAAAAATAAATAATCCATAGAAAGCAGATTTCTTCTGTCTGAATTATGTCATCACTACTGTGAGAAGCCACTTGTGAGAAACAACATCCACGCTGGTGTCAGCTGTGTTTGTGTGCCCACTGATCAAAGCCAGGTTTGAGAATGCGGCCGACTGGGGACATCTTGTTGGCCAGGACAAAGGGTCAGGTCAGCCACTGGTTTCGGATTTACGCTCAGACCCTCACTTCATGGCACCGCTGAACAGCAGGAGACGGCACATAATTCAACACCGTGAACACCCTGCACTCTAGCATGTGAGACATTTTGGGTCAAGGGTCAGATGGTTGCATAACCTGCACAAAGCGGGGAAAAATAGACCACAATCATCACCCATATATATAAATATATATATATATAACACAAACAGTGTCCTAGCCTGAGGAAATTCCGTGATATAATACTGTAGTGTTTCCAGGCACATTGTGAATCTTGTGCAGGTTCATAGAGTCAACAGTGTTATGCACACATTTAGTTAAAAATGAAAAAATATATAAATAAATATATAATATAATATATATACCTATATATAAGAATAGGAATGGTTTATTGTTTACTTTTTACAGTAGCTCAAGAACAATAAGATATAATAAGAATAATAGAAGAGAAATATATACATATATACACATATATAGATAGTTAAATAGAAAAATACATTTATGAGAAATATGAGCTTTATAGTCTAATAGAATAAATAAACTCTAAATCAGCGGTAAAGATTATTATTGTCAAGACTGTTGATTGTGTATGGCAGGGGTCTCAAACCCGCGGCCCGTGGGCCATTTGTGGCCCGTGGGACGATATTCTGCAGCCCCCACCTTGATGCAAAAGTTGAATGTTAGCGTGGCCCACAAGATTTATTAACAGAATGTATTGCATTGGAGACTTTGCAGTAAACATACGGTGAGTTTTATATTTTATATAATATAAATTCAATTCTCAAAAACCTGATCCAGAGACACCTTCTGGTTCAGTGTCATATTACATAGAATCTATAAATCTCTAAATAATGCAAATACAATGTTGTATCAGCCTCTATTTCTAACCACGGTTGTAAACCCCCTGGAGGACACGATTAAAAGAAGACAAAGACACTTTGACTTGTTTTCTACCATAAATCCAGGCTTTGAGGTTTTTCACAGGCTTCTGTGAAGGCTTATGCAACTCCACCTCCTCCATAACAGTCCATGCATGTGTGGTGACCTTTGTTCAGCAGCCCACCACTGTCTCCTGTCTGCTGACAGTGGGCTGCTTCAGAAGGTTAAAGATGTAAACACAAACAGGATACGATCTCCGGAAAGTTGTGGCCGTAGATGTGAGTTGTTGATCTTTGTCTAACTGTGCACAGTGATTTTGTTGTCATGTCAACATGGGATCATCAAGGAGATCCGAACCACTAATGTCCATTAATGTCTTATCACCTACACATTTGCAAACAGCCATTACTGATACCGATACTTTTGTACTTGGTAGCCCTGTAAGTATGCATTGAACTAGAAGATAGTGTAATCATGGTGACGCAGCTCTGTGGGTGCAGGTATGAGGTCAACTTTAACTACAATGAGTGTTAGGCCTGTCTCTCTGTCTGTCTGTCTGCAGGTCATAAATCAGTGTCATCACTATCACCTGTGTCCTGTCTATTAGTCTTACTAGTGTCACCTGGTGCAGTGGATATAAATACTCCCTCTCCCTCGTGTGGTCCCTGTCCTTTCATTTATCACTTGTATGTTTGCTCAATGGTATGTGTTTAGTGTCTTTGCTATGCGTCCAACCTTGGTATTTTGTCTTTGTCCTTGAATCCAGTACTACACGGCACCAACATTTTATTTTCTTCTCATTAGTTGCAGGCTGTTTGAGAAGTTAGAAGAATTCTTTCTGCATGAAACAACTTGTTTTACAATGAGCATTGTCATGATGGACCAAAGGTGTTGACACTAAATATTTATTGACAAATTTACTGCAATTTTGCTTATTTTCTCTGCTTTCCAGATATGTTATAATGGGTTTTTTGGTTGTTTGTTGAAACAAACGTATGTTTTGGGTAGATGCTGAATCTGCAGTGTGGAGCATAACATTCTATATTGGACAAGGTTTTATTTATATGAGGTTACGGAACTGATTTGAATAGGTTGTGAACAGCTGGTCAAAAATCAAAATGTGAGTCAGTTTTTTGTTTTAAAAAATGTCTTATTTTGAAAGGCACACTGTTGAATAAAATGAGTATGTTAAAAAAAGAGATTTTTGAATTTTTTTTTTTTTTTTTTAGAAAATTAATATGCTGGCTTGAATTCTATGAGAGTGTGTTGTGACTGCAGCAAAATGTGGGTCCCACAGTTGAGAACCTCTGCTCTATGAGATTAACCATTGTTTTGAACAACCTCGTGGTTGATCGGCAACATTTCCAGTTTTCTAAAATTTGCAAATACATCTTGCCAGAGTGTGGTGTGCGATGCTCGTTCTATGTTTTCTGTTAAAATTTTGTGCAACCATGCGATTGTTGCAGCCATCGGTTAGTGTCAATTCGTAGCTATTCGTTCAGACACATCGTCTTGATGAAAATTTAAAAAGTTGACATCATACATTCTCCTATGTATGGAAATTTGTGGCTACAGTGACTGTGGTTCTCTACTGTATCAGTAAACAAAGTGTTACGTAAACTGAGGAGCACAGTTTCTGTGTTACAATAAACAAATTAACACACAATGTGAGTTGAATAAATCTCAACAAAGAAGTGACTTTACGATGTGTCAACGCCTCATCCATCCACTGGGCCGTTAAACTGGTAGGACACTTCACGGTACTTAGCGCTAAGGCGCGCGAAATAACGTGAGATTGTTCACATCTTAATGGAACAAAACTCCCAGTGAGTCTCGGCCTCAACGTTGTTCCTAACACATTAAATCGTCTGACGTTGTCGATCTATCTTAGCCTCCTAAGGCTGAGTGGCCACGTCCGTGGACAACACTTTATAGCTTGCGTGTCCACAAAAGCGTGTGCACTGTGGAATTGTTTTGGTCCTGGAACATACATTTTTTTTTCTTATTTATTAATTTTACCGAGGAGGACATTTTTGCAGTTTTCAATTTCTAAAAAGAAATTTAAAAAATGCATGTTAAAAAACAGCTTGGGCCTTAGGAGGTTAATAAACTGACCTGGATGAGACAGAAGGAGAGAGGACACTTGGTGACTTGGTGTGTTTGAGCCTTCCTCAAAAGGAAAACCTCCTCGAGTACATGACATTTAGCAGACCGAATTGGTTGAACCTCCTCGGCTGCTACTACATTAGACGCTCCTTTTGTCCGTCCATCCATCCATCCATCCATGTGGGGTGGTTTCAAGGTTGCATAGTGGTGGATCACATGGTCTCACTGTTTCCATGACGATTCAAGAGCAGAGTTTTCCATCATCTCCCCTATAGGACCTCAATTTTGTCGACATTTTAACTCTTGCGTCCGAACCCTTCGGCCCATTTCTTATATACGATCTATGATCATTGCTCCTTCTTTTACCACCGCAGCATACGAACCCAAGAAACATCGGCATGCAGACCAGCAGAACCTCGGCTCTTACTCGATCAACCTTCGAGCTTAAGGACAACCTTTTTATCCCCTTAGAATCGAAGTAAAGGGGATTAGTGTTTGCTCTCAGCGGCCCCTAGATGTGAATTCGTGCACAATCGCTCCATTGTCTGTGGACGCAGCCTTTTACCTTGTTGTTGGCATCGAACTCAGTTGAAATGAGGATGATCACACAGTCTATCAGGGAGTGAATGTGCAACACGTGTCACGTAATTCACTGAACGTTGCACCAATTTCAGTAAGTGCTACGTTACATTTAAGGAACCTGGTTCTGCAAACATAAACAGAACAGCTGACATTGGCACCGAGCAGCACAAAACAACGATTGGCTGCGGTTCTATTTAATCACACATGCACCTTTCCTGCAATGGCATGTCAGATATTTGTCTCAACAGGTCCACAGATAGCGGTTAGTGATGTCCAACCACCAGGGACAAAGGAAAACCTGCTCAGGTGGAAGCAAATCAAATGTGCTGCGGTTAAAATAATCAAAGTGATGTTGTGTGGATTGATTCACTGTGTTCAATCTGTTTGTTCTGTCTGCAAGACACAGAGACACAGAGACACAGAGACACATTAGTGGGATCAGAGTTAAAGAAGGAGACAGTGACGTCTTTATGTGTCTCCGAGTCACAAATATTTTCTTGTAGAATATTATAAAATCATTTCTCGGATTCACATGATATGAGCGAAACAGAAGGTTTTCTGTTGTCTAGGATTTTCAGGGAAACATCTCCACGTTGCCGGGACGAGTCTTTTTTTCAGACATGCGTGCGTGATCACCTGGAGAATCCTTCACTCTCACGGCCTAATTGTGTTAGGAAGGGTCTCGGTGCTCCACAGTGTCATGAGTGTTTGCAGAGTTCTTAGAAACGCAGCTGCTTAACGGGTTTAAAAGGACAGTTATGTACAATCCTGATTCAACCGTGTCCTAAATCTCTGACCTGTCGTCTGTTGTGGCAACATAGCCTTTGGTGAGTCCTGCCTCACAGTCTCGTCTCAGGTGTGTCTGACTGGTTGATGGCAGACTGTTACCCAACAATCAGACTTTTATTTTTTTCTCTCCTCAAAGACAAATCCTGGAAACGAAGAGACTTGACATAGCGTTCCTGCCTGACATGATCCCAGTCAGGAACCTGGACCAGACCACAGCGTCAGAACAGCACAACATTCTTCCTTTAATAACATCATATCTGCTTCTTCAATCAGATATTAATTTTCTCATTTTTATTACATCACCTGACATTAGAGACACATATTGTCTGATTAAATCTAAGTTAAAAAACAACAACAACTTTGTGCCAGATTTTTCCCACAATTCCAATTAGTGCTACACCAGTGCAAGCATGTAGCTGGAGATGGCACTTTGGTTGACCTCCCGTCTCTTTGCATCGACAAGCTCAAAAGTCTACTGCCAACATAAGGCCTGTGGGCCAAATGTGTCCGACCAAGTCTGAATTTGTATTTTGCCAATCTTCTTCTTTTCCTTTCGGCTCGTCCTTTTCTCAGGTGTTGCCACAGCGAGTCAACATTGTCCATCTCCCCCTGTCCTCTGTATCCTCAACTCAGACTACCTCCATGTCCTCCCTCACTGCATCCATCAATCTCCTCTTTGTCTCCTACCTGGAAGCTCCATCTCTAGGATCATTCTTCTACCACTGTCCCTCTTCTGAACATGTCCAAACCATCTCAGTCTTCTCTAGTTTTTTCTCCAAACCTTCCTGTCTGTGTTGTCCCTCTAATCACCTCATTCCTGATCATGTCCATCCTTGTCTCTCCTAAAGAGAATCTCAGCATCTTTAACTCCTCCACCTCCAGCTCTGTCTCCTGTCTTACTGCCTAGTCCTAGTGTCTCTAATCCGTCCATCATGGCTGGTCTCACAACTGTCCTGTAAACCTTCACCTTAGCTGACTTTCTTCTGTCACAAATCACTCCTGAGACATTTCTCCAGTTGTTCTATCCTGCCTGTATGGTCTTTTTGTCGATCACTTTATTATTTCTTTTACACAGTAATGCACCTTAAATAAATAATCCAAAGAACCATTTATTTATGCATCATGGCCTAGTGGCTAAGAAAGCAGACTTGGTTCCACAGGGTTCCACGTTTGAGTCCTCCAGCTACCACATAACCACTTAAGTGGACTGAACATGGCACCGTCCCCACTCACTGCTCCTTGGGGGCTCACAGAGCTGCCCACTGTTCTCTTTGGTGATGGGTGAAATGCAGAGGTTGAATTCCGTTGTGTTCATGATGTGCGGTGTCACAATGACAAGTTGTCACTTCCCTTTCCCCCCATAAAGTCTTTCGGCTCCAACTGGTCCTTCAGGGGAACTGTAATTCCAATGTGGCCCCTGGTGAAAATGAGTTTGACAAGACAAGAGCCTTAACCCACTCTGGGACCGATGTGATTCATATGTTTCGTACATGCAAACCATGTTTTTACTGGAGATACAAGCGCTCCTATGGGACATTTGATTTATTCTCCATGCAGTGTTTTTCATTTGTCTTTAATTGTTGTTGTTTTTCTTCCTACTCTGATGTGGTCGACGTGTTGTCATGTCTGAGGACGAGTTGAATTTATTTTCATTCTGAGAGAGTTTACATGAGCTGCGTTGCCAGGCAGAAACAATCTGTCCTAAATTACTAGGTTGTCAATTTCTCATCATAAAAAATGGCTACAAATCAACAAACTCCAGGGCGGAACACATGATTATCACGTTGTTAATTGCAGACTGGTAACAAATCCAATAGACTCTGGGCTCCCTCTAGGTTCACACCTGTCCCGTCCTTAGCTGTGCACGTGTTTTGGGACCAATTCATCCGAGACTTTCCTTCTGGATGGCAGAACAGCGTGTTCTTCAATGGATAATTACCCTCCCGTGGTTTCTGAGGGTTGTGAACTTTACGAGGTCTGTTTTACAGGCACTGAACCTGTCCCCAGCTGCGTGGAGCTATTGTGAATCAGAACGGATTGAAAACCGTCCAGATCTCCCTTTTTTACTCTTCTGGCAGTTAATGATTGTGTTTACTTCATGTTTCCCAATCCTGACTTGTCCTGAAACATTTTTGTTGTTGTGCAGTACAAGATCATCAGCAAGTGATTCTCAGAGCATAAAAGTACAAAGTGTAGTATTCTTATACTTTTCCTCTTTGCTTGTCCTAGACAAATACCATCACCAAGTAGTTTTTTTTGTTTTTTTTGGTTATTAGTTAGGTGATTCTTCATCGTTTGTCCCTCTCCACCTAGGTTTTCTACCTGTTCCCTGTCTGTACATATGTACAGGGGGAGGGCGGGACCTTGTATCTTGTTTCCCTCCTCTATAATTAACCCCCCACTCACCAGACCTTGATGTCTTCCTGTCCTACTGAGAGGTAGTCCCTCACCACCTCTACTTCCTGTAACTTCACCATTCCACTGTTCTCCCTTTTATTTGCACACATGTCCTCTGTCTTACGACGACTGACCTTCATTCCTCTGCTATCTACAGCAAACCTCCACCTCTATAGGTTCTCTTCTAGTTGTTGCCTACAGATCACAATGCCATCTGCAAACATCATTGTCCATTTACGTAGACTCCTGTCTGTCCACATCTGTCCATCACCAAAGAAAACAAGAAGGGGCTCAGGGTCGATTGTTGATGCAATCTAGGAATTATGAGTCTTCTTCTTCTTTTCCTTTCAACGTGCTACTTATTTAGGAGTTGCCACAGCAAACTAACTTTTTCCATCCATCTTCTTCTCTGTATCTTCTACTCTGACTCCAAATGTTGTCCTCCCTCACTGCATCCAACCTGCTCCTCCTTGTCTCCTACCTGGTAGGTCCATCTCTAGGATCATTCTTCTACCATAACCACTGTCCCTCCTCTGAACATGTCCAAACCATCTCAATCTGTCTTCACTAGCTTTTCTCCAGACCTTCCTGTCCGTGTTGTCCCTCTAATCACCTCGTTCCTGATCTCAGCATCTTAAACTCCGCCTCCTCCAGCTCTGTCCATTTAGGGAATTATGAGTGATGTCAAATTATTACATTTATTCCTTTATTTTCATCCTCCTATCTGTTACCAGGTCGCAGAGGCAGCAGTCTCCACTACTGCCACCCAAATTACACTACACCATACTGTGAGCCTTCCTGTGGGTGGAGAACCCACTGGAATTATTTACAGTCAAGGATATTCTCAATAAATCATCCCAAATAATAAAGCTATGCCTTTAATTGCATATTATTCGTGTACACTGACATTTTTTTTTGTATTTCCAATTTTTTATCATCCATTTGGTGTTGTTTGCCACAAATATTCAAAATTTCAATTAAAGAATGTACTGTATTTTTCATTTCCAGGACACTGTCAAGGATAAAGAGTTTTATTAGGCAACTGGACATTAAAGTTTTAGAAAACGTAATGCGCTGGGTAACAGAAGTCATATCCTCTGAGTGAGAAACGTTTTCTAAAAACTTGATGTCTAGTTGCCTCACAAAACACTTAAACATTGAACCTGGGTCTTGAAAACAGATGGTAAATTGTTGACAGTGTTAAAGGTTTAAATTATTTTAACTTCAGAGTTGAGGTCTGTTTTGCAGCTCGGTTACTCTGACAATTCTACACATTCACAAGCTGTCAAAACCTGATCCCGGGGTGTGAAGTTATACATAAACACACAATTGAAACTTTGACCCTGTGATTTACAGCGACAGTGTAATTACAACTTGAAGCCACTGCTCATCTGTCAAATGTTTGGAATGAAGGGTTTCTGATTCTGACTGATAACAGCATAATGAAATATTTAGTATTACTTCTTAACAGTGCTGTGTGTAGTTCTACTGCAGACCTGTGGCTGAGACGGGTGCGAAGGTAAAGGGAGCACGCCAGCAACATTCTCAGCTGCTTGGCCTCAGGTGTCGGACGAGGCTGTGAAGAAAAACTGCTTCACAGATACAACAACCGTGGAGAGCAGAGTGGGAGAGGGTCCACTTATAGCCTGCAGTGTGATTGATTTGACAGGTTTCATAGCTAACAGACGTCTTTATGTAACATGGACATTTTGTACATTCTCCAAATATTGTAAAAGAAAAAAAAAAAAACGAGAAAACCTGTCACTGGGTCAGATACAAGTCGGGAACTATCTGAGGGGGGAAAGTGCAATTGTAGCTGAGCTGTCGGCCAATCAAACGGCTGCGTGCAAAGAGTGACAAAATGTTCTTGTTTGATTGACATTTGGTGATTCTGTTTGTCAAGAGCACTTGTTTTTCACTATTGTCTTCTTCAGCAGTTATGTCAGCACATTTGAACTCTTCATCGTCTTTCTTTATTTTTTTTGCATTTTAATCTCTTAATTGAGTTAAATACAATGCGGCTAAAAAGAAAATAAAAGCAGGTATATTTTGTGGACAAAGATGGCCAAGATTTGTCCAATAAAATTAGTTTATTTATTAGTGTATTTATACTACACATTAGCCATAAAATAAACTAAATAGTAACTACATGAAGTAACTTAACTAAGTAGCGAAAAATGGTTTATAGTTGGCTTAGATCAGGCATGGGCAAACTAAGGCCCGGGGGCTGGAGGCAGCCCCTTCCCTCTTTGTAATCCGGCCTGGCAATGCTGTCCAAATATATAATTGTTTTGTATTGCATGTACAGTATTCAGACCTCTTTAAATGTGTCACTCTTTGTTTCACTGCAGCCATTTGCTGATATAAAAAAAAAATCATTTTATTTCTCATTAATACTAGGCACTCCATCTTGACAGAAAAAAAACAGAAATTTTTGCTAATTTATTAAAAAAAAAAAAACCTGAAATACCTTTGACTTTTTCCTGCAATTCCAGTGTCTTATCTATAGATGGCCTAGCAGAGGATAAGGTTAGAACCGTGGCCCATGAGTCAAAAAAAAAAAGTTTGCCTATGCCTGGCTTAGATGTTAGCTCTAGATGAGTCCAAAGACTAAAACTGGTGAAAAGTAAAAAAAACTACACATTGCTACAAATAAAAAATAAAATAGATTAGGAATAAAGGTTCTTACTTAATGGAATATATATATTCACCCAAACTCTGTAACTCTGTGTTACATAAATGTCGAAGATTTCCCCCTGCAGCAGAGCCATTACAGGACACTCAATAACAACTGTGACAATGGATATGCCTTTTAAATATCGTACCTAACAACTTCTGCCTGTAGTAACACTCGGAATACCTTGTATCAAGTGGCCTTGACGCATTACAAACAACAGTCACATCAATTGCCTCTCATGGTGAAAGTAACCTGAGCACAAAAACTGTGTTTTAAACGCAGGGGCATGTGAATAAGTCTGCACTAGTGTGTTTCGTGTCCCAGTTTAAGAACTCGGAACTTGGACATCGGGGTTCATTCCTTCATTTATGTTCAATGTCTTAATCCTTTAAAGAATGTAGGTGGAGCTGGAACTCATCCAAGAAGCCATTAGCCGAGGGTGGGGCACGTAGGTAGAACCTGACCTTGGTCTCGGTTCTTAGTCTCGGGGACTATATATCAGAGACAAGGCAATTACGTAAAAACGTAAACCTGTGTTGGCTTTGTTTCAGGATCCACCAGCTTCAAGGTGGACTGAGGTGCTCTAAGCATAGCACCGCCCCAACCCACAGAACTTCCAGTGGGTTCACCACCCACAGGTAGACTCACAGTATAGAACAGTGAGATTTGGGCGGCAGTCGTAGAGACTGCTGCCCCTGTGACCTGGTAACAGATACAAAGATGAATGAATGAATGAGTGAGTACATTGACTGTAAGTAATAAGTTATACGGAGCCATACTGTGCATACAGTTTATGGAAGCTTACATAACATGTTATGTATGAAGTCTATGTAGAACTCATCAATCATCAACTCACTAACCCGACTATCAATATTAAAAGTTATTACAGAGAAGGAAAATATCTGGTTTATCGAAACAAAACACATTACGTACACATGGGCGCAGACATGCAGGCGTGTACATACCTGCACGGTCACATGAGCAAATACAGTGAGAGTGGAATGAAGAAACCAGACACACACTCTCTCTCTCTGTCTCTGTGACACACACGTTTACGTAAGAACACTTAGAAAAAAAACGTCCAGGCGAGTGGTTGAGTCTGTTCGTCCACAAACACAGGTGACAGCTGTTGTTAGATCTAATCTGAGTCGTGAGTCCAAACGTCGATGTATTTTCCACAGACCAATACATGCATTGCAAAAGGAAGATATTTTAACCAAAGGTCATCATTAGAATGCTGCTGCAGCAGTTTTAAAAAAAACATATTTTTTTTGTAACTGCGACTCCTTATATCCCCCGTAAATAGCTGTGATTCCAATTTTCATTTTGCAAAAAATATGGAATCAGAAAATAAATGCAAACATGCAGCTAACCATGTGATATCTAAAAAAAAAAATAGCACGCACACGCCCTGCTGTCAGATAAGATATTGGCGGCATAATGACCTCCATGTCCTCAATCATTAGATATCGATACACGTGGTGCAACATTTCTGAGTATCTAACCTCAATATCCCCGACAATCTGTACGTGGGGTGACATCAGGTCGGTCACTGCTCTCCGTCTTTATCAAGATGGCCCCTGTTTTTGGCACCGAGACGATGCCACCACGGTGGGTGTGTTTGTTTTAGATGGTTAGTCGCCCCTGAACCAGAGCTAAAGGAAATAGACAGTGGTTTTTCACCTCTGATTTATTGGGAACTACTGCGTCTAAGGCCGTTCAAGGCCGGGCTCTTCAATCATGGAGTGATGCTGCCGTGGTGGCGGCCATGAGCAGGTCGGGAGGTGAGGAGGGATCAGTAGATCCAGGTCATATCTGGGTCCATCTCCTTCTCTTCTTTTCTTCTCTCTATCTGTCTCACTTTCGTTTTATCTACTGACACCCTAAATATTGTCTTTTTCATTTTTAAGCCCAGATCTTAGGCTTCAGGCTTAGACTAAGTCAGTCAATATGTGAACTTGGTTTATTGAGGTCAAAAACTAGTTTTCTTAAAATAAGATCAACATCTCCACTGGTTCCAAATGTAGTTTCAAGTAAAATTTTGATTCTGTTTGTTCCTTTATTATGTTTTTTTTTTTTTTTTTTTTTTTTAATTTTTTTTCTTCTTTTTTTTTCTGAATTCTTCTTCTTC
>JAFBJS010004287.1:164215-181721 GCA_016785265.1 Paraplagusia blochii
ATCTTCTTTTCTTCTCTCTATCTGTCTCACTTTCGTTTTATCTACTGACACCCTAAATATTGTCTTTTTCATTTTTAAGCCCAGATCTTAGGCTTCAGGCTTAGACTAAGTCAGTCAATATGTGAACTTGGTTTATTGAGGTCAAAAACTAGTTTTCTTAAAATAAGATCAACATCTCTACTGGTTCCAAGGGTAGTTTCAAGTAAAATTTTGATTCTGTTTGTTCCTTTATTATGTTTTTTTTTTTTGAATCTCTCTTCTGCAGCATCTTATTTCGTTGTGCAACGAGCTCCACTTCACAAAGTTGAGTCCCAGTCACTGTGTTGATTTCAGTCAGTTGAACTCTGGAAGGAATCCATTCCAAGTGGGCGGGCATTCTGATCTGCGGGTTCTGCGAGCCAATCAGGCCTCAGTGCGTTGTTGCCAAGTGTGTGTTGCATAACTGAGGCAGACGGAGGCCAGAGCAGAGACTGTCTCTCTGTCTCGCTGTGCAGACTCAACAATCTTCACACGCAACGCTCCCTGAGTGAGCGCCTGTCCCTGCAGTCCTCTGGAAGCAGTCTTCACTCCGACTGCTTCCAGAATCGTGCGATGGCATATGCATGCGATTATGTTGAGAAGGTTCAAAGAGAAGCTTCAAAACAGTATGTGTCTTTGACCGCCTTCTGCAAAAGAGATCGAAGTGTACATCAAACTCTGCAGAAACACTGAGGGTGTGTGAGCAACAAAGCGGGGAGAGAGAGAGAGATCAGACATTGTGTAAACGTCTGGAAAAAGCATTAGACATCAGATGTGCAGTAGCTGGTCACACTTTACTCTAGTTTTTCTGCCACGTAGAGTAGAGAAAAAAAAACAACATTCAATTATCCTTGTATCTGATGGTTTGAGGCACATGATTTCTGACTCTTTGGAGACTCAACAAGGGGAAAAAAAAATCAAATTAGAAGCATTTCACTTTGATAAAGAAATGATTATTTACACAGGCACGGTAATAAATTGTGCCCTTTTTAATTATCGTGTGATTTAAGGGTTAAAAAGCAGCCGTAGGGAAATCAAGTCTGACTGTAGGATTGATATGGCCCACTTACTTTTTTTTTTTTTATTTCTCCGATCAAGAAAATGGAACCCTGGCTCGTGATATTTTATGAGGGCTTCAAAACAGAGGAAGTGGTCAGCTGTGCTGCAGAAAACACAGTGTGTGGGAGTACAATGGCTGTTAATATTCCCTCAGGGACCGGTTTAGTCTGGCAGGAGTCAAACAGGGTCAGACAACTGTCGCTGCAGCAAATTCTCTGTCTTAGTGACCACGGACAAGTGTTAGTATCTCCCACAGATGAAACAATTACAACAGACTGGCGCTGTTGGATCAAATGTTGCAGAACATTGTGAGGCTGTTCCTGAGCTACAGATATAAAGACAGATGTGAAATCCTGCTGTTCTTCCTGCAGATCATCTGGCTTGACTTTAGAATTCCAGAGTCTGATTCTGCATTTTCAGGAGTTTCCTCATGGAAAATCTGCTTCTCTGACAACAAAAACATTCCTCTCCATCTCTCTCTTTTTTTTCTCTTGCCATGGGAGAAACTTGTTCAGCAGAACTTGACCGATGACTTCGGCGCTGTTTCCTGTCTGCTGTCTGTTCAGCAGACTTCCTTGGAAATGTGAAGGTGAAACAGTTGGCGCTTCTGTGTGACTCACGCCACGGTATTTATTTACAGTTTAAATACCTGGCCCCCAACCTCCCGTCCACACTGTAGGGGTGGAAAACAAGGGAAGTTTGTCCCCTGAAAAAAAACACTGGAACTGTTAGGTCCCCCTTAATGCAACTCTTCTTGGATAAAAAGACTGAGAACCTACACGGACGTGTTCCTATCAATACATCGCCAGACTTTCCTTAAACCTTATACTCATGCAGGGGTTATTTTCTACGTCTTGTTGTGAAGAGGATGTGAAACTCTGGTCTGACACAGACATCACTGGTTAATCACTGGTGATATTCATGTTATTTCAGGCGAAATGTAACACAAGACGTCACTGATGTTTTGATGAGAAACATTTATCAAGTTAGTTTTCTTCTAAACTCATCCAACTGCCAAACCCTGCTCTTAGTGGTTTAGGATTACATACCTGCTTCACCCTTTGAGTAGAGTAACATTATTGAGTTCCACTGAGTCTGATTTCAAGCTCCAGCTTTAAGGCATTCAACCAGAATATCTCGGTTTAATGAACAAAAAAGTGAAAAAGCAGACAGAGGGCAGTATGACTCCCTACTTTTTTCATCTCTTGATTCCACCTTTCATGTGTCTGCCGTGTGATGCACATGTTGGTATATACATAATCAATAAACTGCACATTAAATATGTTTATATATATATATACATATATATAACATGTGTATATGTGCGTTCATATATGAAAATGATGTCTCACTCAGGCAACCCCTGAAAATCAAAAATAGACAAGGCGAAAAGAAAAGAAGATAAGTGCGTAAACACGTATATATGGGTGTGTATATGTATGTGGATATATGTACATATGTATGCAGCTATGCTCATAAATATATACTAAGATTAGGATAAAAAATAAGAATATTCAACATAGCTTCACTTTGTAACTCAGTAGTAATAGTGGCATTGTCAACTACTCAATAAGACCACACAGGGCGAGAATCTATCTATCTATCTATCTATCTATCTATCCATCCATCCATCCATCCATCCAACCGTCCATCCATCCATCCAACCGTCCATCCATCCATCCATCCAGGGACCAGTGTGTGGGGACGGTGCCATACTCAGTGGTAACCTGACAACTGTTGGATTCAGACCTCAGACCCTTCAGAGCCTGCTTACTGCTTCCTTAACCACTAGGCCACAACTGACCTGTATGCATATCTATGTAAAACAGATTTTACTAAGCTATATTTTTTTATAATATGCTAGAAAATGTTAAATTAAAAATTCTAGATGCTCTGATATTTCTTGTTTTCTTGTTGCACGAGAAAGGAAAAAATGTTGCCTCACGTGCACCTGGTCCACTCTAAGCTGTGGACCATGGGATTCTCATTCGTTATCAATAATAAGTGTTTACTTCATGAGGTTCCTCAGTGTCCCTGTCACTGACTTTGTCCCAAACTGTCCCTGTCCCTGTTTGTAAACAATAAACTTGATCATGTGAGCGTTCAGAGATCTGCCAATGTTGTTTGTTGTGCTGTATAATTGGAGCACGTTGTTTTCCTCTTGGTGCAGTGATGTGACCCAGTCTGACTTGGGAGGGTTGTGAGCTGGATGGTACGTGTGAGCTACATACCAGTGTTAATTCTCAAAAGAAGGAATTCAGACGGGGATAAACTCTTAACCTTCTCCTCAAAGTTATGGCATGTGATCTCCTGCAGCATGAGCTTCACTGACCCACATTCACGTTGCACTTGTCCCATATGCAAAAACCTTTGGCTCTGTTGGTATCTAGGCCATAGGTTGGTTATAAGATAGAGGAAAAAAAATATTTCAACGGTTAATAACAGCACAGCGCAGTATTACTGCAGTACCAATCTGGGCTGAGTACTACAGGGGAGAAGAGCCCAGGGATCAGAGTCAGACTTGTGTTCTTTCCTTTTCTAGTGTCAACTGCTTCGAAGGATCAAGACGTCTTATTTTTCACATGACATTGCAAGCAATGACAGTGAAATAAAGGAAAATTCCAGACTGTGCGAAGGGAAAGTACGAAACAACAAATAAAGTAGAAAAATCCATCTATCTATCCTCATCCTCTACTATGTTACCAGGTTGTGGAGTAACCAGTCTTCACCACTGCCACCCAAATCCCATTGCACTACACCCTAACTTCCTGTGTGTGGTGAGCTCACTGGAAGCCAAATGTCCTACACAGGATTCAAACTTTCCCAGGAGATGAACCCTGGATGTCTTTCTGTCAGGTCTCTGTCTCCCCTTCCTGCAGTGTCTGGTCGTCATTGTCATCACGCTCACCTGTGTCTCTGTCATTAGTCTCACTCGTGTCACCTGGTGCCCAGTGTTTATATACCCCTCTCCCTCCCTGTGTCTGGTTGGTTCATTGTTTCATGTTTGTTTCATGCTCGTTGGTAGTTGTTTCTTGCGTGTGCTCTATGGTTTGTTCAGGTCATAGTTGGTTCTGTCGGGAGTATTTTCGTTTTTTCATGTCCATGATTGCTCATGTTTTGTCCATGCTTTGTTTTTTTAATCAAGTCCTGTTAAGTTTATGCCATTTGCCAGTGATTTTCAGTTTTGATTATTTTTTTTTTTGTTGACCTTGAACCCACAGTTCTGCATCTGGGTCCTAACTCCATGTCACGTCACGCCATGCCCTTCCAAGACCAATCTGACACTGGAGTTTCACACCAAAGATACTGCACCAGTGTCTGGACCATCTGCACCATCTTGGAACCAATTGCTTGCTCAGGTGTACATTATATTACACTATATTTGCATTACATGATATTTGGCAGAGGCCTTCACTTGACCCAGAGGCAATCTATCTGTCTTTGGTTTAAAACTCCAGGGTTCACCTCCTGAGCAAGTTCAAATCCCAGTTAGGACGGATGTAGTTTAGGAGGCAGTTGTGGAGACTGCTGTCCCCACGGCCCAGTAATTGATAAGCGGATGAAAATGGTAGGACAGATATTTAGCGGATGCTTCTACCAAGGCAAATAACGATCGAATAAGTAACAGTTGGGTGTAAAAAAATGTTTTCTTGTATCATGGAGACATATCCTAGCTTGTGTACTGAGACCCAGAACCAGGACCACATTAAAACTTAATTTAAGCTGAATTAAGCTCTAGTATAATCTTAGTTGTTCTTCTTCTCATCCTTTTGACTTGTTCTTTTTCAGGCGTTGCCCCGGCAAATCATTATTTTCCATCTCCCCCTGTTCTCTGGATCTTCACCTACAACTAACACCTCAGTAAGTCTTAGTTTCCCATCTCCTCCTGTCTTCTCTATCTTCTACTCTGACGCCAACTACCTCCATGTCCTCCCCCACTGCATCCATCAGTCTCCTCTTTGTCTCCTACCTGGTAGCTCCATCTTAAGGATCATTCTTCTACCAATATATTCACTATTCCTCCTCTAAACATGTCCAAACCATCTCAATCTGGAATATAATCCTTGTTACTCATCCTTGCCATTTTGGTTCCTAATCCTGTACTTTAGACTAGGTATTTGTCATTAACAGCCTTAATTATTGGAAAACCGCCCTTGTAGATTATAAAACACTGATCCAGATCAGGGATATACTGCATGGTGGTGGTAAGCACTGTTACCTCACAGCAGGGAGGTCACTGGTTCACACCCCTGGTTCACTAGTCTCTCTGTGTGGAGTGTGATTGTTCACTTTCTGTGTGGGTGTGTATGTGTGTTACTGTATAAATGTGGTCTGAGCTACAACTTGGAACATAGTTCACAACCCACAGAGTTCACAGATGTTGCGTAATCTGATCAAAATCTCCTAGAAGGATCAGAGAAAGTTCTCAGCTCTTAAGCACTGAAACACCTCTAAGCCTCAGTTCATTTGAAAATGCTAATACTTTCCCATGGTGCTAAAGAACAACTGTTACTTTTTGTACTGCCGACTGACCACAGATTAACCGACATACGTGTGCATTCAGTAGAGGTGTGTGGTACTGAAGGATTTAGTACTTTAAACAAAGTAAATATGGCTGTGGTATTGAAAATACACATTGAGGTACCAATACTTTTAATGAAACAATGTACAGTCATGGAAAAAAAATTATTAGAGCACTCTTTCTTTAATTTCTTGTCCATTTAAAAGTCTGCTTCCACTTAATCTACATTAATCTGGACAAATATAATAACAACAAAAAAGGCTCATAATTAAGTTTAATTTCAGAGCTGATTTCTGGCCATTTTGCATGGTTTTATTGAATAAAATCACTTCTGTTTCTACATCACCAGCAATAACATTGTACTGACAAATACAGTGCTTTTAGTCATTGCATGGATTTGTGTTCATTGTTTCCCCCATGTGATAAACCTTTAGTGGAACAAGGCATTAAGATGAACAAGGAATTGAAGAAAACAGCAGAGTGGTCTAATCATTTTTTCCATGACTGTAGGTGAATCAACACATTCTTTTCTGCACACATTTAAAAAATAGTTCATAAGCATCACTGCTTGGTGACTTGGCTTTCATAGCTTTGGGTACAGTTGAAGGAAGGAAGGAAGGAAGGAAGGAAGGAAGGAAGGAAGAAAGGAAGGAAGGAAGGAAGGAAGGAAGGAAGGAAGGAAGGAAGGAAGGCCATGTGCACTGAACCTCAGTGGTAACCTGGCAGTAGGTGGATTCGAACCCCGAGCCCTTCGGTCCTTCCCCACTAGGCCACCACTGCACCATTTACTAGAACTGTTACCTTCATTTGAGCTTTTTTTTTGTGGATTTTGAAGAGTAATGCAGCAGATGTTGACAGATGACGCAATCCCTTCTGGGTTTATCTCAAACAAACCTCAAAGCTCTAACCACACTTTATTTACCAATAAATCCAGTCAATAACAACAACTGCTGAACTGGCAGAACACATGTGTGACGCTGGATTATGTAATGAACACAAACCATTAAAAAAACTACTTTTTTTTAACTTCCCCAGAATAATTAATCAGTTTAAACGAAAACACAACTGCAATCGCTGTATATAAGAATAAATCAAAACCAATGAAAATCCCCTGGGTTGACCCAAGATCTCTGTGCTACAAGATACTGGTAGCACCGAGGGAAGAACCGTGATGCCACGCACAGAATGTCAGCGTTGTCTTGAAATGACTTTACATATTATTAGTGTTGGAGTGCCTTCATTATACAACAGTGGCGCCTCTTGTTTATGACAACCACAACTGCTTCACAGCGACACACTGCTGCTTGTCTGATAATGTCAAATGCCAGGCGAACGCGTAGGTTTGTGTGAGTCAGAGTCTAACGATGTCTGAGACGCAGCTTTGTCCTAATGGAATAAAAAACAAACAAACAAACAAGAAGGTCAACAAATTGTACATGTAAGGCATTTGCTCTGGTAACACTATAAGCAAGTGGAGAGGTTGTGTAGGAATGTTGTCGTCATCATCAGGGTGGAGGAGCAGGAGACGAGCATAAACAAACCAGCAGGTCTGATGACGTGGTGGTGGAACAAGTGTTGGGTAGAAAACGGCAGATTCAGAAATTGACTGTCTGGTTGTTTGTACTGACATTGTATAAACAACGTTTTGGGGCTGTTGGTTGACTGGTGGTTAAGGAAGCGGACTTGGATCCCAAGGTCCCAGGTTCGAATCCCCCTACTGCCAAGTTACCACTGAGGTCCACTCAAAGCTGCCCACTGTTCACTTTCATATTTCGTTGTGTGCAGTAGTGTGGACCACAATGTCACAATGACAAGGAGTTTGCTTTGCCTCCTTCCTTCCTTTCCTATATGTTCTGGGACATACATATAGTGACCTCTCTTCTGACCTTCATGATTGCCTTTGGGATGACATTGTAAATGTCACCTTTGCTCAAAAAGCATAGAAACAGGACCATTTTTGGACTAGTTTTGTCTTCTGGAAGACACCCCACGGCCACCTCACCTATATCATGGTGTCTACCATGTGCCCCTTGGCACCAGGTTGGTGACCCCTACGTTAAATCCTTTCAACTGGCCTCGGAATCTGTACAGTACTCTGTGAAGTGGAGTACTATTCACAAGGTGGTTGTATTTATATGGGACAACCTGCACCAGAACTTTTTTTTAAGTGCCTGCTGCAAAGACTGACTCTAAATCAGGATCAATGAATGTGATGCAGTGATTGAATATGGTAAATCTCAAATGTAGTCAAAGTATTTGTATTTTATAACGTATAATGCTTTTGGTTATATAAAACCAAGAACGTGAAACGCAGTAATACCAGTCAAAACCCATGCTTCAACTAATGGCTGGAAGCTCATGACTGTGACCATCTGCAGATCATTTTTGAACTCCTGCCTTAAGGGTCGCACTCTATGAAGTGGTTGCGGGTTCCAGAGATATCCAAAATACTATAACGTGAAGTCAAACAAACAAGGGATAGAAGTTTCGACGTCTTGCTGTGTCCTCTTATTTTCTCCTCAGGGGTTTCAGATATCCGACGGTGCAAAGAAAATGAACAAGACTAAAAAAATAAAGAAGAAACACGCTCTCAGGGCGGAAAAAGATATTCCTAGTTTAACTTTATTTAAAACAATCTCCGCCATAGCGGTCCTGTGCTGTGTGTCGTGTTTCAAGGTTGAGTGGACACATGACTTTCACTCTGATGTAACATCTGGTGGCCTCCAGATGAGGGAAATCCCATAATTCTCTACAGAGTGTAGCACCAAAAATCCTCCTCCAGAGCTTTGCTATGTTGATCTAGCTGGGATTAATGTTTCTTTAAGAAAAGCCGTTATTTAAGAAAAAGTTGGAGTTTAATTTTAGACCCCACTGTTGTTCTGCATGTTGGTGGCCCACAACAAGTACGACGCTTTAATAGTATAAAATATAGCCAACTGAAACCACTAAATAGTGCAGTGTAACACCGCCGCAGTAAATCACACAGTGCAAAGACACGTTTAGCAACCTGCTCTTTTAACCTCATCTGATCCAGTTCATTCTGGAATTGTTTACTTTGGGAATCAGGAGTTTGCTGTCCGTGTGCAGATTCTCACATGTTTTGTAGAAAAAAAAACTGTTATGTCTACAGCTTATGAAAAAAAAAACATACAGTATAATATGTTTGCTCGCAAACATTTATGTAACGAAATGGTAAAATGAACACTACTGACACTTCTGGTGGACTATTGTCCTTGTCCAAGAAATGGGATAAAAGCATGTGACCTAAAAATATCTTACTTTATATGTATTTGTATGAGGAATTTTCAGTCAATATCAAATATTTTCTTTGTCTTTATGTGGATATTAGTGCAGTGATGGCTTTGTAAATTTAGTATGGTAAAAATAATGATAAATTATATTACATAGACATACATAACACATAAAGACATAGTTGAATCAGAAAAGTATTTGTTATACCATATGTACAAGTGGGTTCACCATGGATTTACAGTATTTTCCAGAAGCTTAGTTTTTAAGTTAACTTTTCTAGAAATTTTAAGAAAAAAAATATTTTTTTTTATAAATTATACAACCCATTCACAGGATAAAAAATTATACTGGTTTTGTTATCTTTTTTTTTTTCATCAAATGTCTGCATAAGACCAGAGATTTAGTAAAAATCCATGGCCTAGTTGACTGTAAAATATATATTTTTTCTTATCATGATTAATGTTGTATTTCTCAACATAGTGTTGTATGTTGTTTGTACAGTACTGTGATGTGTTCCTTTTTTTTCACACCCAGATGGCAGCTTTGAGGATGATCCCATAGAGATACACAGAGGGATACGGCCCCCACTCACTGCTGCGGGGCCTCGCTGCCTATTTAGACAGCTGTACGTATCAGCCCGCTCTCTTATAATACACGGGGGTTACAGCAGATTAAATAAATCCACTGTATTTTCATGGCTTATTGTATAACTAACACCTGATCATTAACACAGTCACCCAGAAACCATTTGTAATAGTCACTGCCATAATTCCTCCTGCTTGTTTTACTTGTTCCAAGTAACAGTCTTTATTCTGGAATAAATCGCCACCAGTCTGTGAGTGTGAATGTCCAGAAACTGTAATGGCTCCATGAGAAGGGTGACCCAGTCCCATCTTTCCTGGGTTAAGCCCTGAAACGTCTGTGACTGAAGCAGTTCCAAGTATCACTGTAAATTAAAACAATTATTCAACACTTAACTGTTCTAAGGCTGTGATTCAGCCTCACCCAAAGAACAAAACCAGCCTCAGGGACCAGAAACTTCTATTCTGAGGATGCTGATGCTGCGCTGTCGTGAGCACCGTATGGGAATTCTTAGTCATGTTTTGTCTGTTGACTTTGGGATTTCCCTTTTTCACCGTTCCCATGACAACAAACGTCTGAGACCCAAACACAGTTAGCAGCAGACTGATGTAAAAAAAAAAAAAAAAAGGAGAGGGAAACTAGGGCTCATCCCAGTTTTAGTCATTTGTCTGAAAATAGCCCAGCCCCAGAGCGTGTAATGTTCGTCACACACCACTCTTTAGTCAAAGTGTTAATAAAGTAAAGGAAGCTCAGCTCTGGGATACTTGCTGGAACCTGCCCTAAAATGAGTTCCCCTTTCTCTGGGTGTGTTTCATTAACAGCCCAGCTCCAGCCCATGTCACTGTTTCCACCAACGTGTAATGTCGTAAGAGAGGTTGGGCTAATGGGTGCCACCGGCGTCCTTGCCCACCCTCTCAGAATACCAGTGATAACCTCGCAATATCATATCTTCTTTCACTGTGAGTCACATTTTATGAATAGTCTACCCTTAAACACACACATGGGTCAGTTTCGGCATTCCTCCATTATCTGAGAGCAAAGACAAACAGACACAAGCCACGTATGGTGTAGGGACCACCCACACTCATCATTTCTTATTTCCTGTTACTGGTTTATTCTACCGCTCGCTGAGAATAAACCAGTCATTTTAAACAATGGGGTTTTCAGCAGGTGTAAGTGAACTACACACATCAGAATCTGTTGTAAATCCATATGTTAGTGCTTTACTTTAAGTGATGCCTTCAAGCACTTCCTAAAAAATGGGAGGGTTTCATCAGAGTCAGTAGCAAAACAGTGACATTGACAATGCAAGCAGGAAAATAAAAAAAATGCAAGATCCATCCATCCATCCATCTTCATCGGCTTATCCGGAGCCGGGTCTTGGGGGCAACATTCAGAGGAGGGATACCCAAACTTCCCTCTCCCTAGACACTTCCTCCAGCTCATCTGGGGGGATCCCAAGGCGTTCCCAGGCCAGCTGGGCAATATAATCGCTCCAGTGTGTCCTAGGTCTTCCTCTGGGTCTCCTCCCAGTGGGACATGACCCGTGGAACACCTCCCGTGGGAGGCATCCAGGGGGCATCCGATGTAGATGCCCAAGCTACCTCAACTGACTCCTTTCGATGTGAGGAGCAATGGCTCTACTACCAGCTCCTCCTGGGTGACAGAGCTCCTCACCTTAATCCAAGGCAGCGCCCTGCCATCTTGCGAAGAAAGCTAATTTCCGCCGCTTGTATCCGGGATCGCGTTCTTTCGGTCATGACCCAAAGTTCACGACCATAGGTGAGAGTAGGAACGTAGATCGACCGGTAAATTGAGAGCTTCGCCTTCTGGCTTAGCTCTTTCTTCACCACGACCGATCGATATGGCGAGCGCATTACTGCAGTCGCTGCCCCGATGTGCCTGTCAATCTCCCGTTCCATCCTTCCCTCACTCGTGAGCACGACCCCTAGATACTTAAACTCCTCCACTTGAGGCAGGATCTCTCCCCCGACCTGGAGGGTACTTACCACCTTTTTCCGGTCGAGAACCATGGCCTCGGGCTTAGAGGTGCTAATTTTTATGCCAGCCGCTTCACACTCGGCTGCGAAAATGCAAGATTTTAGAGGATTTAGTGGAGTATGCTTATTCTTACCCAAAAAAAGAAAAAATGTTCTGCTCATGTCTTTTTAAGAGAGACGAACATATAACAGCCAGAACAACTATCTGAGTTTCTATTTATAGATAGAGGTTATTGTCGTTGTAATTGTATGGTGTTTGTAATCCTAAAAACAACATGTGTTATTTCTGTGGCCACCCAACCTAACATTCCAAAGACAACAGCCTTTCACGATGAACAGGATACACCTGACTTTGCACGCCAAGCTCCTGGAACTTGACATTGTGTGTCTGGTTCTTACAGAAAACACAGTAGTAATATGACACACACACACACACACACGCCAAAGGGCGTGTCCTTGAGTATAATTTGTTTTGTGTCTGGCGCGTTTGACTGCAAACAGATGGGAATGTAAACACAAGCGTTGCACTTCTCAGCAGAATGACCATGGTCTGGTGAAAAAAAAAACAAAAAAACATAGGGTTAAGGATGAGAGGTTAGGAGTTTCCGTCTGATAGTTGCCATGATTGGGTAATCATACACGGAGGCCAACAGAGATTTTATCATTTTCCTGTAAACAAAGAGGTGAAAATAATTTGTTCTTCTTGGCAATACTTGGTGTCTTTGTTTAAAAAAAATGTTGGACCAGAGGTTTATCTGTCCATCAATCCATTATCTACTGCTTAATCATTTGTAGGATCAAGGCTGGAGTCAATCCCCTGAATCACACCCTGCTGGTTGAGTTTGCTAGTACAACAACCGTTATCCATCAGGTTCATACTGAACCCGTCTTTTAATCAACCTTGTCCATTAATGAGCACATATCAAGGGAAAAGTGACTCCTAACTTATGTCCATGTACGTCTTCAATACAAGCTGCCAAGATGAACTGTCTTTCAGAAATCGACACTGATTTTTTTTTTTTTTCAAAAATAGGATGAGACGACTGGAATTTTGGAGACAGAACTGAGTGGAACCTTCGCTTCTCCTGCGTCAGTTGTTCCTGCCATATATCCTTGATGTCCCAAGGAATGCTGAAGAAACCTTGATGATAAAGCTGAAAGTGCTGGGAAAAATAGTTCGGGCTTCCCTGCTAAGAGTGCAGCCTCCACAAGAGGCACTAGAGATCACTGCAGTTGATAGATAGATACATAGATACTGGGTTACAGCTTTGCCATCATTAGGGCTGGGTTAAAAAAATCGATTAATCGATTTTAATTGATTTTTTGTTAATAGGACGCTATCGATTCATAAATCCAAAAATCAATCTTTTTTTCCTTCTTTTCCCAACAACTTTACATGAGCTCATGCACCACAGGTGATTACGTATTTACATGGTTACGTGCGAGTTAACGCACGTAAAACAAATGTAAAAACAACATGGCACTAAAATCTAAAACTAAAGTCTTCCTTGTAATTTTGGGTCAAGTTATGGTAAATAGAAAATACATGATGGATTAATATGACTGCCTTGAGTAAATTTGTGATGGAAATAAATGTAAAAAAATAAATTTTTTATTAGCAAAGGGATTAAGTTTTAATTTTAGCTTTGATTCTTCTGAGAATAACGTTGGTACTGACCTAAAATTGATATGACAAAAACTGAATCGAAAACTGAAGCGAATCGTGAATTGAATCGAATCGAACCCTTGTGAATCGAATCAAATCGATTTAGAAAATTTGAATCAATACCCAGCACTAGCCATCATCGATTGTTCTGTTTCAAACTTCCACAGGCCAGAATCTGAACACAATTACCTGAATCAATGGAGAACAAGGGATCATGACAGATAACATGGATACAAAACAAGCCAACAAGCCATCAGGGTCTTTCCCCGCTTGCAGAAGGCACCATATGGTACCTGGTTCACCTCCACATGATGCATGCTGGCGCGTTGACTAGTTCTTAAACACAGTCAGAACGGGCTCCTGGGGGGGAAGTGGACACGTCCTGGCAGGGCTCAGCAGCATGTGTAAACGCCTTGTGGACGCAGCCTTGCAGCAGAAGTAACACAGTGTGACACATTGACCTGCGTGTTTAAGAGGCTGTTTCCTCGTCACGTCTCATTTTGTATAATGCTTTTCTCGGTGTTGCTCTCTGCCTGAGCCGCCAGTTTGTTGTCAGTGCCATCTGGCTCTGTGTACCTCGTCCAGAATCGCCGGTCTGATGTTCACAAGTGTGTTATAATTTGTTAGGTCTCGTCTGCTGCCGTTTTCCGGTCGTCACAGCACTTATACAGGGCGTGTATTCCTTTATTTCTAGATTACACATGCAAATCAGACATTGGCTTTGTTGCTAGGTGCACGATTAGTTCTGATCACATTCTAAAGCTACCAAACCACATCATTTAAATAGTTTGCCACAACGCTGCGTGGTTGCCATGGTTGCAGGGACTGCTGACGTCACACACGCCCGAGAAGCGAGTTCTCTTTTAAGAATTTGTCATGTATGACTCAAGTCAGTGGTTTGGTGCTTTCATTTCTACTATGAAGACATCTAATCCTATGGCAACGACCTGTACACACAGTGGTGTGGTTTTCACTATGCAAATGTGAGGATGGCACATTGTTTCGGTGACAAGTAATAAACCTGCAGGAAATTAGATCATCCTCTTATCATATCTGTGCTGCATCCTGACTCCCAATTCTCAGGGATTGGAGTCTTACATTTATCTGTCTCCCACAGCTGACACTCACTTTAACACTTTTTTTTCAAACTTGCCCTGAATTATCGCTCTCTGAATATATGTTTTGGAAAACTGTTTCTTTCTGCTCCTGTTTTTTTTTTTATTGTTTTAAAATGTTTCATTTCACATTATCCTCCAAAACTATAATGTATTTGTCTCCACATTTTTAAAATTACAATCTCACTCAGTAATCTTGAGATATTTGAGGTATCTGGGGGTTTTTATTATCTATTTGTTTTCACAAAAGTCCCTGATAATCCTATGATTCTAGTATGAAAACAATAATTTTGGATCTCTCTTATTGAAATATCAATATCATCAGCATATGAT
This sequence comes from Paraplagusia blochii, assembly GCA_016785265.1. NCBI lineage: Eukaryota > Metazoa > Chordata > Actinopteri > Pleuronectiformes > Cynoglossidae > Paraplagusia > Paraplagusia blochii. The sequence continues at coordinate 178,763 of JAFBJS010004287.1, forward strand.
ATTATTTCCATCCCTTCTGAACAGAAGTTTCAACAGATCTATACATGAATAAGTACATATTTCAATTATATTCCTGGCGAACAACGTCATATTTGAGGCTGTTTTAGACAGAAAGATCTGCACTGTCTTCCCCTCTATCAAAAATAAATGAAAATAAATCCAAACCTTTTTTAAATTATGGAAATAATACAACAAATACAAACAGAGATTAAATAAAAAGAGCAAATAAATAAGCCATTAATTGAAAAAATCACTCATAATAACAGCGATATATGCAATTTCTGCTGGAAGAAAATTGAATCTATTCACTCTGGATTGCGGGCAACAGTGGTGGCCCAGCGGTCAAGAGGGTGGACTTAGGTACTTAAGGTCATAGTATGGTGCAGTGTGATTTGGGGGGCAGTCGTGGAGACTTCTTCCCCTGCAATCCGGTAATGGATACGGGGATGAAAATGAATAAAATGAATAAATTCAGTATTGCTTTCTTGGCAAGCCAGAAATTGTAGGAAGTAACTTAGGGGGACGTGGACTTTGAAGGTCCAAGGTCTGTAGACTGCAATAAGTCTGTTTCCATGTGAAACTGGAACTGTTTTTCAACCATGGCTGGATTAAACTGTGATATAAATCCCCTGGTGAGAGAATTCTTCTAATCATGTCTGCCCTAACGGTTTGAAAACAAAAAAAAGTTAACAATAGATGGGAAAAAAAAAGAAAGATTAATATCACAGTTCCATCAGAACTCTTCAAAGCGCTGGTCTTTGTTTAATGAGCTGTTTCCTCCAGATGCTGTAACAAAGTGAAAACTCTTCGCAGGCCTTCAGCTTTAGAACCAACGTTGGAGTTCAGATGATGATGTCAGTCCGGGGAGCTCAGCAGCTGCTTTTATCTACTTCCTGTTTACCTTCTCCTCTATCTGCCTGTGTCGAGGGAAACACCTAGAGTTCTGCTCCCCAGGAGAGGCAGTGCACGGTGGTGAATGTCAACAACGAGTTCTATTGTCACCAGACCCCCTCAGCAGGCCTTATAAGGACAGAGCCCTGTCAGCCCCCTCCTCCAAGGGAAACCAGAGGGTCCAGACAGACAGAACAGGAAGGCAAAAATAGCAACAGGAAAGGCTGCTATGAAATGGTTAAAGAATGACAGAAGAGAGTAACATGAAAGAAGGGAGGGAAAACACCAACATAACTGGCAGACTGGGGAAAAGACCCCCCCCCTTCCCACCTTAGCAACCCCTTTTATTCATCCACCCACCCTGGTCTGTGTTCTTATCAGGAAGAGAGCCAGACTCATACAACCTTCCAGCCACCTCTCCTTCCCTCCCCCTCGACCCCATAACTCTTCAAACTACGGGAGCTGTACGTCACTACGAAGTCAGATGCCTGTCACTGCAATGGCTTTAGAAAAACTGGAAGAAAAACATGATGGTTGTTGAACAAATATTACCTAAAATTGTTTTTCCTTCTGTCTGTTTACGCCATTGTTTTTGTCCTTTCTTTTTCTGTGTCGATGCCGTTGCCGGGGCAACCATGTGTGGCAATTGACCACAATGTAAAAAGAGGAAGTGGTGTGAAACTGTATTTGAGATAAATGCTGTGACTTCATGGACTAAACAAAACATTGACAGAGACACAGTGTCACACAAAATGTAACATTTCCATTGTTTTTTTTGTTTAACACTTTGTCTCACCGAGCTAATTTAGTCGAAAAACAATTCAATGTTTTTTTTTTTTTTAAAGCAGAGCAGGGTAAGATTTTTCTGCCCTTCCCCTTGATTTACCATATTGGGCAAGAGAAATAGAGTGAATGGAAGGGATTGGCTCTCTGCGATGTCATGCCACCTCTTCGTCACGGCTGTAAGCTCACTCTGCAGTTTCTAAAGTGGGTACATTACGTGTGTTCTGCTACTACATTTGGTTTTTAAACCAACACTGCAGGTTATCAATGATGCTGTTGATGCACCAGTGGTGTTACAACGCTCTCTTTCACATACCCGCCCTGCAGCCCCACCCGCGGTGACCAATATTTGACTGGACTTTGGTGGGGGTGGGAGGGAGTGGGGGTTCAGAGAGTGTCAGTCAACTCCCAGACACAGAGTGGATGTTTGTCAAAGGCTTTCAACTCCACCTTGGCCCTCAGAGGAGTGAGCCCCCGTGTTTGCTTTTAGATGTTTGAACAAATTACTGCTTTGACCATAATTAAGAAAACCAAATCCACAAAAATGTCCCAAGCTGTTGACTCTTAGACATTAATGTTGATGTTATGTCATGTTGAGTTCTTTTAGATAATTGTTTTTTTTTTGGGAACATGTGAAAAAATTACTAAAAGCAAGATTTATGTACATAAATACACAATTTATGTTTTTTTTTCTTTAGGATAGCTGTTAATATAATTCCCTTTTTCCTCCTGAGAAGAAGCACCCATTATTCCCCTCCCATGAGGGTTGGGGCCCCATAATTTCTTTTTCCAGAACTGACTCCATCTCCACCAAATTGCCCTTTCCTGCCCTAAACATCAACGTTTCCCCAGCAGTTGAGTCAAGCACTTCTCACATTCACAGGAATCTATTTTAGGGCACTTTATTCCAACAACTCTACTAATAGTCAGACAAACATGTGTGTTTTTAATATGGAAAAGGAAAATCACAGCGGGAGTCATGATGCTCAGGTTGCACAAAAGCCGGCCAGTCTTACCGTACGAGGTCTGATGCGGTCGCACGAGGTTGTGAGAAATGACACAGGGTGAGCAGCTCGGGCTGGAGTCACTGGCTGTGACGGGGACTTCAGCGACAAGATGTTGCTGAAAATGTGGGTCAATGACAGGACTGATCCAACTGACCGGCATAACTGACTTCATTAAAGTCGGATGGATGGATGGATGGATGGATGGATGGATGGATGGATGGATGGATGGATGGATGGATGGATGGATGGATGGATGGATGGATGGATGGATAGATAGA
>JAFBJS010004287.1:181946-194097 GCA_016785265.1 Paraplagusia blochii
GCTAGTTTATGCAGCCTGAAGACCTCTTGGTCTGTCAGGGTGGACTCTGTCCTATAGATAGATAGATAGATAGATAGATAGATAGATAGATAGATAGATTTTAATATGGTACTTTATTAACACAATCCAGATAGATAGATAGATAGATAGATAGATAGATAGATAGATGGGTGGAGTTGAGGTATGTATGACCAAAACAGTGAACAGCAGATGTTAGTAGATAAGGTTAGTAATACACACACACACACACATATATGTGTATATAACAATATATATATATATACTGTATGTATATATATATATGTATATATAGGTAGGTTAATGTTAGTAGTCTTAGATGGTTCCTGTTTATTTGACAATGACAATATTACTACTGAGGTATTATTATTATTGAGTTATTATATTGTATTATTATTCTTATTATCATTATTGTTATTATTATTATTATTATATATTATATTATATTTTCAACCTGGGGTGGATGCTCCTTTTTTACCTTATCCACTACTTGCCAACTTCATGCTGAAACATTGGCATCCTTTAACTTCAGTCAGGGAGTGTTTTCCAGTCCATCACAGGACTTTTGACTTTAGCTTAACCTACTCCTCTAATTTTCATGTCTTAGGGCTGTGGCAAAACACCAAACCACCTGGGGTAAACAGCCACTCAGAGGGGGAAAACACATTTCTACCAGCTTTTTGCCACTATGTGACCTCTCCTCCACCATCCTCTTTCCCACTGAATGAAGGTTTGAATAAATTACCTAACCTCAAAAGCCCTCCAGCATTTTAGCTTTGACTGCATTTGTTTTTAAAAGTGTGCCAATTTTACTGGAAATGGTGTTTTTCAAATTTTAAATGATCTTATTAAAAGTGTTATTTCCTGTAACTTCCTAACCTGTTGATTCCTGCTCGTTCCTGGCTGTGTCATCCTCTTGGCTCTGTTTAATAAATAATTCTCCCTCCTCTTCTTCCTCTCCCGGACCGAAACCCTGGCAGGTACTTAGACCCTTAGACAGTTACTGGCAGGAAGAATAGAAAATCCCAGTCCCTTCAGCAGGGTCATGAACAGCTGCCCCATAGCATACGTAGTGTTTGTTTATTTTTCGCCAACTAGTATGGGTGGGTACCTTCAAAAACATGCATTCACTCATGAACTCACATCCTGAGCTTTCATTTAAGAAAATGAGGGGTAACACAGCTGCACGATGGAAACATCGGAAACTAGTCCAGTTTTCAGTTACAAGTAATAAAAGCTACTCCGCCTATATGCCAGCAACGAACAGAGCCGGGACGGCTGAAGTCGGAGCGTACGGGAAGGACTCGGCAGTATAGGCCTTGAAGGCATATGGTTTCACTTATGTTAAACCTCACCAACTGTGCAGACTTAAAGAAATCTCTTACAAAACAAGGATGATTTAATTTTATGCATGTAAAGAACCATGTTCACTAGAGTTCTAAATGGAGATTCAATTACCGTGAGGGGGAAATGTCAACAACGAGGGAAGAGGCGGGAAATAATTAAAATAAATTCATTAAACAATGTTATTGTCAGGAAATTCTCCTTTTTAAGTGTTTTTTTTCTTGATAATAAAGTATTTGAGTCCTGACAACATCAGAAATCAATGTTGAATCAATGCTTTTCTACCTTGAGTCAGCTGTCAGATTAGATTCCATGGCACTGACGGAGGCGTACACCTTTATTGGATTACAGCGGATCAATGTCATTCTCTGGGAAGTGACAGGAAAATAATACAGTTTACATGAATCTCCCCGAGTGATTTACAGCGTCACTACCATCAACGGAGCAGTACTGCAGGAGAAATATAACGTCACATGGACATTTTACAGCTTTTGTAAAAGTCCATCCCATTAAAACACTGTGATATCAACTTTGTTTTCAATGAGCGGAAGAAATAAATCAAAATTACATTGACAGGACATTTTGTCCCAACTATAAATATTTGAAAGCTGGGACAAAATCCTTAGTATGCCATGCAATAACACTGCGCCCCCTATTTTGGGAACTGCTGTCCAGCATGAGCACACACAAAGGTATTCCACATCTGCCAAGTTTTTTAGTACTGTAAGTAGTCTTTTGTAATGTAAGAAGAACATGAGAATGTAACCAATGCTTTTATCTACAGACTAAATACCATGGCGAAAAACTGAAGAATCCTGCTCATGTATTTGTTCCTACTTGGATGAGAGATTTCCAATGACATTTTGTTTTTGATTAAAGCCCATAATTAGTTCAGCAGTCAGGTTAAAACTTGGCACAAGATGATGTGCGCAGTACTTTTTTTTTTCTCTTCGCTGGCTCTTGTTTTATCTGACTCAGCGGGATTTTAAGAACAAAACAGGAAGCACGCAAGATGTAAAAGGCTGGGAAGAAAGGAAACCTGTAGTCCATTACAGACAATATTTTATTTATAGGGTACAAACAAACCTATTATTAGAACAAGAGGAAACAACATCATATTTTTGTATGGCCCTGAAACCAAAGTTAAACACAACTTTGAATTTTTTTTTTTGCATCAATATTTTTTGCCTTGTTTTGATTCCATTAATTTCTCTGGGTACATTTGCTGTTTGGAAACAAAAGCTGCTGACTGTAAAACAAGAGCTGCAGCCCAAGGAAACCCGTGGGGCACGAGAAAAGGTTAGAGAGAGATGAGGGGAAAACAGCAATGGGAATTGTAAGAGGAACAGGATGCACAGAGAATATTCAGCTATTTCCAACAGCAACATTAAAAAGGCCACCCTGTCAGCTGAAAAGAACTGCATTTTGGAAAAATATGTGAAGCTGTGTGTCTGGGGAAGCAGTGAGTCATTTGTGTGGAAGAAACACACAGAAAATTGATGCTTTGGTGTGGGATTTGAAGGAAACATTACGGCATCGCCGCTGCTGACTTGGGACAGTTTGTGCTTGGGAATAAGACAAGTGGTCGAGAAAAATGTGCCTCCAAATATTTGTGAATGCTCTTTTCTTTTTTTGGAGCTGCATCAGAGCGAGCTCAGTGACACAAGAGGAGGACGCAGGGAGGTAAAGGAGGAAATGATAAGAATGAGAGAAAGAAAACAGAGACAAACAAGGAGAGGAGAGAGAGAGATGTTTACAGTAAATAGAGTAAGGCAGAAAGGCAGAGAGAGGGAGAAAAGGAGAGTCTGCGAGAGTCTCCTTCTTAGCTCTAGCTTGCCATCTATCTTTGGCTTCGTTCAGCTCACACCCCAGCTGCTGCTGGTTCAAAGTACGGTCAGTGGCAGAGAACCAGCCGCAGCGTTGCGAAAAAAAGAGAAAGAAACACCCACACAACAATTGCACATGCAGAGGGAAGCAAAAAGAAACAGAATGTCTTTGGAAGAAACAGAGTTTTTTTTTTAACTGCAGCCCACTGTCACAGAAATCTAGCAGCAAAACATCAGATGTGAGCAGGATGGAAAAAATGTCTTTAGTGCAGCTAAGAGGGTTGGAAACCTCCCTGCAAATGACTGCAGTGAACCAGTGGCATAACATTAAATGTCACATCACGTGATTTGTAATTGCAGTCAGTTAAAAGACTGCAGTATAAACACATTTTTGCCATCACATTTGCAGCAGATTGAAAATATGCAGCCACGTTTGAACGCTGTGTGCAAATGGTTTTACAGTTGAATAAGGGTTTTAAAAAAACTATTGTGCATAATCTATGCAAAGTCTACAGAGGTTAGCACAAACTGAGGCCTGGTGGCCATGTTTTTTTGACATAGAGATGAATAAAAGCATTTAGACCTTTATGCATGACCCATCTATCGGCTCCTAAAATGGCTAATTTTTTGGACCATTTGTGGCCTTAATTCTCCAATATGTCATAGCTATAAATCAGCCATGAATTATAGCTACGTCTTTCATTGCGTGTAAGAGTGTGTGTTCTAATTTTCTTGCTGTTCCTTTATGCATGTGCATGTGTTGATACATGGGCACTGCAGGTCAACGGAACCTTTTGCTTTCCAGTCATCCAGCATTTGTGCAGTCAGATTCAATCCGATCACTGCTAATTGATGCATGCACACACACACACACACTGAAATAGAAAGAGGAAGCACTTCCTTATATAAAGCCCCGACTTGCACTGGAAGCAGAAACTTGACTGTGTAAGTGTTGCTACAAATGTTGCATGGACTCTTTGGACAAGTTTGGGTCAAATCAAACACAGGGTTCTGCTCTGATTATTTTGGACATCTGAGACAACTAAAATATTTAAGGCCAACCCATTTTTGTGGGATGCATGCACAAACGGGCCACAGAAAAAGAGATTCACATTCCCAACAGTAGTTCATCCAGGAAGTTTTTGCTCTTTTTTTCCTGGTGTGACCATTTCCTTTGTAAGAAGTGACTAATGACCTGAGAAACAATATTGTATCTCCAGCAAAATATGAGAAAACTGTCATTTTAATGTAAAATTATATTTTTATGTCAGGGCAGTGTCTTAAAGAATTGGACTTGGGACCAGAGAGCGTCAGGTTCAAGCTGCCCAAATGCCAACCGTTCACTTTGGTCTGGGTAAAATGCAGGTCAAATGTCATTGTTCAAAGTGGTGTGAACCCTAACAACAAGGAGTTGTCTTTCCTTCCATCCAAAGTAAGGAAGAAAAATTGTAACTGCTTGAATATTTTTAGAGTGGTTGCTGTTAAGGAGGTGGACATGGGTCAACAGGGCCAGGTTGCCACTAAGGTGCTCTGATTTTAGCACTGTCTACACCCACATCACTTCCAGTAGGCTCACCACCCACAGGAAGTCTCACAGGATGGTGCAGTGTGATCTGGGTGGAGCCGGCTGCCCTTGTCATCCTTAAATGGATACAGAGATGAATTAATATTTTTCCATTTTTGTTTCTCTAGTGCTGTTACTATTTTGCCTTGTACTAGATTATATAAAGACTGTATAATAATAAAACATCATAAATACTGTTAAGGTGCAGAATAAGCCACATTTGGCCAATATGTGCAATGCAAATTTAAAAAACAATAATAATAATAATAATATCCAGTGGGCCTATCATCTGCAGGATAGCTCACAGTATGGTACAGTGTGATTTGTGTGGCAGTTGTGGAGAGTGCTGCCCTTGAGGAATAAATGAGTAAAAGTTGCTTCCTTTACAAAAAAATAAAATTCTGTATATTGAAGTTGACTTGTGTCCCCAAGGCTTTAGGTTCAATTCCACCAGCTGCCAGGTTGCCACTAAGGTGCTTTGAGCATTGCACCGTCCCAACCCACATAATGTCTTGTGGGCTCTCTACCCACAGGAAGGCTCACAATATGGTGCAATGTGATTTGGGTGGCGCTAGCTACCTTTGTGAGCCGTCAACAGACAAGCATATGATAATGAATAAATGAATATTCTATACATTTTGCGTTGTGTGAACTTCATACATACAGAAATACTGAACGTAACACACATTTTCGACAGTTATGTGTTTCAATGCAGGTATGAATATCTGTGGTTCAACCCCTTTCGTCCACTTGCAGCCAAACCACAATAACCTTTTCCTGATGACGCTGGTTATCAACGTTTGACTTCCAATGCTCTGTAAGGGCTGATCAGATACCCACAGGCAGAGAAAATACCCAATGAAACGTTACCAGGAAGTGCAGCTCAAAGGAAGAAAGATTACGACAACCAACGCCCAACCTTTTACCTTCCTGTCATGAGCTAACCAGGACAGAGATAAGATGGTTGAGTTCTTTCTCAAACTCAATTGTGAGCATTTACATTTACTTAAAACCCAACAAAAGTCACACTCAAGAAATAAGGAGACAAAATTTAAATTACAAAATGAGACAAAAATCAGGTCAGAACCATCAATTTATTAGTTTACTTCATAATATTTAATAGACAAATGGCCAGGTAGTAAAAAAGAAACTTGGTTTGTCGATGGGATAGAAACATTTCACCAATTTGACAATGTTACATAAGAAACTGAATATCCTCATAGAAAAATAAAACAAAACAGAGCAAAAAAAAAAAAAAAGAAGCAGGTTTGGCAGTCAACGTCGTTAGTCCTTCGTTGGCCATGTCCTCTGGTTAAAATTTCTAATTAACTAGTTATTTTGTTATTTATTTGTGTGAAAAAAAGTGAGTACGTGTATTTTGAAAACGTCTTAATAGGAAATATCAACAGCCTATCACAGCATAGAGGTGTGTGACGTCAGAGGTAACCACAAACCACCAGCGGGCGACCTAAAATGTAGAACTTCTTATATTCTTAAAATAACGTGTTTTAATAGTTGTTTTTTTTACATTAAATCAATAGTCTTGATGGATATATAGTCCCGTCGTCGAACTAGCCTAACTTTACGACAGCCTAGCACCGCTAGTGACATCAACAGCAGGTGCGGCTGAGCAGCAGTAGATCTGACTCCAGATCAGCCAATCAAGCCAATTTGGACACCTGAGAAAACCCATTTACAGCAATTTTTCAATCGTAATGGATTATGGATGTAACCACATAAAATGGACCAGGAGAAGGTGACGACGACCGAATGACCCAACGTAGTTCTAACTACCAAGAAGCTGCCACGTTCCACCTGCTAGGCCACGAACATAGAAGAAACTTCGAGAACATCACCCGAGACAGCGGAATGGAAATGGAACGTCAATTCAAAGTAGGAGAAAGTCTTATGTGTTTTTATGCTTTGTCAGCCGCCGAGGTGAATTCTTTGTGGCGTTTTTTGGAATTTGAAATGCTGGTTGAAATGGTGTGACGCTATGTTTCTGGGTTTTTTTTTTCTATATTGACTCTAATTAAGCTGTGTGTTCTTTCCCCGTTATGTGAGACGAGGCTTGGCATCTTGGTTCTTCCTGAAAATAGTTAACGTTTATCTAGTGTTAAAGCTTTTAACACTATTTGTTGAAGTCCACTGCATCACCCATCCAAATATGACATTTCCACACATGGAAAACAGAGGAAAAAGTTAGCTAGTTTGAAGTCAAGTTGTTGAAATGGTTGAATATGGTTGAGAAAATCATTTTGAGATGTAATTTGGACAGAACTATCTTAAACTGATACTGAAAACTGACAAAAAAAAAGTTTTAAATCCTTGTAAGTGCTTCCAACTGACGCCATTTAACAAATAATCAGTTTTTCCCTGTCTTCACCAGAACATAAGTGCAGTTAAAAGTCACAAAATGTCAACATGTCAACACTTGTTTCTGTGCAGAGGAACATTTCTTTATGCCACATCCACTCATTTAGTTGTGCCTAATAGGCAGTATCCCGTCTCTAAACCCTTATTAACTCCTACTGACACACGGATTAAGTCCAGGGCCCCAGACAACTGACAGCCCTGTGTGTGACTGGAACATGCTGCTCACTCCTTCAGTATGCTTTATTCCCAACTAGGACCAAGTCACAGCCCTTTCCAGCAACACCTCCTGCAGAGATGCACCTGCAAAACAACCATTAGCCCGGGTCATTATTTTAATGTCAGACTAGGAAATAACTAAATAAAAAATCCACCAGTTTATTAAATAAATACACGTAAGGTCAGTAAGGGTTGCAGGTGTGGTACTTGTGTACTGGGCCATGAACCTGTGGCACGGCATGTGGTGCAAGGGTTTTCTCCAGGGCGGAGAAATGGCCCACATGTCGTTGGGTAGTGGGCTAAAAGTGGGCCAGGACCAGAAGTCTGAGAGTTTCATTACAAAAACATAATTATTCTGTAAAACCGAAACACATGCATTGCAAGTTCTGCTTATTTATTTAGGTGATGACACATCAGACAGTGACAAATGTTATAATGTTTTACTCGATTAGCAGCAATATTATTTCGTCTCATTTTGATAAATGGTTTCAGTCTGCGTTTGAGAAGTGGGTCAGATGCACACGTATGTCCTCCTCACAGCTGGTCTTCACCTACGGGAGGTATTTGACAAATGGTTGAAAAGAGATGCAGTGTATACGGATCAAAAGTTTCAGAGGAATATTCACTAGACTTCTCACAGTTTGAAAAGTGGGACACAAATACTGAGACTTGTGATGGGTTCATGGTGTCTTACAAACTTTGGGTTATTCAGAAATTGGCTTCTTCTTCTTTATAAACTCACTGACCTGGTGTTCCCTGGTTTTATTCATGTTTGATTTCAATGTGTTAATAATTAAACTGTGAGTTTGTAGTGCATATATTCATATATTCAGCATATTTTCTTCCTCTGCTACTGCACAGTGTATTGTGTTTTAAGTAAATCTTGCTTGTACGCGTGTCTATGTAGTGGTAACATAAATACTGGAATTACATATTATTAATTTGCTGCTCTTTAAATGGGAGGAACTGGGTTGACTCATGTTTGCTCTGCTGGAGATGTTGTGACCTTGCTCCCAGTTACATAACATTTCTAGACAGGTGAAAAAACAAATGGCCAATTGATAGAGTCTGGCAGTAAAGAAGCCAGTTCAGACCAGTGAGGCTGCAGGTGAGAACATGAGTTGTTTGTGTCTGTGTGTGATGTGTGCAGATTGGAATTGCTGTTGCCTTGAGAGTTTTGTTTGTGCAAAGTCCAACCTATTTGCCCATTTGAAAACTGGTACAAGTTTTAAATAGAGCAAAAATTACAGACTTATTTTTGACATTATTTATAAAAATCGAATTTTACCCTTGGTGAGCACATTTGACCTTCGGTATGTATCTTTTTTTTTTTTCTCTGAGTGAAACTCACACAGAGTTTCAATGTATTCCACTTAGGCCTGAGCAGAGCAAAATCCCACACCCAACCCAGACTAGTAGGGTTGGTGATGAGATTTGCGTGAGGCTGCAAAGAGGAATCATTTGTCCCTCAAGGAACACAAGTTCATCTTTTTAATAGTATATTCACTGCCTGCCAAAGTATAATACAATGCAAGGCATTTGTGGAACAGGTGGTTTGTCAACGGCTGTACCAGCAGTACAATAAGAATTAAAAAAGCAACACAAAGGAGCTTACGGAAGGCTAAATTGAGTTCCTGAGGCTTTATTTCAGTTGTTATAGCGACCAAATCTCACATTTTGTGTAATTTGCAGAGAGAATAAAAATAAAAAAAATAAGTAATGTGCTTTAGGGCTGGTGGGATGAAGTCAAGCGATTGAAGAACTCTGTTTTACGAATCATTTTAAAGGCAACGTGGGATGTTGTGTCTCTAGGTTTTGGGATTTGCTTCAAAGCTGAGAGTTAAAGTATATAAAAAGACTGCAGTCTGGTAGTGCATATATACAATTTCATAATAATAGGGCTGGAAGTAAACACTCACACCTACAACCCTAAATGTATGTACACGTTTTAATTAACACTTCTGTCTAGAAACCGTCTTTTGGGGAACAGACACTGGTTATCTACTTCACCTGCTCTCTGGAAGAAAAAACAAACATGTATTAAAAATAATAATTTAACATCACTGCTGTACCGTTACTGTACCGTTACTGTACGTTGCTCAATAAAGACATTTAATCCAGAAAGAATCACACACTAAACCACGCATTGTGCACTGGATCAGCGCTGAGACTTATGCGTCATGCTGTCTGTCTTTCAAAATGTGTCTACAAGAATAACTCATCAGGCTCTTATAGCCCAGAAAAGGAGGAAGTGGACCATGTGACACTAAGGTGACATTGTAGGACAGTTTCTCATCACGCCCTGTTGACGTGATGTACAGAGTAGAGACATCAATGTAGTTTTCTGCGACCACAACTTCCCCTATCTATGAAAGCAATCAAGAAGGGTGGCAAAACTACTCAAACCCTGAGGGCCCAACCCTAAGCTGTACTTCCTGTGGAGCAAATCATTCCAACACAACACCACACTTCTGTTCACGGGTTAGGATTGAAACTTTTTGGGGTTAGGAAATATTTTAAAAAAGGATTTAAATGGTGCGACATTTCTTTGCTGAAATCTGTGGACAAATCTTGTCAGACTGTGAGAAGTCTCTTGTTGCAATTTGTCTTTTTTATTTTGGAAACAATTTACTTGAGGCAGATCTTTTTTTTGGAGTACTGTAGTAGTATCAGATTAACTACGCCGTAGCTGTGGCTTTAATGATTACAAATAATCATTATAATTAAATCCAAATATTATGATTAATCATGATTCTATTTAATTTTAATCTTATTGTTTTCATTGTAATGAACATTCTCGATCATTCTCTCTATTAGCGTGTTTACTCCATATGATATATGTATGTAATTTTAAACAATATGCAATATTGCCAATATATTTAAGTCAGTCTAATTTATAAGTCAGTCTAATTTATAAGTTGCTCAGTCAGTTTTTAGCTTGTTCACAGTACACACTACTGCAAGCTCAATATTTCACCCTGAAAAGATATGGTAAGCGTGAGGTCCTATTGCATTGCCATAATCAATTTGAGGTCCTATTGCAATGCATATCGAACATGTCATGCATGCATAGCATGCATATCAAACTCACGGCCTGTGGAGCGATATTTTGTGGCCTCCACCTTGATATGAAAGTCGAATGTTAGTGCGGACCACAAGATTTATAGAATGATTTTACTGCAAGTCAATGCTAAAATAAATGCTTTTGTTAGATACACTCAGTAGTAGACACTGCTGTGGATGAATTTGAGTATTACAAGACTGAGGTGTTGTATTACAGTGGGAAACTGATTTTTATTTTTATTTTTTATTTAAATTTCACTATTTTTATCTTCTGTATTAAATATAAACTGTTAATGTGGCCCTTTTGCAAAATGACAGTGGCAGTGGCCCTCAACCTTTTCGATCCCTGCCATATTCTGTCTATTTGGCCAAAAATATGTGAATAACCTGACAACTTCACACAGTGGCCCATGTTATTCTGTGCTTCCAGTACAGACGCCTACTTCCTTGAACTTGATAAGGCAAAACAAAATGCAGTACTTTATCACATGATATTCCAAAGTTTCCTAAAGAGAAAGTGAAACAGCGGGGGTTTCCACTGAACAAAATGTCCTTCAGTGTTTTATTGTACCCATTTCGTTACATGATAAAAAAGTTCAGTCTCATGGACTTTTGGTTGCAACAGAAATGTGTTTCTTTGGAGCAGCTTGACTTAAAATCTTGGCCACAGTTTATTTGTCTGCCAGAAAGAGGAGTGTCCAATGGGAACACTAAAAGGCAAACAAATTAAAACAGATTGGGTGAGATTACTACCCAAAAGCAGTTTTATGGAAGCTGTAAAATCACAGGCAGGCTAGTTTGTGTTTAAAGGAAAGGACTGCTGGCAGCTGGGGGTATGTGGTTCTGGAGACGGTGGCCAAGTTACTACAGAACAGAACCTAGAACATTATTGATTTCAAACTAACAAGTAGTCTCTGAGGCAATACATATGCCCAGCGACACGAATGAATGTGTTTTAGCTTCTTAATGCAGGAGAACTCAGCTTTGTCGCTTTGGATGACTAGCACTTATCCGTCCACTGAATCCTGGGGGACTGTAAAAGACATGAGGCAGATGCAAAAATTGTAGCTTGCTCCATATTTGAGGAATATTAAGAAAAAGTAGTGGTAATGACATGCTGGCACTCATAAAGTTCTTTCTGCAGTACTGAAACCACAGCTTATTGCTTTGTACACACCTGTTTTATGTCATTAAAACGTGTTTTGTCATTTTTGTCTCAGTTCTTGGACACGGAAAAACAAAATAAATGTTTTTTGGCTATTTTTAAGTACGGTACACTTCTTTACACCTGGTCCGTTCTTGACATGTTCTGATGCTTTTTTAAATATATTTGTCCAGTGGGACATCATTCGCAAACATGTAGAAATATGCTCTATCTGAAAAGGATACATGTTAGAATTGTGTTGTGCTATTGTTATATAAACACGGGACTGAATACTGCATAGAAGCCTCCCACATGTCAACTCTGAAGTGCTGATGCAACATTACTGCAAATTCATAGAGGAGTATAGGTGGGATTAGAAGGCCCTCTAGAGGCCTAAGCCTCATATTCACATTATACAGAGCTGTTCAAGAAATGGGTTATACAGCAATTCTGAATACACACTTTTGATGTACATACTCTATGTAAGGTAAATTTCCAGGACATTTCAAGGACATTATCTTCTTCCTGACTAAGCAACTGAATATGCACATATAAAAAAGAAGCCTTAGCTTTATTAATCCCATATAGTTCTAAATCTCC
>JAFBJS010004304.1:0-64378 GCA_016785265.1 Paraplagusia blochii
AAGAGTTCGGTCAGATGAAGAAAATCTTTGAGGCCGAAAGAGAAATTCTTGTAGAGGAAAAGCGTGAGGTGGAAAGGCAATGGTGTCAGCTGAAAATTAAAGAAAATCAACACATGTTTGAAAAAGAAACTTTAGAATCTATGAGAAGAAGATTACAGCAGGAAATTAGGAAGATGTGCGAGGACGTGCAAAACAAAACAGTCAGACTGCAACAAACTCAGGAAAATATTCAGAAAGTTTTCAGTGTTCTAGTGGAAAACCAAGCAGATCTGGATGAACACAAAGTCTCTGTGATCAAATGTTCTGACACACTGAGAGGTGAACTGAGAAAATTGTTATCAGATATAATCAGACAGAGACAAGAGATGGAAACAAATGTCCTCATGGAGAAGACAGAACTAGAAAAGACAAAGTCAGAGCTGAAGGATGAGAGAGAAAATCTGGAAAAAGTGACTAAAATGATAAGCAAAGAAAAGCAAGATCTGGAACTGAACAAGTCTGATCTGCAAGAACAAAGGAACCAGTTCCACCAGGAGGTAAAGGAGGAGAAAGAACAACTGGACATCATACGAACTGAGCTACAAAATAAAAGAGGAGACGCAGACAGACTGTTGGATGAGCTGAACATGGAGAAAAACAGAATCAAAGATCTTCACCTTATAGTTGAGCAACAAAGAAACATGATTGACAGTGTGATCAGATCGACTGCTGTGAGACTCAAGGATCATGAACTACTGTCAGAAGACATCAGGAGAAACATCCATGATGTTCAACAGCAGAAAAACACAACAACCTCAGAAAGAGCAGAAGTAGACTCTCTGAGAGAGAACGTTAGTAGGAAAAGATGTGAGATTGAAGCTGCCATGAAGAACCTCAGAGAACAGAGAGAACATTTAAGACAGATGAGGACAGACACTGAAACAGAGAGAGAACTGATAATGAGTGAAAAGGACAGAATGGAAGGTCAATGGTCTGAGATCAGAAGACAAAGACAAGAACTGGACAGACAGCAGAGTGCAGTTTTAGAGGAAAGGGAAGACCTGGAGATTTCTAGAAAAGAAGTTGAAGAGGAGAAGGAGAAGTTTGAATCTGCATTCAACAGCATAAATGAAGAGAAGAACAAACTAAATCAACTCAAGACAAGTCTACACATGGAAAGACAACACTTTGATTGGAAAGACAAGACTTTGATACAATGATGAGTAAAAAGGAGCAGGAGTTGAAGCGGATGATGTCTGTCATTGAGCGTCAAAAAGAATATTTGAAACGAGAACAAAAAAGTTTGGACATCACAAAGGAAGAGTTCCTGAAAATAGGAGAACACACAAACAGGTTGTTTGATGAAATCAATGAAGAAAAATCTGTTATTAGAAATCTGAGCAAACATGTTCATTTACAAAATAATAATTTTCAAGATGCCATTAACAATGTGGCCTTGAGGCAATGGGAACAAGAACTGAAGGATGAGGAGATTAAAAGAGAGACTGAAGATCTGCAAAAACAGAGGATGAGAGTTCTGTCTGACAGAAAAGAACTGGACATTTTGAAGAAGAATGTTGAGGACAAGAGACAAGAGGTTGAAGCTGATTTTGAAAACATTAAAAAAGAAATGAAGGAGTTCAATCAGATGAAGAAAACACATGAGGAAGAAAAAGAAAAACTTAGAATTCAAAAGGATGAAGTGGAAAGACGATGGTCTGAGCTGAAAACTAAAGAAAATCAACACATGTTTAAAAAAGAAACATTAGAATCTATGAGAAGAAGATTTCAGCAGGAAGTTAGGAAGATGTGTGAAGACGTGCAAAACAAAACCGTCAGACTGCAACAAACTCAGGAAAATATTCAGAAAGTTTTTAGTGTTCTAGTGGAAAACCAAGCAGATCTGGATGAACACAAAGTCTCTGTGACCAAATGTTGTGATACACTGAGAGATGAACTGAGAAAATTGTTATCAGATATAAACAGACAGAGACAAGAGATGGAAATAAATGTCCTCATGAAGAAGACAGAACTCGAAAAGACAAAGTCAGAGCTGAAGGATGAGAGAGAAAATCTGGAAAAAGTGAGTGAAATGTTAAGCAAAGAAAATCAAGATCTGGAACTGAACAAGTCTGATCTGCAGGAACAAAGGAACCAGTTCCACAAGGAGGTAAAGGAGGAGAAAGAACAACTGGACATCATACGGACTGAGCAACAAAATAAAAGAGGAGACGCAGACAGACTGTTGGATGAGCTGAACATGGAGAAAAACAGAATCAAAGATCTTCACCTTATAGTTGAGGGACAAAGAAACATGATTGACAGTGTGATCAGATCGACTGCTGTGAGACTCAAGGATCATGAACTACTGTCAGAAGACATCAGGAGAAACATCCATGATGTTCAACAGCAGAAAAACACAACAACCTCAGAAAGAGCAGAAGTAGACTCTCTGAGAGAGAACGTTAGTAGGAAAAGATGTGAGATTGAAGCTGCCATGAAGAACCTCAGAGAACAGAGAGAACATTTAAGACAGATGAGGACAGACACTGAAACAGAGAGAGAACTGATAATGAGTGAAAAGGACAGAATGGAAGGTCAATGGTCTGAGATCAGAAGACAAAGACTTGAACTGGACAGACAGCAGAGTGCAGTTTTAGAGGAAAGAGAAGACCTGGAGATTTCAAGAAAAGAAGTTGAAGAGGAGAAGGAGAAGTTTGAATCTGCATTCAACAGCATAAATGAAGAGAAGAACAAACTAAATCAACTCAAGACAAGTCTACACATGGAAAGACAAGACTTTGATACAATGATGAGTAAAAAGGAGCAGGAGTTGAAGCGGATGATGTCTGTCATTGAGCGTCAAAAAGAATATTTGAAACAAGAACAAAAAAGTTTGGACATCACAAAGGAAGAGTTCCTGAAAATAGGGGAACACACAAACAGGTTGTTTGATGAAATCAATGAAGAAAAATCCGTTATTAGAAATCTGAGCAAACATGTTAATATACAAAATAATAATTTTCAAGACGCCATTAACAATGTGGCCTTGAGGCAAAGGGAACAAGAACTGAAGGACGATGAGATTAAAAGAGAGACTGAAGATCTGCAAAAACAGAGGATGAGAGTTCTGTCTGACAGAAAAGAACTGGAGATTTTGAAGAAGAATGTTGAGGATAAGAGACAAGAGGTTGAAGCTGATTTTGAAAGAATTGAGAAGGAAATGAAGGAGTTCAATCAGATAAAGAAAACACTTGAGGAAGAAAAAGAAAATCTTAGAATTCAAAAGGATGAAGTGGAAAGACGATGGTCTGAGCTGAAAACTAAAGAAAATCAACATGTGATTGAAGTAGAAACATTAGAATCTATGAGAAGAAGATTTCAGCAGGAAATTAGGAAGATGTGTGAAGACGTGCAAAACAAAACCGTCAGACTGCAACAAACTCAGGAAAATATTCAGAAAGCTTTTAGTGTTCTAGTGGAAAACAAAGTAGATCTGGATGAACACAAAGTCTCTGTGACCAAATGTTGTGACACACTGAGAGGTGAACTGAGAAAATTGTTATCAGATATAAACAGACAGAGACAAGAGATGGAAACAAATGTCCTCATGGAGAAGACAGAACTAGAAAAGACAAAGTCAGAGCTGAAGGATGAGAGAGAAAATCTGGAAAAAGTGAGTGAAATGATAAGCAAAGAAAAGCAAGATCTGGAACTGAACAAGTCTGATCTGCAGGAACAAAGGAATCAGTTCCACCAGGAGGTAAAGGAGGAGAAAGAACAACTGGACATTATACGAACTGAGCTACAAAATAAAAGAGGAGACGCAGACAGACTGTTGGATGAGCTGAACGTGGAGAAAAACAGAATTAAAGATCTTCACCTTATAGTTGAGGGACAAAGAAACATGATTGACAGTGTGATCAGGTCGACTGCTGTGAAACTCAAGGATCATGAACTCCTGTCAGAAGACATCAGGAGAAACATCCATGATGTTCAACAGCAGAAAAACACAACAACCTCAGAAAGAGCAGAAGTAGACTCTCTGAGAGAGAACGTTAGTAGGAAAAGATGTGAGATTGAAGCTGCCATGAAGAACCTGAGAGAACAGAGAGAACATTTAAGACAGATGAGGACAGACACTGAAGCAGAGAGAGAACTGATAATGAGTGAAAAGGACAGAATGGAAGGTCAATGGTCTGAGATCAGAAGACAAAGATTAGAACTGGACAGACAGCAAGATGCAGTGGAGATTTTGAGAAAAGAAATTGATGAGAAAATAAGAAAATTTGAGTCCACTGAGATCCGTGTTGGTGAAGAAAAAGAAAAACTCAATCAACTCAAGATGAGACTAGACATAGAAACACAACACCTGAATGAGATGATGAATAAAAAATTACAAATGATTGTGTCTGACTTACAGAAGACAAAGAATCAAACAGGGAGTCTATTCAAGGAGATTAACAAAAAGAAATCATATATAAAAGGTCTGATTATACAGTTCCAGGCACAAAGGAACAATCTTCAAGATCTGGTCAAACACAGAGCAGACAGAACGGCAGCAGAAAGAGAAGAACTGGAGATTTTAAGAAAAGAATTCAGTGAAGAAAAGGAAAGGTTAGAATCTGGTTTGAACAGCATCAGTGAAGAAAAGGAGAAACTTCATCATCTCAGGACGAGTCTTGACTTGGAAAGACAAGATCTCCAGAGAGAGAGGGACAAAATGAAGAGTGAAGCTCAAGAGATTAAAGTCAGAAACGATCAGTTCATGAGTGGAGTCCAGTTGATGCAACGACAGATTGGTCAATTCAAAGAACTGAAACGCAAGATATGTAGTGACATAAACCACAAAGCTGAGTTAGTCGACCAAAGAAGCAGAGATACATTGAGTTTGTCTTCGATATTAGAACAAAAATGTGCAGATTTTGATTCACAGAGAAAACAATTAATTGAATACACTGATGCTTTACGAAAACAAGTGAAATCTATTATTAACAAACATGGAGCAGACATGAATCAGCAGAAAGATGCACTTCAGTTAGAGAAACAACAGTTGGAGGAGCTACAGACTGAGCTGAACAATGAAAGACAAGAACTGAATTATGCATTGGGTAAAAATGAAAAGTTGATTTCTGACATGGAGCAACAGAAAGCACTGATAGAGCAAGAACAAACCTCTCTGCAAATCACAAATGCGGATGTTCTCAAGACGAGAGAACGTGCAAAGAGTCTGTTAAATGAGCTGAACAGAGAGCTAGCCAACGTTCAATGTCAGAAAATTGATGTCCAGTCACTAGGGAACAAACTTAAGGAAGTGATTGCCTCGATTGCTTCGAAACAAAAACAACAAGAACAAAAGGAGCATGAGCTCAAAATACAAACAGAGAAACTCTGCGAAGTAGAAAAAAGGATTTTAGAGGAAAGTCAAGATTTGATGTTTTTGAGAAAAGACCTTGAAAGTAAGAGTCATAGATTTGAAATGTTTGCAACCAACACCAGAAGAGAAGATAGTCAGATGAGGGAAGAGATCAAACAAGAAAGAGAAACGATAAAAACTAGAGAACAAGAACTACAAACTAAAATGAAATCATTAGAAGCCGTTAAAACAAGACTGTATGAAAAGATAAATGAAGACGTGATAAACAAAATGGTCAGACTTGAGCAAAACAAGAACAATCTGGAGAGTTTGGTCAGTGCTCTTGAGCAAAGATGTCAACAAATCGAGACAGAACCTTTTTCTGAGAACCTTCGTAGAGAAATTGGTGTTTTAAGAATTGTGCGGTCGGAAATTGACATTCAGAGACGGGTGTTGCACCATTGGGAACCAGATTCTCTGTTGGAGGAAGGGCAGGATCAGACGCAGGAAGATCGGGAGAGAAGACAGAGACAAGACAACCAAACGATTTTAGAATTGTTAAATCAATGCCAAAGAAAGTTGGAAATCACAAAGACTGAGCTCCAGGGGACGATAGACAGTTTGTTAGATGGACTAAACAGAGAGAAATCCAACATCAAAGATCTAAACCTTCAGGTGAGAGCACAAAGAAACAAACTTCAACATGTGATTGACTCAATAGCTTTAAAACAGAGAGGACAGGAATTGAAGGAGGATGAGATCAGACGACAGACGGAAGAAATACAAAGACAAAAAGACATGATTTCAGCCCAAAGAGAAGAACTGGACAAGTTAAGAAAAGAAGTCACTGATGAGAAGCATGAATATGAACATGCTTTGATCAGCATCAGTAACGAGGCAGAAAGTCTCAGTCAAGTCAGGACCCGTTTTGACATGGACAGACAAGAACACCTGAGAGCAGAAGATGAAGTGAGGACAGAACTTCAAAATCTGAAGTCACAAGTCATGAGTAAAATCCTATCTGTTCAAACATGGATGAATAAAATGAAAGAATCAAGTGAAAGGAGATGTGGAAACTTAGAGGAGAAAGTAGAACAGATGGAGCAAAACATCGAAATCATGCAGAACTTATCATCTCCACTGAGGGAAAAAGACTTCCATCTCCAAGTCAACCAAGCATTGGACCACACAAGAAACCTGGCTGATCTAAGAAGTACACTGACGGAGGGAATTAAACAAAGAGAAGTCGTGGGAAGTCAATGGATGGAAGCAACTCGACTTGAACAAGAAAAAATAGACAAATTGAAAGAAGAACAGAGAGAAGAAAACCAAAAAATAAATCATACGCTGAGCAGAAACACACTGGCGTCTAAACAGATGTTGTCTCTCATCGAGCTCCACACACAGCTGTTAGAACAACAAAAATGGGATTTGAACGTCTCAAAAACCCAACTTGAAAAAATGAAGGACCATACATTCAGACAGATTAATGAAGTCAATGGAGATAAATCAAAATTTCAAGATCTGAAGCTACAGGTTCAGAAACACAAAAACAAACTTGAGCGTCTGATCACCTCAACAGGTGTAATGCTGCAGGACGATGTAGAAATGTTGAGCGTAGAGATGAGACGATCGTCACTGAATGTCATCAGAAACTTCATCGACAATAAGAGACTTGCAATTGAAACTACTTTGAAGGACGTCACAAGAGACAGAGCAGAGTTTGTTGAGGTGGGAACAGAGATTAAACAAGAGAGACTGGAGCTCCTGAAGGTAAACGAAAAACTAGGGGGACAGTGGACTGAGCTGAAAGTGAGGACTAATGAACTCCTGAGGCGAATAAAATCTTTAGAAACTTTGAGAACGAATCTACATGACTTTGCTGGGAGGTTGAGAGACGACATGAAAAACAAAATGGTCCGACTGGTGCAAGGCAGGAGGAATATACAGCAGTTGCTCATTGCTCAAGGACAAAATACTCAGGCTATGAATAGACAGGGTCTCACAGTAATGTCTCTCGCAAAAGAAATTGAATGTTTGAGAGAAAAGCTGCTAAAAGTAGTCAGTCAAAGACAAGGGACGCAACTACAAATACCACCAGACTCTGATTTAGTTCAACTGAAGGTGGAACAAAGGAGTGCAACAAGGGACCAAGAGGAGGAGAAGAAGTTGGAAGACATGAGGTCTGCCATCAGGCAATGGTTTACACTGCTAGAACATGAGCAAAGAGGTTTGGAAATCACAAAGACTGATCTCCAGAAAGCACAAGAACAAACAGCTAGACAGCTTGATGAAGTAAACAAAGAAAAATCCAACATTAAATATTTAAACCATCAGGTTCAGTCACAAAAACACAATCTTCAGAATGTGATTAAATCTCTGGTTTTGGACCAAGGAGGACAACAACAAGAACCGAAGGATGGCGACAGCCAGAGAAAATCCGAGGAACTCCTTGTTCCTGAAGAGATAGCATATGCAGAAATTGCAAAAGTGGACTCTTCCGGAAGAAGTTCTGACAGTTTGGGACAAGTGAAGGAACAGTCAAAGGAGAAAGAAGTTCAGGAGGAACGATGGTCTGAGCTAGAATCTGGAGACACTCAACTTGCGGATGTGAAGAAGTTGCTTAAATCTGTCAGGTCAGGGTTGATGGACGGCATCTTAAGGATGAGTGAAGACATGGAAGACAGAATGATTAAGTCAGAGCAGAACAAGAATGACCTACAGAAACTAGTCAGTAACTTTAAACAAAATCAAGCAGCTCTGGAGGGACATAAAGGCACCATGATGTCCTACACTGAGACACTGGCGGGAGAAAGGGACAGCTTGAGAAAAGTCTTGTCAGAAATTTTGAGACGAAGAGAAGATGCTGCGACTCAACTGATGAACCAGAAAATATTTGAGATACAACAAGAAAAAGAAAAGTGTGAATTTCTCAGGACTGAAATGCAAAAGACGAAGGAAGAAACAGAGACACTCATCGGTGAAATAAATAAGGAGAAAGCCAACGTAAATTATTTAAAGGTCCAGATGCAAGAGAGAAAAATCAAATGTGACAGTGTGATTAACGCTGTTGTTTTAAAGCAACAACAGCAGCAACTACAGGATGAAGAGTTCCAGGTAAAATGCCAAGAACTGCTCAACCAGCAGAAAATCCTTTTGGTAGAAAGAAAAGACCTGGATCTCCTGAAGGAGGACCTCAACACAAAAAGAACCAAAGTGGAAACAGCTGCAAATGATCTCAGAGCAGAGAGAGGACAGTTGGATCAGGTCAAGGAAAATATAGAAAAGGAGAATAAAGTTCTAGAGAGTGAAAAAAAGGAACTAAAAGAAGAAAGATTGACTGAGTTAATGAAACAAACACAAGAAATCCAGACGTACAGGAACAGAGTTTGGGACCAAAAGGAGGAACTGGACAATTTGAGAAAGGACATCATGGATAAGAAGGGGACGTTTGAATCTGCTTTGAACAGCATGAATGAAGCGATGGAAAAACTTAATCAGGTGAAGATCGGGTTTGATATAGAGAGACGGCGACTCCAAAGAGCAGGGGATGAAGAGCAGGCAGGAGCGTCAAAGATGAAACCAAAAGAGGATCCGTCCCAGAGACAAATAGTGTCCATCAACACACTGTTTGACAAACTGAATACATTAAATGTAAGGACGAGTTTGGACTTGAGAGATAAAATAAAGCAGTTGGAGCAAAATGGCAAAATGACAAAGATGTTGATGTCAGCTGTAGAGAATAAAATCAAAGACTTTGACTCACATAGAAATACAATATTAGATTCCACTCATCTGCTCCAGGGTGTAAGGACTGATCTAAGAAAGGTTCTGTCAGGTGTTGTTACACAGAAAAGGACCGGGACCAGAGAAAGCAAAGGGGACCGTCCTCTGGAAAAACAACAGTTGGACAAACTGAAGGCTGCGATTGAGAAACAAATCCTACTGTTGGAAGAAGAACAAAGATGTTTGGAAAACACCAAGACCCATACGCAAGAGACAATAGAAGAGACACACTGTCTATTTGATCACATGAAAAGGCAAAAGCTCGAAATGGAAGATTTAAACCTGACGGCTCAATCACAAAGAACAAAACTTCAGGACGTGAGTAACGCTGTAGCTCTGATAGAGAGAGAACAGGAACGAAAAGACGACGAGATGAGGAGAGGAAGGGAAGAACTGCATGTGTCAAAGGGTGTGGGAGAAAAAGACAAAGCGGACATGGAAGGACAACAGGCTGAGCCAAAGAGAGACAGAGGAGAAGGAGGAGAAGCCATGGTTCAAATGAAGTCATTAGACATCCTCAGGACAAGATATCAGCAACAACATGCAATGATTAGAGTGAAACTGATCAGACTGGAGCAGAATGAGAAGGATACGCAGAAGGTAATCAGTGTTTTACAGCAGAAGGATCAGGATATGGACAAACACGGAGTCAGTGTGACGTCTTACATGGAGAAACTTGGAAGGCAAACCTGTGGCTTGAGAAAGGTCTTGTCTGACATTATGATACTAAAAGAAAAGATTGAAAATCAAGGACAATCAGATGTCTCCTTTCAACAGGCAGAACTATCGCTATCCAAAAAAGACAAGGCTCAAAACACAGAGGACAAAACTAAAATTAAGAATACTTCAGAACAACAAAAGCACGACTTGGATCTGAGTGAAGTACGGATTGTTGAGTTGAAAGGGGAAAAAGACAAGTTGGAAATGATAAGGAATGAGCTGAAGAAGAAACAAGAAGATGCAGCCAGACTGTTTAGTGAGATAAACAAAGAGAAGAACGTATTTAACGTCCTAAAACTGAAATGTCAAGAAAAAGAAGTGATTTTGGACCGAGCTATTCACTCAGTTGGTTTGAAACAAGAGGAGCAAGACATAAAGGACAGAGAGATTAATATAAAAGTCCAAAACCTAGAAACACAGCAGAATTTAATCTGGGCTGAGAAGGAGAAAATTGAGATTTTAAAAAGAGAAGTTGACAAGAACAGAACTCAAGCTGAAGCTGCAGTAAAGTCTACCGTGTTGGAAAAAGAACGCTTGGGTCAGATAAGAAGAGCCGTAGAAAAGGAGTTAGAGTTGCTCCAGAGCAGGAAAGAGAGATTTGAAGATATACAAAAACAAATTCAGATCATTCATAGCTGTAGGAGCACAATTTTGGAACAAAGAGAAGAACTGGACGGTTTGAAGAGGGTTGTCAGTGATGACCAGGAAAAGATTAAATCTGCCCTGAGCAGCATCTTCAAGGAGAAAGAGAAGCTCATTGGAATGAAGAAGTATCTTGACATAGAAAGACAACAACTCCAAAGTGAGAGAGAGGAAGCACAGTTGTCCCGAGAAGGTGATGGAGATGATCAAGTCCAGAGGAAACTGAATGTTGAACCAAAAGAACTGTATGAAAAGACGAGCATTGACATAAGAAAGAAAACATCACAAATGGAGCAAAAATGCAAAGATATGACAACATTGTCTTTGCTGCTAGAGCGTAGGTGTGCAGAATTCAACCTGCAGAAGAAAACACTGTTTGATTTCACTGAGTTGGTCCAAAAGAACATGACAGATCTGAGATCAGTTCTGACAGATATTAAAAACACAAGAGACATCGGAAAAAAATGGATTGAAGATTTGGAATCGAAAGAAACTCGTGTAAACAAACTTAAGGCACAGCTGACAAAAGAGAGGGAGGAAATAAACGAGAGGATTAATCAGAACAAAATGGAGTTGAGGCTGATGAGATCTGTCGTCATGGAGCAACCTCGACTGTTAGAACAAGAGAAAAGAGCTTTGCAAGCCACAGAGATGGAGCTCCGGAAGTCAAGAGGACATATAGAAGGTCTGCTTGACAAGATAAAAACACAGAAAGTCAACCTTGAAGAGCTGAACATCCATGTTCTGTGGCAGAAAAACAAACTAAAGGATGCCCTTAATTTGGTGGGTTCGACACAGACGGAACAGGAACTAAAGGTTGAAGAAATCAAGAGACAAACTGAAGAACTGCATGTCCTGAGGATCAACATTTTGGAAGAAAAGAAAGAAGCAGAAAGGATGAGAGAAGATGTCGCGGACAAAAGAGATGAAGTGGAAACTTCCTTGAACATCCTTACAGAAGAAAATAAAAGGTTCAGCAGGATGAAGGCCGAATTTGAAGACAATCAAGAGAAAGAGAAGAACAGAATCAGCACTGCCTTTAAATCACTAGATGCCTTCAAAATAAGACTGAAAGAGAAAAATAAAAGCTTGACTGGAGCAATGGAAAACAGTATCACAAGACTGGAAGAAAACAAGGACAGGATACAGAACATGGTCAGTGTCATGGACCAATGTCAAGAAGCAGTGAAGGAACACCAAGCTACATTAGTTTCTTATTGTGAAGAATTTACTAAAGAAAGGAATAGTTTTAGAAACACCTTTTCTGAGATTGTCAGACAAAGAGAAGAGATGGAGAAACGTGCGGTGTTGGAAAAGACAGATCTAGAAAGAGTAACAGCACAGATGGACAAAAAGAGAGAACATCTGTTGAAAACCCTTGAAACAGTGAAGCAGGAAAACCAGAGCTGGGATCTGATGAAGTCTGACATCCAAAAACAAAGTAAACTCTTTTTCTGTCATGTGGAGGATTTGAGGAAAGAGTTGGACGTCATGAAAGGAGAAATGAAAAACAATCAAGATGATGTTCACAAACTGTCTGGCTGGATGAACAGAGAAAAATCAAACTTGGAAGAATTAAAACATCAGATTCAGGAGCAAAGAAAAATAATTTATAACAGGGTTGAAAAGCTGGCGTTGAAACAGAAAGAGCGAGAGTTAAAGGATGAAGAGACACAAAGAATAACTGAAGAATTGAAAACCATGCAGAAATTAATTGGAGATGCAGACAAGAGACAAACGGAAGCCGAATTATTGCTGGACAAACTCAGAGTGGAGAAGGAACGTTTGAGTCGGACACAGGTGAACGTAGAAGAGGAGAGAGAAATACTCAAGACCGAGAAGAGCGAGATGGAAGAACAATGCACTGAAATTAAAAGGCAAGCTGGAGAAATTCAATCTCACAAAATCAGTGTTCTGGCAGAAAAAGAAAAAATTGAAATTCTGAGAAATGCTGTTCTTCATAGAAAAGAGCAGTTGGAACATGCTTTGAGTAACATTACTGGAGAAAAGGAAAAACTTTATCAGGAAAAGACCAGTCTTGAAATAACAAAACAAAGACTTGAGATGGACGGAGTTAAAGTTCAGGAAGTGTTATGTGATCTTGAAGCTCGGGAGGATGAGCTCAGGGAGAACCTGTTGTCCATCCAAACTCTCACTGCAAAACTGACAGAACGTGCAGACATGGGACAAAAAGCAAAGCAATTGGAGCACAAAAGTGAAGAAATGCACAAACTGTCTTTTGAGTTGGAACATAATCTCGCAAACTTTGATTTACAGAGAAATCAGGCAAGGGCTGTCCAGGAGAAAATGTCTACACTTAAAGATTTGATACCAGAAATCATGAAACAGATAAAAGCCAGAGAAAATCAGTGGATGACAAATCTCCAGGAACTGAACGGAACAGCGAACAGAAGCAAAGTCATGGTCTCCATCATGGAGAGACAAACAGGACTGTTGGAACGAGGCCTGAGAGATCTGCGGATCACAAAGACACACCTCCAAAAGACAAAAGAACATGGAGGTACTGTATCTGTTGAAGTTCACAGACAGACATCCAGCATCATGAGTCTTAATCTTCATATACAGACTTTTAAAAGCAAACTTCAAGGTGTTATTAACGCTGTAGTTTTGACACAGAAAGAACAAGAACTGAAAGATGAGAAGATCCGGAGGCAAACTGAAAAATGTAACTTTCTAGAGAACAAACTTTGTGAACAGGCTGGAGAACTGGACCTTTTGAAAAGGGAACAAATGTTGATGAAGTGTTTTATTGAACGACAGACAGAGCTTTTGGATCAGGAAAAAAGAGGCTTGCAAATCACAAAGGCAAAGATACAAGACACACAAGGACATACGGAACATCTCTTTGATGAGATCAACGGACAGAAATCAATCATTACAGGTTTGAACCTTGAAATTCAGTCACAGAAGATCCAACTTCAGGGTGCGATTAACTCAAAACAGAAGGAACAAGAACTGAAGGATGAGAAGATCAGGAGGCAAACTGAAGAACTCCAGACTCTGAAGAAAACAGTCTCTGAACAGGCTGGAGAACTGGACCTGTTAAAAAGGGAAAAATTGTTGATGAACTCTGTCACCAACAAATGGACAGTATTATTAGAGCAGAGACGAGGTGATATGCAGGACACTAAGGCAGAGCTGCAAAAGACACCAGGACATATGGAACATCTGTTTGACGAGACTGACAGACATAAATCCATCCTTAAGGATCTGAACCTTGAGGTTCAGTCACACAGAAACAAAGTTCAGGAGGCGATTGAATCAGTTGTTCTGAGACAAAGAGAACAAAAAGTCGAGTATGAGGAGATGAGACGGGAAAAAGAGGAACTGCAAAGACAGAAACTGAGTGTTTTGTCCAACAGAGAAGAGCTGGACGTTTTCAGAAAAGAATTAGAAAGTAAGAGAATTGGGATAGAAATTGATTGGAACAACATGAGAAGAGAGAAGGACAAGGTGAATCTAACGACAGCAGAACTCGAACAAGACAGGGAATTACTCGTGGAAGAACAGAAAAGATTGGCAGGACAATGGTCCGATTTCATGACAAGGGAAAATAAACTGAGAAAGAACAATATCTCATTAGATGCTCTTAGAACGAGACTGAAGGAGCACAGTCAAAAAGTAAAAGAAGATATAAAAGACAACATTAACAAAATAAAACATAGACAAGAGAGTGTAGTGAAGTTAGTCAGTGTTCTGGAGCAAAGGCAAAAGACTCTGGACGATCTCAGGGTGACAATGACGTCGCACACTGTCACAATTGAAAAGGAAAGACGTGGATTAAGAAAAGCGTTGACTGAAACTGACAGACAGAAACAAGACGAAGATCATCAGCTGAATTCAGAGACTGTATTCAACAAGCCAGATCAAGAGGTGAACAAAGAGCTGTCAGAAAAAAGAGAGAATATAGAGAACATGACAGAAATGGTGAGCAAAGCAAAAGAAGTCTTGGATCAGATGAGGTCAGATGTCCAAAAACAATGTGATCGTCTTATGTTCGGTATAAAAATGGAAAGAGAAAATATGGAAACATTACGGACTGAAATACAAAAGCTGAAGGCATTTACAGAAACACACCTCCGTCTGAAGATTGATATTCAGGAAGAAAAGTGCAAAATCAAGAAAATGTTCACTTCATTTGTTCTAAAACAAAAACAGCAGGAGCTAAAATATGATGAGATTCAGAGAAAAACTGTTGAACTTCAAAGACAGAAGGAGACTATTTTGGAAGAAAGGGAAGAACTTGATGTTATGAGAAAGGATCTCAGTAAGAGGAACAAAGATCTGGACGGTGTGAGTGAGAAGCTTCAGTTAGTGCTGACTGATATCACAGTTGCAACAAGCAGCTTGGCCCAAGTTGAAGAGAAAACGGCAAGTTTTAGAATAAAAAATCTTGAACTGATAAATAAGTTGAAGAACACTGAAGAACTATTTGATGAGATTCACCAAACCAAAATAAAGATGGAAGATCTCTCTGTTCGTTTCCAGGCAGAAAGATGCAGGTTTAAAAACGCTTTGCAAAAAGTGCAACTGACTGAAATTATAGAAATGGAGTTAACCAAGGAGCGTGAGATGGACGCTGAAAAACAGAATGATATCATCAGTGAAGAGAGTCACCATCTCCTAATGCTTGATACAGTAAAAGACAAAGAAACAGAACAAATGAGAACAGTTAGAGTAGAAGGAAAACTTAAAGAGCTCCAAGCACGGGTGAGGGAAAACACAAGACATCAGTTAAATATGTTGGACCAGAGCAAAATATTCATGGAGAGGTGGAGCAGTGCACTGCAGCAAAAGAACAGGGAATCCCAGAAACAAAAAGAACGTCTTGCTGGTTGCACAGAGCTGCTGGGAAGAGAAAAGGAAGGTCTGATGAGTGTGATGTCGGGTATGGTCCAACACAGAGAGGAGTTGAACAACCAGCAGACGCAACTTGAAAAAATTAAAGCTGATCTGAAGCAAGAGAAAGAAGATTTGGGTGAAGCAAGCACCTTGCTGGAAGAAGAGAAAATGAATATCATGTTGATCAAATCTGACACCGTGAAGGAAACTGAACAAATCAATCGAGATAAGATTTTTCTGCGAGGGGAGAAGGACAAGCTTAAAGCAGCTGTGATGGAGGTTCAACTAAAACATCAAGTCGTTGACAGTCTTTATCATGAGATGATCCAGGAAAAGGAAAAACTGCAGGAAGTGAAGATGAGCCTTGAAAAAGACAGGAATAGATTTGAGAGCCATCTGTCCAAAGTTCTCAGCAACATGATGGATGTCCAAGGAAAACTTGAGGCGCTGAATCGGAGAACAAGTGACTTTAATACGATGGTGAATAACATGGGACGGAGATGTAAGGATGTCGTCCATATGATTTCAGTGTTGGAACTCAAGTGCACTGACTTTGATTCACATAAAAATGTGATAGCTGCATATAATGCAAATATAATAAAACAGAAATCACATGTTTTGACACGTGAGCAGGCAGTTCAGACAGAAGGTGTTTCACAAGAACATTCATCGGAGGATGATGTCACCATGCAGGCCATAAATAAAGACACACTGACGAATGATGACCACAAAGATATGCCAGCACATTCGCTGGACTACAGTGAGGAATCTAAGAAATATGTGTCCATGGTAACAGAGGATGTGAGAAATAAAACGGGACTCCATACATGGGCTGAGTCAATGGGAGAGCAACGTGAGGATGCAGGAGACGTGATGTCAAAGAGAGAGACTCTGAGACAGATCTGGAAAGACACCAAGAAAGAGCGGAAAGAGATTGATCGTATGATGGACAGAGGTCAGGAAATGAAAAATAATTTGGAGAAAAGACTTGGAATGATTCATATGTTTGTCAGAAGAACACGGTCACAGAAAGATATAGAGACACAGAAGACAAAAGTTGATCGGGGTCAAAGAACACCTTCAACCAGCGACCAGGAGAGAACTCCCCAACTGCTTGATGAAAAATATGCAGAACTTCGACAGTTGAAGGTTGAGATGCTCAGGGATATTGAGAAACTCCATATCAGAGAGACTCACAGGACGAGCGACAAATCTAATCAGACATCACAGGTGGATTTAAACGCGGAGCACCAGGCAGGATGGACACATCAACTAGCCTCTGCTTCAACACATCATGAGCAATTAGTCCAGACTGTGTCAGCATCAGAAGCTCCAGTCAGACTCCTGAATCAGCTACGTCACTACTGCAGTCGCTGCTGCTGCTCCTGCTGTGCCTGCTGTAAACAAGGATGTTCAGAGGAGCAATGAAACCAAAAAAAGAGAAAATAATCCATTGAGAAGATTTAATCTGTTGGGGGTTTTGTGGGCAATGTATCTGTAAGACAGAAAAAAGCACTCCTTATGCATCTGACCGGAATAAAAGTTTAAGTTAACATGAAAGGAAATGTGAACCAGAGTTAAAAGAAACAGGATTGCAACATAGAGATTTTTGTCCTATGTTGATTTTTTTTAATTGTTTTTATTGAGATAAACATAAGAATGTGCATTTATAAACCAAATGAATAAACTAAGTTAAAAACCTTTAATGACGTAATAAAAAAAAAAAGCTTTTAATGACAAACCAGCCACTAGGGAACAAAAGAACAAAACTCGCTGTGGGAACCCCTGAAAAAGGGACAAGACGAAAGGAGAAGACGAAGAAGAAAAACATTTTACATTTTTTTCATTAATATTCGTACTTCTCAATTTTCACCATATGTTGGATTTTGGAGGCTGGTAGTTTCTGCATGGACTAGGATTAAATAAGGAGCCTAGATAAAATAATATAATTAATTTAATTTAATAATAAAACATAATTGAACACATTTAATACACGAATACATCACAAATGTTAAAAAATACATTCCAAAAATAAATTAACTTCGTATGTCACTAAACGTTTCCTTTATTATTTCAATAAAATATATTTCAACCTTTCAAAATATGTCTGCGTTCTTATTGTTCATAACGAATGATATAATTTGACAACCATACTGACCCCTGCTGGATAAAAGAGTGCACTAACATTTTTCACCGACACACTGCATGGACGGTAAAGCCAAAAATAAATAACATACACCAAAAAGTGACATAGTCCTAATGCAAAACTTTGTTTTTGTTGCCGTGACACCCGGTTCTAGAGATTATCTTACCTTAGTTGAACTTAGAGCTCCATCAGCTGCCTGTCTGAAAAGCTCGTGGCGGGAATTAATGCTTAGAAAAATAACTGGTTCTGGGAAATAAAAATATATTTATAAATTATTCTGTGGCTTTTCACAGCACAAGAATATATTAAACAGCTTCGACGGTTCATGATATATATAGCTTATAGTCTACAGAACACAGTCTTCTGATTGAGTGGCCGTAATTGTGGTTATACAAAAGAGACCGTGGATGGATGATGCAATTTAAGCGTCTACAATACAAATTATGGTTATTAAGGCGAATGTTCTGAAGACGCTTTGTTATTGTAACAGTAGAGAAAACAATAAAAAAGAACAGCTATATAAAGCTGTGGAAATGTCCATCAATTTTCTTTTCTTTTTTTTTAAATACGTATCAAAACAGAAACGAAGCAGAAAAGACACATGGCGGCCCATGTTAAAGTAAAACATCTTTTACTGTGAAAACAGCATCTCTTCTCCCATACATCCAACACTTATTAGTACAGCAAATGTAATAAATCAGTGTTGTAAAACTACAATCAGTTATTTTTTTAAGGTGACAGTTTTACAAGCACGCCTTTTTTACATTAACTCAGAATAAAAACAGACACACACCGTGTTCCATGACGACCAAAAGAAAAAAGCGACATTAAAACAATTACTGTTATGCGTTTCAACTAAAGAAATTTTAAGAAAGTAACCGAAAACTGAAGATACTGAATCAAAGAGCGCCTTCATGTGGACATTTTGAGTCACTACAACTGCCTTGTGGTATTTTTACAGTTGATAAAGCTTTGAGACAGGCCTAATGTAACAAAAAAATAAAAATAAAATTAACAAACGGTTGATTCAGTGCTCGATTCAGTGTGGACTGAGTTGACGTTATTGTTATCAGAGCTGCTTTTCTAATGATAAAGGACTTTTGCTCATGGCCGAGCACTCAGAGAGCATATACCGCTACTGTCTATTAACTCATCCACTCATCACTCACATTCATATAATAAATGGATTTGTCTGTTTCGTAATACATTTTCCATTCACATTCAACACACTGTCAGCAGCGTGGAGCTGAGTACTGAGCCTATATTCAAGCTAGCAATGCTACATGACAATTATATTGGCTTTGCAGCTAATGCCTTTATTATAATGACTTCTAATTGGTTATATTTATTAAAAATATATAGTATTGACTGACTTTATTGCCGAGCTTGCTTTAACAAACTGAAGATTGTGTTTTTTTTACTTTAAGTTTGCCTCCTTCTGTTTATTATTCACACTCTCTACAGTTATTCAACCATTTTCTCTCCTGTTGTGTAAGAACAGCTGCTGACTCACTTTTACTTCCTGTGGCACAAAGGAGGGGAGCCTTCGGCCTCAGAGTAAGTGTTCAATTATTCAGCGCATCATCATATAAAAGTGTGGCGAGACAAAGCCGGGTTTCAAACCGTCGTCTGTTATTGTGTGGTTTAATCTGAGTTTCAGTCAGACTGCCGATCAGCGTTTTAGGTTGCGGTTGCCATTTTCTTTCCATATCATGCTCCTTGTTTGTGCAGCTCTGCACGTTTGAGTTATATCACAGTAGTGTTTCTCTAAAAGTACAGGGATATATAATTGATTTTGTTTTTATACTGATATAACGGCTTCAAAATTCTAGTGCGGGTTTGCAAATCATTTGATAGCAAATTTGACTCCGTATTTCAGGATAAATAGTAATCTATTCTGTAGCTCTATTTTAAAAAGATTGGAGCCAAAGCGCATATTTAAACACTGTACAAATGCTAAAAAGCTGTCAGTTTGTGCACATGTGAAATTCCATATCCATACGTATATGTACATATACAGTCTCTTAAAGCATAAATCTGAAACAAGTCACTAAACTAGACCTGAGTGATTATTTAAACAGCATATCATACATATTGTTTATTTTTATTCATTATTTGGTTGTTTTTGTGGGGTTTTTTAACTGTCAAAAAAGAAAAAAAAAACTCACATGGAAGGCAGTCTTTTACCTGGCATGAGTGAAAATCTGTTTGCAATAAATAAATTGTTTACTGCAGACTGATCTCCAGGATATGAACCTCTTGCCAGTTCAGTTCAGAATCTGAGGGCTAGAGGAGGAATTCACTATGTTTTGAGCTCTCTGGCAACAAAGTGAGATCACTGAGGTCCTTGTCCGTAAGTGACGGTCTGAATACCTGCTCAGGGATAGACCCAGGAAAAGACATAGTGGACATGAGGTCCAGAGGGTCGCCTTCATGTTGCGTCTCCTCGGCGTCTGGCGAAGGAGCAAACAGAGGCGAGGGTGGTGATATCCCGGCATCGATCTTTTGTAGTGACACCACCTGCACTGTGTTGCTGAGCATCTTAGTGGGTTTCATGTCATTGTCCTTTTCGTTCTCCTCCTCTCTGCTCTGCTGCTGGACGTTGCTGCTCAGGGTTTTCAACTGGGTAGGGTACAGGTGGGGGTACGAACCCGACTTGGTCATGGCCTGCACTAGTTTATCCAGGCTTTCTGAGCCGTCACTGCCCCTGCCCTGACCGGCCTGGGCCACCTGACAAAGGAGGTTAGTGTGCTGCCGCAGCTGGGCGATTTCTCTCTCCGTGGAGGCGTTCTGCTTCAGCAGCTCCTTGGTTCGGAGTGTGATGGCCAGCAGCCCCGACTGGTTCAGGATCTCAGCTGTGTTGAGGAATCGGCGCTGGCGTGCGGATGTGCTGTCCGGAGCCGGGCGATATGGACTGTGAGTTGAGGAAGAGGAGGGAGACGAGGAGGAGGGAGGAGAGGATGAAGATGATGATGATGAAGGGGAGTCTGAAGAAGAAGGAGGTGAGGGAGTCTGGGAGCTGGAGACGGAGGGTGAGCTCACACTCTCGCAGCCAGCACTCTGCTTGCAGTGGCGGGGCTTGTGCTGGGTGGAGGAGGAGGCGTGACTGGGCTGAGGTCGGTGGGAGGAGAGAGAAAATGACTTGTGACCTCCTCTGGTTTTGTACTGGGATTGAGGGTGAACCTTGCCTTCCTTTGGAGCCTGCTGAGGTTTGAGGATTTGACTGGTGGTGGACACCACCTCCCTCTTCTCCTCTTCAGTGCACACCCTCTTGCTTTGGCTCTGGCCCTCACCACCTCCTTCCTTCAGCCCCTCTACCCACACAGTGCTCTTGCTTTCATGACTCTCCTTCCTGGGAT
This sequence comes from Paraplagusia blochii, assembly GCA_016785265.1. NCBI lineage: Eukaryota > Metazoa > Chordata > Actinopteri > Pleuronectiformes > Cynoglossidae > Paraplagusia > Paraplagusia blochii. The sequence goes on from JAFBJS010004304.1 coordinate 20,852, forward strand.
GGGGGGCTATGCGTGGGTAAGAATTGAGGATGGGCAGGTATGAGTTCTTGTTGCTGTGACACTGGATGTTACGACTGCTTCCTGTCTTCGTTTGACTTTTGGGTGCAGTTTGGTTGGATGAAGGCGTAGAGAGTGAAGAGCCAGTCAGTGTCGGTTGTTGGATCAACAGGAGCTGCGTCGGTGCTTTAGGATTGTGCCAACCTGCGCCCCAGGCCAGGGGCCCGTGTAGGAGCTGATCTGGTCTAGACTGTAACACCAGGAGGTTGTGGGCAGGGTTTTTATGTGTGAAGCAGCGAGAGAGCAGGATGAGGGAGAAAGAGCAAAATGTGTGGAGAAGGTTAAAGTCACAGAGAGATGAACAGCTGGATGTCAAATCAAATCTTAGAAATTACTGTGTTTTTCAGACCATAAATAGACATTAAGCACATTAAGCGACGCAAAATAGTCAGATAACTCTCAACACCTTTCATTTGCAACATATTGCAAATACTATTGTGACCACATATCAACTACAATGATCTAAACATATTCCCTATTGGTGGGTGAACAATCCAACACCTATTCAATTCTCATCTTCAGTGTGAGTCATGTTTCATAATACAACCCCATTTTGGGGTCCTTTAACACACAATAACATTAAATTTTAGCCCAGTACTTATTACTCCACACTGCCCAAACATATTATAGTACAGTGTTACTCTGTGATGCTCCTGACTACAGTAATAGTAATGCTCCGTCACAACATAAAGCAGTCTGGCTACTTTGCCTACCAAAGTTGTACGAGATTTCCGAGCTCAGCTCAAGGTCAGTAAACACAACCAGAATCGATACATAGGGCACACCACATTATAAAAAGCACTGATAATTAATGAGAACGTTATAGATTTTTTTAAGTGTACACTTATGGTCTATAAAATGGTAGTTGGTTTAGGTTTTTTTTATATTTGCTCAATACTCAATATACTGAATATACTCAAGCTTAATGTTAAAAATCATTATAAAAATGCACAGTCTCCGACAGTACTGACAAGCCCCCCCAGGTGCTGCAGTGCACCTGTTGGAGACCTCTGATTTGGAGGTAAATACATGAGCATTATGTGTAAGGTTTTATTATTTTTAACAATAGCAGATGTCTCTTTACTGGCACCTTGCTGTGCTACATCAGGAAATGAACAGCCCACCTGTGTTAGTCGCAGTGAATAGGTTTGGCTAAAAGCAGTCAAATAATTATGGATTACGTAAAAATGTAGAACATGGCGCCCTGTCTGCAAGGCATTTGTCTGAGTGCTCTCTTTAATTCCAACAAGTTTGACAAATAATCAGGTAAGTTCTAAGTTTGAATAACAAACATTTCCTCACTTTCTCTCCTGAGATGATACGTTTGCAGAAATTATCACTGAGCAAAGTAGATAGAAGATATATAGAGATGAAAGAAGGTAGACAGAATTTGAATTATTCTAATATTAATTTAAATATTATTTTGTTTTTAAATATTTCAGTGTTAAGATAGAGTATGAATAAAAATATGCAAAAATGGAGAATAAAATGTGAAATAAACTGATTCTTCTTCTTCTTCTTTCGGCTTATCCCTGTCTTCTGTACCCTCACAACTCTAGCACTGTCTAGCATTCCTCTCCCAATATAACCTCTGTCCCTCCTCTAAACATGTCCAAATCATCTTAATCTTGTGTCTCTAGCTTTTTCTCCAAAGCTTCCAGTCTGTGTTGTCCCTCTAATCACCTCATTCCTGATTCTGTCCATCCTTGTCTCTCCTAAAGAGAATCTCAGCTTCTTTACCTCCTCCACCCCGAGCTGTCTCCTGTCTTCTACCTATTCCTAGTGTCTCTAATCCATTCATCATGGCTGGTCTCACAACTGCCCTGTAAACCTTTCCCTTCACCTTAGCTGACTCTCTTAAATTGACACAATTAAATGGGTTGAACTGACAGGTGATGTAATGCCTTTTTTCACACTCTATGCACGTGACTCATGTTTACTGTGTGTAAGTGAACATCTCACCGGCTTCACCACCAGGTTTTTGATGATGTAAATTGGTGCGACTTCACCATACGCAGGCCTGTTGTGTCCTGCAGGATTCACAGTGATGCTGTTGTTGTTGGAGCTTTTGTTGCTCTCCCTGTGAGGTTGACTGACGCTGCTGCGCTGATCGTCCACATCAGTGTGCACCGTGTCTGAGCCCGCCTCTGAGGAGGAGAAGGAAACAACAAGTGAGGAATGAGAACAGGGAAAAACAATAACATGTGGAATGGAAAATGGGAACTAAACACAGCTTGACAAAAGAAATGAAAAACACAAAGTTCAGACAAGGTGGTAAGAAAGATCTCAAATATGTAGAAATTTTATTTTCATCGTTTCATTTAGATACCACTTGTTTTCATTAACAGCTCCATGTTTGGTGCTAGGCCAGACTTGAGGTGCCTGTAGGCACAGTTCTAAAGGAGCCATGGAGTCCTCTTAGAATATTTAATTATGTAATAAAATATAAATAACATGACAAAACCTTCAGGGCCTTTACCATCTACCCAACATACGAGGTTCCGTGTTTGTATTCAGCTCAACAGGACATAAACCCTCAGTAACTGAACCAAAGAACAGAATGATCAACACTGAGACCAAACCCGGAGACAATGATTCAAACATTTGAAACCCCTCACCCGAGTATCCAGAGTCTTTTTCGGAGTCCTTCTCTGAGTGACAGCGCAGCATGCGGCTGTTCATGTCCCCGAGTGCCGATGTGTCTGTGTGGGTGCCACCCTTGGACGCCCGCAGAGTGGCACTGTTACTCTTATCCTTGGCATTCTTTGAGGTGCTACGGGCAGCTCGCTCCCCGAAATGCCCCTGTTCTTTTGGCATTCAGGTTCTCTATGAAGACAAAAGCAAACCACAGATTGTTTAACTAGTATTTGGTTGCTGTTTGATACCACGTAAGTGGAAAAAGTTAATATAACTAAGCAACGCATACGATAACTACAGAGAAAGAAAATATTACAATACGCTTCAATCTAACACCAATATAGGCCTGGTAATTTATTTATCAATACAAAACACTGCATCAATATCAGTTGAGTAAAATGAGCTGCAATGCTGCCATCTAGTGACTTTCACTTCAATAACAGTCATTTTTTTTACAGCTTTTAGGAAACATCATTTGGCAAAAGTCAAACCCTGTGCTAGCAGTTTAACTATTAAAAAACAAAAGAAAAGATAATAATTACAACCAAAATTACGTTTAAATGCTATCAGGCTGATAATATCAACTGCGCAATATTCCTAACAGTGTTGTAACATTACGTGACAAACTGCAGCCGTGACAAACCTCAAAGATCAGTGATAGGTGACAACAAGCAGGGACCTGTCCTTTTAGCTATGCCAGATGTGCTGTCACTTTTTAAGTGTGTGTTAGCAGGGAGTGTTCTCAAATAGAGCATTATATAAAAAACTAATCCTCTGACTATGGACACCAATAATAATAACATTATTACCCCTATTAGTTTTGGCAGCTGCAGTTCAGAGCTGCAGCTCTGTTTTTTTTTCTCTCAAATCAACAGGTGGAAGGAACAAACAATAGGAAATGACTGAAATCCATAGGCGTGCAACAGGCCTTGAGATGAACAATGATCATTCCAGTCCATGACTGTTTAGATACAGTATGTTCCAAGTCCTGTTTGCTTTGTAGTGTAGGAAGAAAGGACAGTATTTCATCTTTGTAAAACCTTCTACCAGAACTGTTTGTTCTACAGCCAACAGAGTTATTAACGGACATTTTACTAATGGGTAAATACAATAAATACAGCTCAACTACAGTATGTCGAAGTGCTATCACATGGCTTCTCATATTACTACTGCAGTACATGTTTCCCTTTCTACGAAGACACCATGGAATGTGTTATTATAGTAAGGCTTAAAGTCCAATATTCTCACAGGAGCAATTGAAATTGTATAATGGCTTGTATATTGACAGTTATTAACCACTGCACTGACTTCACGGCCAGCTCTGGATAGGTTAATAAAACTCCACCATTGACCCTCACATTACAAGCACATTGTTTTAATAAAATAGGTTGTGAATTAAAAGGTGAAATAGAACTTCTTCTTTATTTTTATTAAAGATGTCACCAGTTACTGCAAGTGCCATAGATTGTGCCATTACCTGCGAAAAGAAAATCTAACAGGCACTACAGAGTCCAAGAGTAGTAAAGGTTTTCGCCTTAAGACAATAAAAAACTAAATAAAGATTTGTTTAAATCAGGGGTCTCAAACTTGCGGCCCGTGGGCCCTTTGCGGCCCATGGAATGATATTTTGCAGTTTACATTGATTGAGAGGTAAAAGTGTGAGTCTGAATGGTTGTTTTACTCTATACATGGTGCTGGAACGGACTGGCAAACTGTCCAGGGAGTGACCCCACCCTAACCTGATGGGAATGGATCAAGTACCCCAAGGATGAAGGAGCGAACGTTGTTGAGAACTGTTTTCTAAGCTAAATTAAGACAAGCCATTTAACAGAAATTACAGTCTCCTCCATGTCTCCATGTCTCCACACGGCCATTTAAAATTCCCCTTGATTCTGGATCCAGGCTTTGTTACAGGTAAATGTCAATGCCTGCCTACTCATGTGTCCTTGTGTAAACAATCACATGTGGACGAGGCAGCAGACGCTGCAGGAGGAACTCTATAAAAGACAGTCCCTGGAGCCCTGACTACTGTACAGTCCAACCCCCAACGCTGTTATGTAATACTCTGAGAAACTGCCAGTGCTCAGTGGAAAAACACACCAGAGTGCTGTAAATCCGCTCACCTCCAAAATTCACAAACATATCATAGGAGTCATAATAACAACAGGAACAAAAAAAAATCTGACATGCTGCGTTCAATGACCCGAGACGTTATAATACTCTGCCGCAAAAAAACGAAACACTCACCTTTCAGTGTAGTTTCCAGAGTCTGAGAGGAGACACTTGAGTTGTGACAGAAAGCAAACACAGCATCTCTGCACCGAGGGAGGTCCGAAACTCCTCCACCTCCTGCTCCTCACACACGCGCACCGACTTTGTGTCTGTGAAAAACGCTGACGGCTGCCGACATGACAGGGGCTGCGGGACCGTCCCTGCTGCTGCAAAAATCAGCTCCTGTGATCATGTGCTCAAAGCGTCCATGTCCGTGGCGCTGCCCGGGCACGCCCCCGCTTACTGTGACGTAACCGAGACTGACTGTCCAATCTCGTGCCTAGACACGTGTTTACAAGGTGACGTCCGACAGTCCGCGTGATAGATGCGTTCAGGGAATAAGTGTTATTTAGAAATTGTCAATAGCAGCATACCACAGGTGTTCGACATATCTTGTTAATTTTGGTTTAAGATATTAAAATTAAACCTGGAATTATTTTATGTTTGTTTTAACATGTATATAAGCTGTTACATCAACATTTATATGAGCGAGTTAATTTCAACAAGACAATAAGGGAATTTGCGAGGAGTCTGTGAAGGCAACATTGTTTTATAGGCCCTGCTGTGAACCCACCACAGATATGTTATGTCTCTGGTGACACACGGGGGTGACTGAGGCCACTGTCTGTTTCATTTAACGCAGTCTGCTGCACAGGATGTTCATATGATGCTAGGCTTCTGTACAACACAGATGTCAGGCATAAAAAAACGCATGTATATCTGAATTCAGGCATTATTGTTATTGTTTTAAAGGAAACATTACAGTATTGCTACTATTATTATTATTCATAGTTATTATCTAGTGTAAATATTACGTACCTGGTACCAAAAGGAATCAAAGGCCCTTATTGGGTAGACAGGAGAGGCTGAGAAGTACTTTAAGGTGGGGCATTCCAAAGAACATGATGCTGAGGCATGCATGATGAGGAAAGTAAAGACTCTCAAGTAAGAAAAGGCTATATTATTATTGATAATAATATTGTAATAATATTATTATCAGGCTATATTAATATATATATATTAATATTGTTATTCAATGTTCCAATATTTTCTGCCTATTGTCAGGGACCAGAAAATAAACCAAGTCACTTATTAGGTAGCCAGGAGAGGCTCAGAAGTACTTTAAGGTGGTGCAAAACATTTTACACAGGACGCAGACTCCTAGGTAGGAAGAAGCTACTTTTGTTGACACCCTTGAACCTTTTCCATGTAGGAAAAAAAGAGGTCAGTAAATTTCATGGATGGTATTTTCGAGAGGTTACATTTTTTTTTTTTTCAAATGAGAAAAAAGAAGAAAATGCTCAAAACCAAGACTAATTCCTGACGTGATTGACCTGTTTAAAGTGAGACAGAAATCAGCCCTGCTCTTTAACTATAACGGCAGTGTTGAGTCAGACAGCTATTGTTCTGTCGTTATTTAGTAGGGCATATGTGTGTGTGAGGACATGTGAGGCAGCGGGTGAAGGCGTGGTCGCTCCTCAACAACGGCACATGTTCGTTTCTGTCACAGGGGCAGTGTTGTAAACGCCGACACGCTCGTTCGCTTACTCCCAGGACACACAGAAACAAACACACTCGTGTCTGGGCAGAGCACACAGTGTAGCTCCGCGTCTGTCTGCAGCCACCGACACACACACACACACACATACACACAGGCCAAAGGACAGAGGGAGAGAGTTACGTAACATTGTCCTTGCCTAACACAACACACGAGGTTTGAGCGGTGTGAGAGTAATGCCTTAGGTTGTACTAGAAAAGAGTACACGAACAGACTGATGGACACAATGGCAGACTGAACTGACTTACTTGTATAACATATTGCTTCTTAATAACGTGGTGTTGTTTCTTTTGTCCCTTTATAAATGTATTTTTGAAAACCATTTGACAAATTACTCCCTTTCATTTACACACATACTCTGTGTTCTCTCTAGTCCAAACCTCCATATCTCTAGGTTCTCTTCTAGTTGTTTCCGTTTCCTTACTATCTATGTCATCTGCAAACATCATTGTCCATGGAGACACCTGTCTGACTCAATCTGTCCATCACAAATTGAACAAGAAGGGGTTCAGGGCCGAACCTCGATGCAGACCCACCTCCACCTTGAGGTCCTCTGTCCTACCAACATCACACCTCGACATTGCTGGTCGTTGTCACAGATCTTGACCTGGATCCAGAGGGTTCCACAGCGGCCAGGTGATCACAGAGGTTCTCAGAGCATGGCACCGCCCCCTCTCTGCCTCCCTGGGCCAATTATTCACTTTGGTGATGGGTTAAATGCAGATATCAGGTTTAATTGTGCACAGTGATGTGTATCACAGGCTTTTATTTCCTTGTACAGTTCTCTGCACCAATCTAACATACTTCTCTGCCACTCCTAACTTTGTACTCTCATAAGCATTTTCTGGAATCCTTATGAGGGAATGTTCAGTGGAATAAAATGCAAAGGTGGTAAAGGTGCATTTTAGGTAATTAAAATAAACTGTTCAGAAGAGCTTAAATAAAACAGAATAGAATACAGGACGGGAGGAATGGCTTGTGTCAGGAGTGATCAGTATGCAGAAGGCAGGAGGCAGAGCTGGAGGTGAAGGAGTAAAAGATGAATTGAATTGGAGTTGGACTTAAAATAGAAGATGCAGAGAACCGGGGCAGATGGGAAATGATGATTTGCTGTGTCAATTCCTGAAAAAAGGGACAAGCTGAAAGGAAAAGATATGACAAATCACTGTTTTAGTTGCACAATGATTATCTAGGTCGAAGTCAGATCTAAAACTAGCCAACAGCATTACATGTGAATTTATTTTAACAAAATAAAAACCACAAACACCAGGGTATATTAAGACGGTAAAACGGTGTATTGGAACATTGTCTTTCAGAATTACATTCATAAACAAATAGAAATGAAACTGTTTTAATAGAATAATGTAACTGAAAAAAAAACAACATACATTTATTTCAATCATTATGAAAGTCCACAATTTGCGACATGGGTGGAGGGGGATTGTGGAGAACTCGGGGAAGATAGACGAGATAAAGAAAAATAATAACGGAAAATTCAGAACAGCATCTGTGGTAGGAGGCTCAGGTTTTTCTGTGCTGACTGACACCAGCCCAAAACCAGCATCGGTGGTTACTTACCGACATGTCCATGTACAGTATAAAACCCCAGCAAGTCTGCATGCCTCTCGATTATCAATGGTGTTAAGAACAACTGGAAGATAACAAAACAAATAACCTTGCAAGGTTGTCTACATTGCACTAAAACACAAAAATCTTACAATGGACCATGTTCATGGTATACACAGCTCACTGCTATCGCTGGATCAGCCTTTAAAGGGTTAAATTATATTTTTGACAGGTGGACAACGACACAGGACAAAATGTCCAGCATGGCAAGAATGAAGTATCTACAGTTCTAAATCCTACAAGCATAAAAGCAAAAAAAAAAAAAAGGATGAGGAAAGAAAGAAAACTTTAAATATCAAGAAATGATGATGACATCACATATGTTAACAATGTTGTGCTTAAATAAGCTGCTCAGCTTCTACATATAACTGAGTTTCCAGTTTCTTTACTCGAAAACAGTAAACGATTTTTTTTTTAGTTATTGGACAGTTGAATAAACAATGTTAAAAGTAAATAATAGTTGCAGTCCTAGTGGACTGATATGGTGATAGATTACACATTTTTGTCATTAAAACAAAAAAAAAAAAGAAAAGAAAACAAGCCGAGGCATGGATGCCATACAAGAGATGAGGTGGTGAAGTCGATTAAAATAAAAGTGGTCAAACATCCAATCAGAAAGAAACTATTAATAACACTCAATCCAGGAAGCGGTCCGCTGACGTATGAACATGGGCCATCCAAACTTTTTTTTTTGTTTGCTTTTTAATCAGTAAGTGCTTTGTGAGCCTCATAAATCACATGGCTGCTGTGCATTCTGCTGATCATCAAGGATCGAGTGTGTCAGAATTAATAAAAGAAAACCTTGTTTAAATAACATATACACCTTGTGTAATAAGGTATTCCCAATTCCCATTAACTGCGGTGTCACATTGGACAAATGTGTAAAAGATCACAGTCTGAGGTGACAAACAAGCGATTTGTTTTCATTGCATTCATTAAAAAAAAAAGAAGAAAGTCAGCATGTCTCGGTCACCTGTCCCACTTCACTCTGCCAGAGCTTTTCCCCGTGAAGACACTTTGATCGCATTGTTTTGTTTTGTTTTTCGTTCATCTGTTGTTCCTGTATTTCGTCAGTGTCCCATAAAACACACACTGTTTGGATCTGATGCCCTGCCCCCCCCCTTTTTTTTTTCAAAAAACAGAGGAGAAAACACACACAAACAATCAGAGTAAAACATTTCACATACACACACTCACACACACACACACACACATCAGAGGAAGAACCTCAAACAAACCGCCATGCTTCTGCCCGACGTATTAGGCGCTTGTTTTGAAAAAGAGAGAGAGAGAAAAAAAAAAGAAAAGAGCACTTTAAAGAACCATGGAGGGTATTGCGTGTGGCTTCTCGTCGAACTGGACATCTTCACGGTGGACGTTGTATACAGTTCGGTAAAGCAGTAGCAGCAGCGACAGGTGTCTGTAGGCTGGCTGTGGAGGTACAGCTACTCAGAGTCCCGGGTGTGTGGTTGACTTGTGCTGATGACTACATGAGGTACTGAAGTCCAGTTTGATACAGTGCAGCCAGAGTAGCCAGGCGTTGTCTGTGCTGTGGTTGAGAAATGTATTGATACACAGTGATGTGGCCACCAGCTGAGGCACTTCCACGCTGCAGGATCCAGATTTCAGTCCCTTTTATAGCTGTTGAGGGACCAAGGGGGTTTTAGCCAAGGCTTCTTGTGTCTTTAATTGCTTTTACGTGTGTATATCTGTGTTTGTGAGTGTGTATGTGTGTGTATGTGTGTGTAAGTGTGTGTGTGAGTGAGTTTACGAGTTGTCAAAATTGCTGTCACTCTCTAATGCTGGCAGAATACGAGAACTGGGGGAAATGTGCTTGCTGCGTGGGATCCTCACAGTCCAAGCTGGTATCTGTAAGGATGACACAGGTCTGGTCAGTTTATGGGCAGAACTCCAGCAATGATCGAGTGAAACCATGACATCATACTACTGGGAAAAGACCAGTCTACCCAGCAATTATCAGATAGGTTTGGAGAAAAAGCTAGAGAAGCCAGATTGAGATGGTTTAGACATGTTCAGAGGAGGGACAGTGGATACATTAGTAGACGAATGATCCTAGAGATGGAGCTACCAGGTAGGAGACAAAGAGGAGATTGATGGATGCAGTGACTGAGGACTTGGAGGTAGTTGGAGTCAGAACAGAAGATAGGACAACACCTTAGAAAGGGACAAGCTGAAAGGAGATCTGTTTTATAATTTTGACGGAATGGGTAATACAGTTGAGGAGGGAGGATAACAGTGGGGGAAAAAATTGTAAAAAAATATAATAACTCTTGCCTCTACATCAGAGATTTGCATTTTTTGGGGATTTGGGCCTTAGAAGACATCTACTACTACAACTACTACTGCAATAGGAGCAGACTTTCTGTACTCGTATGCAGTCTATACTTTATTACTTAACTGCATTATTTTAATAATTTGGACCAGTGCTTGATGAGTAACCTTTAGTTACAATACTGACCAGTTAAGCCACTGAACAATGATTAAATGGTAAAGATATTTCTGATTTTCAGTAGAAATCCATAAATAAGACATACACCCCACCAAAAACACCTCTGAAAAGACAGAACCAAAGCTTCAATAACACAGCACTTGCATTTATCTGGAGGAGTCAAGGTGATGGTCTGCGCCGTGAACTCTTCATCAAAGTACCGGGTGTCTGTCTCCGATGTTACTTGTGGTCTGAAGAGTGGGGTGAGCTAAAACACAAGAAAGGCAGAAAAAATATTTATCATCAAATTAGATGCCTATTAGCTGCCTATAAACCAGGCAGGAGACTCCTTTGAGGGACTACTTTCCTTTAAAAAAAAATGAATGGAATGAATTTTAAAACTTTTTTTCATACATAAGACACACTGCATTACAAGGGACACACAATAGAAGCTTCAGTAGGGGCTGGTGTTGCGTTATGCATCCACTAGATGAAGCTGCACTTAAGGGAATGTTAACAAAACAGTCAGACAAGTCAGTCAAACTTTATTAAGAGAAAGCACACCAGCGTTCTGACAACTTTGTTCACTTCCAAATCGAATAAACAGCAGTTTTATTTATTTTTTCCGAGGTAATGTCAGTGACGTAGTATTTTCGTGACAGTTTATCTTTTAACAACAGCAAGTGGGGCAACAACGTTTTTTATCACGAAGAGGAGGGGAACTTTTACTTGTTTCAGTAAACACGTAAAACAAACAGTCTGACACATTATGGCAAATTAAACATTAGTGCAATGACAGTATAGTAACTCTCTGAATAGTGCAAAGTAATAACAATATAACAATGTTTAAACGTTAATGTCCATATTCACAACCACCTCGTTCAGCTGTAAACGCATAAAAGAAATCTCTCTAATCAGTTCGTTCCTCATCCACGAATCGCTTGAATTCTGCTTTTTCTGCGTCTGAATTAAACAGTTGGGCAAATACGGCATCCAATATGCCCGAGTTCATCTCGTCCAAGTCGCTGGCTAATTTGAGACTATTCTGACTACATCCTTGTGCATTTATTCTGAAAGTTCATTTGTGAATTCCCCAAAATACTGTAATGTCCTGGTGACAGACCAGTCAGACGCTTCTGTGCTCTGAAGAACTTCAGGATTAGAGCGAACTTATAACTTATTTCCAGACTCTCCACGCCTCCCCACACTTGGAAACATTAACCCTTTAACTGCTGTATAAAACCTTATAACCATTACAATACATTTGTGGATCCGTGCTCGTGCATTTAATCTGAAAGTACATTGAATTCCTAAAAATATGCGTGTCCTTTTTGAGACTATTCTGGCGCAACACTTTTGGGGTACACACACACACTAATGGGAATGAAAATTTACTTCCCACACTCACATATCCCAGCATGCACCGTGCACAATTTCTTCAGGAGAAAATGGAGTCAGCTGCAGCTTCTAGTAGTTGCAAGACCTGTTGCGGCTCAGCATTGACCCATATATAAGGCGCAGCGGATTATAAGGCGCAGTGTTGGCTTTTGAGAAAATTTGTCTGAAGTCAGAGTAACAGTAGACCTATAGCCTGCATGCGTACATTGCCTGAGTTCATTATCCAACTGAGAAATTAAAACAAAATTAAAGAAAACCTTTTTTTACAATAAGAAATCAAGATTGTTGACATTCATAGAAACCAGACCCAGATAAGCACCATTGCCACTCTTGGCATAATATAACAAACAGTTTTGCAGTTTTACTTCCTTTTACTAAAGAATCTCTCACCTTCTTTTGAACCACATCCTGCCAGATGATATCGACGAAAAACTTGTGACTCATTACTTCTTTGGCATCATTGGGTCCTCCGCCTAACCTGTAAGGCCCAAACATCAACTTGTAAGGAAACAGACATGTAAGCACACACTGATCCAGTACACACACTGAAACACACCTCTGTTTGGGGTCTTTCTTGAGCAGCCCAGCCAGCAGTGACTTTGATTCAGGTGACAGGTTCCTTGGAAAACGGATCTCTCCCGAGAGGATGAGCTCAAACAAACGCTCGTGGTCTTGGTTGTAGAAGGGCAGACGGCCGCACATCATCTCATACATGACCACACCCAGACCCCACCAGTCCACTGATCGACCGTAGTCATTGTCTTCTAGGACCTGAGAGAGAAGAATTTATTTATTTTAGGATACCATCATCAATGATGCAACTATATTTGATCAGGAAATATTTTCTCACAGAAGACAACAACAATAAACTCAAAATGACGCAGAGTCATTGATACAAGATTCTGACCTTGTATACCGGTCTGGTAGCAGAAAGTTATAGGCTGTGTGCACTTGAGAAATCCTTGTTGTGTGCATGCACAATTAATCTGGGTAGGAAGATTTTATAGGTAGGAAAATATTTCAAAACACAGGAAATTTCAATTTAATAAGGGGTATTTATCTGCAACAACCTAATGACCGGTCCGTGCAAAAAGTACCAGACACTTTGCATGGCGCAAAAATGGTTGGGGAACACTGGTCCAGTCTGTTCAAATCCAAATAGGGACTTTTTTTATTTGACAAACACAAAGTGGGAACAGGAACTGTTATTTGCAAGTTGTGACTTTGTGTCTCACCTCAGGTGCCAGGTATTCAGGTGTTCCACAGAAGGTTTTCATGGTTGCGTCGGGAGTGATGCCCTCCTTACAAAGACCAAAGTCGGTGATCTTGATGTGACCGTCTTTGTCAAGCATCAGGTTTTCCAACTGAGAAAAAGAGAGAATGTTTAGTCACAAATCTGCCTGTGCATGTGATTCTGTATGTAAGCAGTCAGTAACCCAGTCATTAACTTGATCAGTCTAAATGGAACTTTCTCCAGTTTTCTGACTGCTGACAGACAAGGTTTGAGTCAGTCAATAAAGTCAATCTGTTGTTCAAACGGGAAAAAATAAAACCCAGTTAAAATAAGTCAGAAAAAAAAAAAAATAATTAGGAATTTTTTAGCAGACCAATGCCTTCTTCTGCTTATTTATTTCCTAAGGACTAATGTGTTCGGCCGTGAACCTCATGTCCCCGCAGTCTCTGTTCTACCCCACAGAACCCCAAACTGGACTAAGAAGTTAGCCTCCAAATCCTGGACCAACTCCCCTTGGACCCTGAGTCTGAGCTCTCATGCCTTGGGATAAAGGTTGGTATGATTTGGCACTATAAACAAATAAAGTTGAAGTACTTGCTTGACAGCATAAGTGAGAGAATACATTTCACAAAAAAAAAACAAAAACATTAAGGTCACACACTGAAGACTCACTATAAAGAATGCAGATTGTATCACATTGTTGAGAATTCAAAACAAAGATTCACCTTCAGGTCCCGGTAAACAACGTCTCGTGAATGTAGGTACTCCAGAGCTGAAACTATTTCTGCTCCGTAGAAGCGTGCCCGGTCTTCTGTAAATAGACGCTCCCGTGAAAGGTGGAAGAAAAGCTGAAAGACACGAGAACAGGTGAAGTAAAATGCACCGCAAGCTGTTAGCACCATGTGAAATCAGTGTGTGATTGTGAGATCTCACCTCGCCTCCGTTGGCGTATTCCATTACAAAACAGAGCCGGTCGTTGGTTTGGAAAGCGTACTTGAGTGTCTACAGTAAGAGAAGCAAAACATGTTAGAGACGGTGAATCAAGAAGCTCTGGTCTTCTGGACGTAAGAGTACTTAAATGTCAATCTGTAATTATCTTACATTAGTATCCTATACTATATTTTACTGTGCAACTACAGGAGGATGGGTTCACTATAGGAACAACTATCTTGCCACACTTCAACTGGGCTTTAGTCAAACTAATTATGTGGTCTGAGGCATTAACAGATTTTATTTATTTGTATTTCATTTTATTAATCCCTCAGGAGTGTCCTTCAGGAAATTATGCCTCTGCATAAAACCCATTACTGCAGTGAGCAGGGGTCCCACTGGCAATGACAGAAAAAGCAGTGGTTCTGCATGCACTGAGCAACTATACATTTAGCATTTAGTAACACCAACATAATTTAACAGCTGAATGGTTGCAGGGCATCATGGGTAATTATTCTAATAATAATTCAAATTTTCCCTTGACCATATATTATAGGACTACAAAACCCGACAGTCTTAAAAGTTTTGCATTCAATTAAACCGTCTTTCTCACCTATAAGCATCAATATATGCCTTAAATATTTCAATCTCACCGTGAGGAAGGGGTGTCGTGTGTTTTGTAGAACTCTGCTCTCCGTTACTGTGTGAGCCACCTCGTCCTGCCAACCAAGACATTTGTCGGGACGACAAAAGAAAAGGAAACCTCAATTTAACATGCAGCTGGTTGATGCTTATCTCGTAATGAAGTTTGAATTTCCTGTTATTTACAATAAACCATGTACTGTCAACTCACCTTAGCAATGATGACCTCTTTGCGCAGAATTTTCATGGCGTAATGAACTCCAGTGGACTTCTCTTTGACAAGAATCACCTTTCCAAACGTGCCCTTACCGAGCAGCTTCAGGTACTCAAAGTCGCTCATGTTCTGAAGTTTGAAACAGTAGAGTTCAGGAGAGAGGATTGGACTAAATCAGATGTGTTTAGACTTAGGGTCTCAAACTCGTGGCCCGTGGGATGATATTTTTACTCCCCAACTTAATGTGAAAGTTGAATGTTAGCGTGGCCCACAAGATTGATGCAGTTTATTGCACTATTCACCCAATGCATTGTTGATCAGAAAATATTGCTACTGTAATGATCTGAACTTTCCACAATCACAGTAAATGTATTTTCACAGATTGATACTACTGTACTGTTCAGTACTACAGTATAGCGTTGTGGGCTTAACCAGTAAATATATGGTAAGTTTGATATTTTATAGATTTGTTCTCCACATTTTATGGTAAATCCTTTAGTTCTCAAAACCCTGATCCACAGTCGCCTTCTGGTTCAGTGTTGTATTACACAGAACAATGGGAAACCCCAGGTTTAGACATAAACCCATTACATATGATCAAAATCCACCTTTTAATGGTCAAATATCCTAACTACATCAGTTGACAACAGGAACTCATACCAACCATCCTCACTTATGTCCTACTGAGATAGAAAAAAGTCCAAAAAAATAAGCAATATTTTGGACTAAGTCCTTTATTTGGACTTTTTCCTAACTTAAAGGGATAAAAATACCATAATGATCTTCGAATTTTCCCTAAAATTGCTGTGTCAATTCAATCAAATTGCTTGTCCTGTCTAATTTTGTCTTACATTCTAATTTTTGTAATTTGCATTTGTAGAGCTGGACACCAAAGTTGCTTTACATGAAGATGGGGTTATGGTTGGGGTAAAAATAATGCAACTTTTCATACCACTTTGTTGCGACTCTTAGACATGGCCACCTCCATTTCCTCCAAGCTGCTCTCGCTGGGCGAACCAAACACGTCCATTGGTTCTTCCTCCTCCTGTTCTCGCATCTTCAGGCTATTTGCCACTGACTGGATGGCACGCATCCACTCTTCCCTGCAAACAATGTGTCACAAGAGGTCAAGCATTCTATTCATGGACAACAGTGAAACAAAATCCCAGATCAAACCCAATCAAGCACTAAAGGTGTGGCATTCTTATATGTTAAGTCGACATAACACACACTGTCTATTCATTCCAAATGAAGATTGTGTGTAAATATAATCAATTTCAGTTTACCTTTCCTCATTGGTGTCGACATGGAAGGTGCGTTCAATAACAGTGGTCCACTGAAGGCAACGGATCACAAACGTGTTGGGTCGGGGTCTTTCTGTCTTCATTAGCTGGCATTCTGTGAGAAAGATTGTTGGATGAGAGACAAACAGATGAGCAACTAACATTTTTTTTTCCCCCCTTTCAGCTTGTCCCTTTTTCAGGGGTTGCCACAGCGAGTCACCAATTTCCATCTCACCCTGTCCTCTGTATCCTTAACTCTAACTCCAACTACCTCCATGTCCTCAGAAACCCAGGCCTACCAAATATTATTAACAGTCTGGAAGACTGTTCTGTTGTCTTTTTATTATTTTATCTGAAGCATTAGCATTTATTATATTATTGAGGCACAGGAAGTAACACATTATTATTAGAATCTTTCAGCAACCAAGAATATCCTGCATCCCCATTCAGACGAACCTGCCACAGAGAAGTTGTTGAGAGGTGGTGAAGTCTGGTCATTAACATCAGGCTTCTCCTTGTTGCCGATGAAGGATCCATCACTCTTCAGGATGAAATACCGGGGCCTCCACGTTTTAATGTACTCACCTGGTTTAGAAAGGAGAGTACAAGGATGACCAATGTGCACGTTCAATATAGAACCTTTAAGCTGTGACAGACTGTGACTGAGGAGTTAATAAAAAAGTGTCAATAATGTTCACCTCTTTTCTGGAGCCATCCCTCTTTGACTACATTAACTTCATTCATGGTGAGAGCTGTGTTTCAGAGAGGGTCAGGAGAGTGGGAGGTTGGGGAGGGGAGCAGCGGACGTGTCGTTCGGGGCCGGATGGAGTCTCAGTCACAGTTCAAATCCAAACAGCACCTGCTGAATGAAACCAGCGGCACAAATGAAACATGATCATCTTGACCGGCAAAAGCAGAATGGTGTGAATGAGTACAATGTGTTTAATTCAGACTACAAAACTTCTCCACCAGAGTTATGTTAACCAAAAAGTTAACATATCAGCAGTAGAGCCACAAATAAATCCCCATGTTTGTTAAGAGACTCTCCTGATAATGACTGATAAGAAATTCAAGTTGTTTTCAGAGCAAAGCTCCTGATTTGTACATGGTGAGGAATTTGCTGCTCGCACATGAGTAATGCAGCAGGAGGTTGTCTGGATGAGATGTTTTCACAACAGCAGGAAAAAAATCTGAAGTATCTAAGTACAGAGGAGGTGCTAGGTTTGAGAACGCAGCAATTGCATTTTGATTGTTCAACTTTCACATGATTTATAGCCCAGCACATTAGTCACTTTATATATTGCTCTAAATTATTCCAAGGATATGAAATAAAATATCTGAGAACAATCACTGATTTGTGTCATTAACTGCAAAGTCTGACAGATGCAGGTTAGCACTTCATAAACAATAGCAAAACTTAAAAGTAAAAATCAAATGTACAACTGGACATCTAGTTGTAATGATTTTTTCCTTCAATATTAGTAGTGATAAATTTGCCATACATTTAGATTAGCAGACATTGCCTGTGATACCCAAACTACAGTACACAGTACAGTCTGACACTGGTCCATCTGGAGTTTGTATGTGTGTGTGTGTATGTGTATGTATATATATATATATATATATATATATGCATGCTGTCTCTTATACACATCTGGTGTGTATATATATATATATATATATATATATATATATATATATATATATATATAACATAATGCAGAATTAATACATTACAATAATCCACACTCTGCTCAGCACAACCATGACATTGCTCCCACACTAGTACATTTCATGTTGACTAATGTGCTGATATATAACAATTTCAATAAACTTCCTATGACTAAAATGACGATTTTGTTGCTGCGTCCGCTCATAAGGTGAACCCATCACCAAAATATTCATGCACATCAAATGCAAAAGAGTTTATCAGCTAAGTTTAGCTGCACATGTGAAAAAGAAGTCACTCGTGTATGAACAGGGCTCACATTTCGTGTGGGCACACATGAAACGAACTGGAAAGCGGAGAAGAATTCAACATTTGGCTGACGGCGGCTCGAATTCTTGCCGATAATAAACACGTCTGCCGTCACCGGGATCGAGCATTCAATCGGAATGCGGATTGTTACTTCCGAAGTTTAAAGGCAGTAAACGTTGCAGGAATAAATAGGCAAAAATAAAAATAAACTTTTTTTCCCCTGTCGATTCCAGGAAGCGTGTACGTTTACCCGGAGTTCGCCGTCTGATCCGGTCATCGGGCAGCGAAAGCGAGTGGAAAAAAACAAGGCTAAATGTGCAGCTAGTATCTTACAACAGCACTCGCCCAGCATTAAGTAGTGATAATGGTGAACCATAAAAACACAAATTACACATGTTAGTTTCCGTTACTTAAACACAGGCAGTTATCAAGGCGAATAAGTGCATTTATCCAAGCTAATCTTACTGTGCAGTTTAAAGTTACTCGCTAACGACTGGACTTAGCCGTGTGCTCAGAGCGATAGGTTAACTTTCAACCAGCCTTTCTAACAAACATACTCATAGTTAGTATATAACTCCACGACGTCGTCGCTGTAAGTTATAGAAAACAAATACAGGCAATGATTTCTCAATTTCAAATACACGAACTTACAAAATAACTTTACCTACTACTTCTCAATATGATGTTTTTACGTCCGTTTCACACCTAAAACACATCCAGAGTATTCCTCAATATACTTTTTAAGCAGTTTTCTGTAGTTACTAACCGCATTTATATGTTAGAAATAACTATTTATTGTGTGTAAACGTCTCACATTCGCGATCATATGCCTTCTAGTGTTACTCATGCAGCCTTGCTAATAGCAAGATAATCAAAGAACAATTGTTTCTATTTGTGACTCATAACCCAATAATATTTTACAAATTGGTAAAACTTTCCAATTTTTACCGTATAAAAGAAGGAGAAACACACATTCCACTGACTTTATCCCACGTTGGTCCAGTTTCAGAGCAGTTTTGACAGGCTGGATCCAGAGCGGGCCATACACCCAGGAAAACACCGTGGACTCCTTCTTCTTCATCAATGCTGTCAGTCCTCATAAGATACTGCACTGCCCTCTGCAGGCGAAGCGGCTTAAAGACAGTTTCAAAATAAATACGCTTGTCTGAGCGTCGACATCAGTTCCTATTTTCTCTCCTTTGTTTCTTCTGTATTTCATCACTTTTTAAAGAATGCGTAAGCGATATCATGTGCAATTATGGACTAAAAAATTATGTTGAAACATGTGAATTTAGTATTTACTGTAATCTATACTTTTTCAGGCTCGACTGGTGAAAACTAACTTACATGCTTCATCGCACTGCAAGTTCAGTAATTAATCTATTTTAGGAAAAAACTACATTTGCACTTAAATTAAATTACTTGCGTTTGTCTTTAAATATGGCCTCATAACAGCAAAGATTAAATTAGTTTGTATGAATGGTATTAATAGTGTTCATTAGATGAAGTATGCGTGAGAGGGCATTGAAATTAATACCATATGGAGCTTCACCAAAATATACTTCACATAAACTGTGAACCTAAGCAGTAAATAATTTTAAATAAAGAACAAAAAAGGTATGTTTATTTTTACACAAAGACACACAGTGTCACCTGGTATGAGAGAAGAAAAGTTCTCAGATCGAACGCTGCTTATATACAAATATATAATATATTATAGTACAAATATAGTTTTATTTTTTGTTTTTATAATTTTTGAGTTCATGGAATCTCTTAGGCTAAATTGTATCTTATTAGCTCAGAATCTCCACTGTGGAGATGCAGTAAAACATTTTTTGATAGATCCATTTGAGCATTATAGCCTGGGTAATAACAGCATCAGTGAGTTTGATCTAAAAATTTAATGGCAACAATTCAATAACCTAGAAATTAGCAACAAAATCTAATGTTTCATTAAATATAAGTTGAAGCTGCAGGGAGAAGAAATGCCCCAAATAACTGGGTCTAATTATCCTGAGAGAGAAGTTGAGCCCAAGGACTGTTGAAATGCAAATGAGGATGATTTGTGTGTGTGTGTCTGCCTGCTTCACAATGCATATGCTGTCACACTGGGTGTGTATATTGTAAAAACTATACACATATAGATATAAAAGAGTGTGAAAGGACTTATATCAAAACAAACACACAATCCTAAATCCACTATTTATTATAATCCAAACAAGTGAATATCCACATTTTAGTTTGTATATCTGACAAACAAATCCCAATTGTTTAATATAATCTTAAATATAGAAAAAAAAAATCCATGTTTGCTTGTATGAGTCGATTTTGCCCTGAGCCGACTTTCTGCGCAACATGGTTTCAATCCTGAGAAATAGTTATCAATCCAGCAGAGACTTCAGGCCTCATCAGCTGTTGCTGTTGCATTTTGTATCTCCTTAGTTAATGCTGGAAGAGAGACATGGGGACGTATAAGGGAAACACAAGATTGTCTGTGAATAATTTGTTGCTGAAGTAAAGCTCACCTGTGATGATCTCCTCCTTTATTTTCTGAAGTTCTTTCCTAATTTCTACAAGAATTTCCTGAAAGAAAGGAACAAAATCTCACTCTCAACTGATTTAGATTGGTATAAAAAAGGTTGTTGAATTAGATGATTTTTTTTATAACAGTCATCTATCCGTTTGTCTGCGTCTCTGTCTGTCTCTCTGTCTACCTGTCTGTCTCTTTGACATGGTCTACGGTCTATACAAATACTCTACACTTGACTTGAGTTGTTTTAGCCTATATCGTCCGAGTAGAAAAACAGGAACCAACCTGCTTTAATTGTTCCGTGTTGACATCACTTCCTGTTCCCTCTGCAATTTTGTTTGACACCTTCATCCTAAAAGTAAATGGCCATATTTAAACAACAAACAAATGCTACCCACACAGGAAGTGCGTCCCAGAGATGGAGCTGAACACAGGAAAGCAGCAGACACAATGGATGAACTGTCACAAAACGATGAAAGTCAGCGATGCAGAGAAAAGATCAGCACGGGGATTAAAGAGCTGCAAACACTGAACCGCAGTGTATTTTAATACTGAAAACCACTTCCTCGTGACTTTACCAAATCATTTCAGTAAAGTTCCTCTAAGAGCCATAATTCATCTACCAGCAGGCATACACTTCTGCTTGCAGCAGGGTTACGGGTATCAGATTAACTCTGTCTGAAGCTCCTGCTCTGGAGTTTCTCCTTTACTCATTCTCTTAAAGTCCAGGTTAACTATTTATTTGTGTACTTCTTCTTGTGCAAACAATATTTTGAAAGTATCTTTAAGGACGTGCTGTGTCTGGTGTCTGCCCAGTACCTGGACACTGTTGTATTCTGGGACGGACCATTGGAGGAGCTGGGTGATGGCACTGAATCTTTCTGAGGGTTGGATGATGATTTTGGTCTGTTAAAAAAACCCCAATAACATTAGGGTGGGAAGTAGGAAGGAATCACGACAGACTGAATAATCCCAGGGACAGCATACCTCGGCAGAGTGGCAAATTTTTCCCTGGGTTTTTCATTGACTTCTGTGGACAAAAAAAATGTCTTTGTAGAAATTGCTTTGTTTGCTCATATTTTGTTAACTGTAAATTATACTTGAAATCATTCAAAAAAACAAACCTGGTCCTGAGGTTTTTGATGCCGTGCTCTGAGACTCCTCCTGTAGACATTTCACAAATGATAACGTTAATGTTTTTGACGCTCTGGTATCGGGTGTTAATATAGTCTTACCACAGAATAAACACTTATAGCCAGTTTTAAATAGTTCATCTCGAGCTGACTCACACTATGAGGTTCTTCTTTCTTCACAGCAGGACTGTTTGAAGCTTTTCTCCTATTTTCAGACAATTAAACAAGAGTCAGTGACATCCTGACTTCCACAAGAAGTCCTGTAAATTCAACAGTACTCAGCTCAAGGTCTAGGAAGGCAGCATTTTTTTTTTCTCTTTTTTAATTTTGTTCCCCTCTTGAACTCCTCCTAAAAACATCGCACACGTACTAATCTATCTGATGCTTGTGATTTCAGTTTCAGGGTTTATTAAAAGACTCCCTAGAAATAAAAAGAGGAAGGCAAGCTTCATGTCATTGTGAGACACATCACTGCAAAGTGTGAGGACGGTGCCATGCTAAGTCCACCTCAGTGGTAAGTTTTCTTCTTCTATTCCTTAACTCTAACTCCAACCTCCTACCTCCATGTCCTCCCTCACTGCATCCATCAGTCTCCTCTTTGTCTCCTACCTGGTTGCTCCATCTCTAGAATCAGTTTCCTACCAATGTATTCACTGTCCCTCCTCTGAACATGTCCAAACCATCTCAATCTGTCTTCTCTACCTTTTTTCTCTCCAAACCTTCCTGTCTTTGTTGTCCCTCTAATCACCTCCTTCCTGATCCTGTCCATCCTTGTCTCTCCTAAAGAGAACCTCAGCATCTTTAACTCCTCCACCTCCACCTCTGCCTCCTGTCTTCTCTATTTCTAGTGTCTCTAATCCAAACATAAACATAGACAGCAAGTTCTCATTAGTTTTAGCTGAGATTGTGGTAAAAATTAATGAAAAATAATTCTTACCAGAAACTCATAGAAAGGGGATTTACTGTATGAATACATAATATGCATGTGTAATTCAATATAAAAAAACATTTGGAATGAAGAAATGGAACAAAGGTGTGTCATACCTTCTGGCCAGGATTGCACTCATTTCTCCCATTAGGTCTCCACCTCCACTTGATGCTGGTGCTGGCTTGGGAGTAGGTGAACTTTCATTCTCAGTCTTGGAACAAAAACACCTCCAGTTATTAATATACACATCATATAATATCTAAGAATATATCACACGATTATATCTATAAACATTTTATAAATATATCATCACCACTATCATCATGGCCACGTCCCATTTTTCAGTGCTCTCTTATCTACTATACAAACATCTCACCTTTGCCTTACGCAGTTTGGCTCCTGCCAGAGCTGCGGCCAGATCGTTTCCTCCTCCACCACCACCTCCAGAAGGTGGAGGAGGCGGCGGGGGTGGAATGCCGCCCCCAGCAGCTGGTAGAGGAGGTGCAGGTGGTCCGCCAGAGGGGGGAGGGCACGGAGGTGGAGGTGGTGCCGGTGGAGCAGGAGGAGCCGGTGGAGCCGGTGGAGCCGCAGGAGGAGCGGGAGCCGGAGGAGCAGCAGGAGACGGAGGGGCAGCAGGGACAGCAGCTGC
Source organism: Paraplagusia blochii (assembly GCA_016785265.1). Lineage (NCBI taxonomy): Eukaryota > Metazoa > Chordata > Actinopteri > Pleuronectiformes > Cynoglossidae > Paraplagusia > Paraplagusia blochii. The sequence continues at coordinate 44,369 of JAFBJS010004304.1, forward strand.
CTGTTTCTCTCTCTCCAGACGTTCCTTCTCTTGTTGTTCCAGTCTGAGCAGCGATGAACAATAAGTCACATGTCAGCTGTGCCCGTGTCATTCATTCATCTTCATCCTTTTATTTATTATGGTGTCCAGATGGCAGCAGTCTCCACAACTGCCACCCAAATCACACTGTTTTATGCTGTGACCCTTCTTGTGTGTGGTGAGCCCACTGGATGTTATTGGTTATGTATATTGTTACTGTATATTGGTTAGATACATTAGTGAAAACTGTGGCACATTGCTAATACAAGTAGAAAAATTTGTCTCACCGTTTGCGCTGCTCGATTTCCTGTGCAGAGGGTCCACTTGGAGCAGGGCCTGTGAAAGGAATATAAAACAAACGCCCCAACTCATAAAATGAGCACATGTTAGGGTTCAGTATTAACCAATATATGGAATCTGTCTAAAGGGCATCATTCCCCTACTGGTGTTTACCTGCTGATGCGTTGAGAGTTTCCAGGGCCTGAGACATTGAGTTTGCAAAAAGCCCAGCATCTTCTTTGCTGCCAAAGTTCATCCCCCAAACCTGCCTGTGGTCCCGCCACTGATGGAAGTTTGGTGTGGCCTGGTTGTACTTCATCCCTCTGAAAATGGGGCAGTTGATCACCACCTGACAAAGGAGGAAGTGCACGGAAGTACAATAAGAGTTCGATGAATTTAAAGTTGAATTCCAAATGTGAGATAAGTCCAAGACAGGTGGTGGATTCAAGCCCGGAACCCTCTGGACCCCAGTCCAGTTGCAAACGTCATTTGATATGATCCTGTCTTTTAAAGAAATCAGTTTGGAGGAATAATCTTAAGGAGAGACAAGGATGGCCGGGATCAGGAATGAAATGATTAGAGGGACAACACACACGGGAAGGTTTAGAGAAAGGTCTAAAGAAGCCAGATTGTAATGGTTTGGACATGTTCAGAGGAGGGACATTGGGAGAATAATGATCATAGAGATGGCGCTACCAGGTAGGAGACATAAAGGAGATTGATGTATGCAGTGAGGGAGGACATGGAGGTAGTTGTTGTTCTTGTCAAGTTAGACGAGAAGATACAGAGGACAGGGGGAGTAGAAAAAGGATGATTCCCTGTAGCAACCCCTGGAAAACAGGAGGAAGTTTGGTGGAATAAACGCCCCATCTGAAATTTTTACTGTATGTTACTGTATTCATTGGGTAATATTCCGCAAACACTTATTCCTGTTTCCAATAATTATCATATCATACATATATTTCCCCAGTAGCTGTGGAAAACCTTTAATTATGTGAATGTAAAATTTCAAAACTGGGTTATCCTGTCTTTTTTGCTTGTTTTTTTAATCAAATTTTCCGTCAGATTATCAGACATCTCTAAAAAATCAAAATGAATACCTGCAAGGGATGCACTTGTGAGTGTGCGTGCACGCACCTGCTGGTCGGGGGTCAGTTTGCGCCCCACCACTCTGTAGGTATTGGCCGTAGGGTTGTGGTAAATGTGGACTCGGCTCAGGCTGGGAGCGTCTGATCCCACGGGCACCCAGCGCTTGTTGGTGTCGTCATACATCATGACCGTCGCCCTCACCTGACAGATACTGGACTCGCTGGTGAACAGAGAAGTGGTTTGGAAATAATGAACCAGGTAGACACCGAGTTAGATCAACACTGCTGAGGAGAAGTGAGCTGAAAAGCATCCAGGCGTTTGTAACTCACGCAATGATGCAGAAGTTGGGGGTTTACCTCAAAAAACATTTGAATATTTATTACATTTTACACTTTCAAAATCGTAGTCAGACCTTCTCACTTCTGTATGATAGAATGTGTTGAACACTGCAGTAACAATCAGCGAAACAAGGTTACTCCTGTGTATATTTGATTCTGCTCTGCTGCGACTTTAATTCAACTTGTTGTTTGTAACAAATCTGACTTCCTCCAACAAGGTTTTGACCACTTCCTGTGCTCAGTGCATTGTTTCCATATAAGGGCTACGTTACTGTTCACCTGTCAGTAAAAGGACAGTTACATTTACTGTCTGAGGCACCAAAACATACAGTAACTGTTGGAAGGGTGGGGTACAAGAGGAAGAATTTAACTGAATACGAGGTGTAGAAATAAACCCAGATTTAAGTCACAGAAATCAATGAAACAATGACATTTTCAGCTCAAGGCAAAAACGGAGCAACTTCTTGCTGCTGTTGTTGTTTTAAATGCAGTCAGCACAGTAACTTTGTATGTAAAATCATATTTTAAATTTCTTAAAATGTTGAATACACCTGAAAATGAACCGAATAATAGAATATACTTGCTGTCAAATAAGAGAAAATAAACAAACAAAAAAATCTGGCTCTATGGACATGTGTTTTACAGCTTTTACACAATTTCCAACAACAGGGAAGTTTTCTTTCTGTATTCAGTTGATGCCCCACATACATCACTGTGCTGCCAACTCCGCACAGCAAAAACCTAACCAACTAGTCAAAGGCAAACTTCTGGTTTCCACTCATACACAAGTAATCGGTTTTGAGTCACACTCACCCCATTTTAGACCCGTCGTCAGCGCCCAAAGTGCAAAGATTTGTCTACGGCAAGTTCTGGTTTCTTCTCCTCATCAACTTTTGTTCTCTTCCCTCTCTGCCAAGGGAAGGTTTTATCTACAAAATGGCTCAAGCTTTCATTTGTGTCTGCACTCCTTCACTGCTCTCACCCATGGCAATGTTTCAGTCCAACCACTTGCACTTCTGCCTTTTATTCTCATTTCCTAGGTTGTGTGATCTGCTCTCTCTTCCTGTTCTCGTTGCACTTGCTCACTTCGCTTTCACACCACCCTCTTTTTCCATCCTCTTGCATCCTCTTGCGGTATTGCCCTGATTTCTGTCTGTCTCGTTGTTGCCCCTGCGAGGACCTTAAATCTGCCCCCGTAATGTGGGCCTTTCTGTATCAGAATCATTGATAGAGACTATGCTGCCTGTGAATGTCTTCCAATTCATGGATAGTTTTGTTTCTTCCCGTCAGTATTATAAAGATCATTATAATATAAATGACATCTAAATGTGAAGAACATGCAATAAAAGCAAAGAGAGGAAAGCTAACTCCTTGTTATCGTGATTCACATCACTGCACACAACAAAATGTCACCTCTGCATTTAACCCAAAGTATCACCAAAAGTGAACAGGGGGCAGCTTTGTGCGTCAGTGGAGCAGTGGGTTGGGACGATGCCATGTCCAGTGCACATCATCGGTAGCTTGGCAGGAGGTGGATTCAAACCTGAGACCCTCTGGACCCAAGTCTGGTTAGAAAACTGAGACACAGACCTGTTTTCAGTGAGTCGAAGTCCTTTGCCAGGGCAATAGGAAATGTTAAAAAAATTATAATTTTGATATAAATTAACGGAATACTTTGGAAAGGGTTGGCGGGCCGGATTAAAATGCAAATGGGCAATATCTAGCCATCGAGTCATAGTTTGCCCCGGTTTGCTTTACCTTAGATCATGGGTGTCAAACTCAGGCTTGGGGACCAATTCTGGCCCACAGTGTAAATATATTTGGCCCGTGAGATCCTATCAAATGTGTTTTAGATTAGTCCAGTAGTGTATACCTACTATAGTGGCAGAATATTAGTTTACTATGTTTTTTTCTGTTGATGGCCTGTGAAAAGCTTCAGTTAAAGGAGGTTTGGCTTGTCCAGAAAAAAAAATCAAAGTTTGTTTCCATATGGAAAAAAAAAACTATTTTATGTACTGTATCTATGGAAGAGGGAACAAACAACAATAGTCATCAATTTGTGAATAATTTTGGCCGGATGGACGGACGTACAGACAGACAGACTGCTCTTTTCCCTGCCACCACTGATGTCCAGGCATCAGAAGATAAGATGTTTAAGGAGCAACTACTTTGCTAGTAGTTTCTGCAGTCTGAAGACTTCTTTGGCTGTCAGGTTGGACTTATGTCTTATAAAATGTCCACCAGAGGTGTGAAAATCCCCCAGATTTGGGAAATGTTTCTGTTTTAACCACATCCCTGCATCCCTTAGGGCGTCGGCCTGGAACAAAGGAGGCATCTGACACACACTCCTCTCCGCTACTGTCCTCAGACGTCGAACCCTCTTCTGGCGCATCCATCCTTGTTTTCTTTTTCCAACGAACCATGTCCAGACCTGCCTTCCTGGATTCTGCATCTATGAGGTGTCAGTCTCCCTTTGACTCAGCTGCCTCACCATCACTGCTGTCGTAGCAAGCCGCCACTAGATAGACAGAACTTTATTAAATCCTCTGGAGTGTCCCTTCGGGAAAAGACGAGAAGAACATAAATATTTATAATAATCATATCTTTTTCTGTCTCCTCAATAAAACGAAATCAAATGTCAGATCCCCTGCAATCACTGGAGGGACATTTCTCCAAAGCAGAGCTGCTTTTCACCATTTCATTTCCATGCTGCAGCTGATGTTTTGCATACAGTTAGAGCGCAGCGCCAAACAGCAGTACAGTCGGCAGGCTCTTTAGGAAACGTTAGCACAACTTATATCTGCACATCTCGTCTTTCCCAATTAGTTGAAGTAAAGACTGTCCAAAATCATATCTCATGGCACATTTCAGGGAATAAAACATTAGAACGCAACGCATTTATACACAGCGTCCGCCACTTCACAATGTCTTTACAAAAAACTAAAATCAGGATTTTTTTTTTTTTTTTTTACACATTGCATGTTGTTCCACACTCTGACTTGTTTGTGGTATAAATGTATAAGGCACTGTTGTGATGGGAGTTAGTGATCTGGTCCATATCGATGGATCGGCGTGATAAGGCGGGGCTGACAAGTGTTTTTAGTGCAGTACAGTTTGTAGAACATTACCCTCCTGACGTTCTTGGAGTGACCTCTATTGATATTTGCATGACAGGCTTTAGTTTCGGGCCATGTTTGTATTTGCTATGCAGAGTCCAGTGAAATAAGATGGAGATGCGTTCAGTTCATTTTCCTCCTTAGTATACAATGGCAGCGCAAACAATTAGACAAAGGCCGGCAGCTCGCTTCAACCCACCGCCCGTGAATTCCCCTCCCGAAGAAGTTCGCACTGTTGAGGTTAAATGGAATGACCATGTTACAATAATAGGGCTTTTAGTGAATGCTGGAAAAAATAAAGACGTAGAAAGTGCCGTCGTGCATGTGAAATAATGGCAACAATACAGTTAATAAACGGCAAAGTTTGACATCTTTTCAGCAAGTGCATTGAAAGGCAGAGTAATCCCACTATACAATAGTGGACAAAGGAGCGGGGCAGGGATGACACAGATGAAAAAGGGACTGATTTACCTAGCAGTTAAAGCTGTGGCTCCTCTGTACTTGCTCCTGTTACTCAGGCTGTGTCCTCTGTGTGGGGCCAGGGCTTGGTTGAGGGGCCAAGCTTTGCATGTCAAGGGCCACTTGCCCGGATTTTCACTACCTGACATGCAAAATCCGTGGGGGACCAGTTAAAATGGCACACGTCAACACAGGTGTACAGCAGTCAAAACACTGACTACACCCCTCTTCACCACCAATAGCACCACCTTACCCAAAGCTGTGAAACTCCAACACTCTCTGAGGGATCAAGATAACATAGCAGCAGTGACAGAACCAGAAGGATGCCAAGATCTTTCCTGGTCAAAAAGAAACAAGGTCCGTGTGGAGCCTGGCAGTGGAAAGAACCGGAACAACATGAGTGGAAAGAGGACGAGGCAGTCGGTAAGAATTTCACTGAGAAGTTTGCACCTTGTTTGATATGGACCGAACCAAACATGGATATTGTTTAATTTAAACTCACAAACAACTGTTTTGTTTTCTCTTCCAGACACTGAAAATGTTAAACAGCAGAACCAGAGCAGTGCTGACAGTGAACAGACTCAGCCAGGAGTCAATAAGGAATATGAGACAGCAGCGAGGATGGAAATGTCTTTTTTAGGGTCGGGAGAAAGACCGAGGACAGATGCCAGGCTGGACTGGTCTGCGCTGATGCTCCAAAGCTCTTTCTATCACACCAGCGGACTGGTACCGATCACTAGAGCCAAGGTAAAGTCAGACATTTCTTCACAATACTTTGTTCCCTGGATTTTTTTATATTACAGTTCAATAGAAACAAAGTATTAGACAATGTCAAACAAAAATTAACCCTATTATTTATGTAGGTACACAAGTAAATAATAAATGGTTAATAGTTTTGTTTATATAACAATTAAAAAAAATTCAATTAATTAATCATTACCCAAAAACAGAAATAAACGTAAAAAATAGAAAAAAAAATTTGTAATGTAAAACAATTGAACTTAAAAAATATAAAATAAATATAAAATGTATTCTGGTAGAATCAAGAAATAATCAAATGATCAATTTATTTTTCAACAACAAACTAAACATATTTACAATGGATCTAATATTTTTAAAAAAAGCTTTAATAGATTTAAAGCTTTTTATATATTTAGTATATATAGTAAATGTAGTGAAATTTATAAAACTCTACAAAAGATTAGGAAACCCCTATGTGCCATTATGTTTAAGAATACAAATAAGAAAAACATACACAGAATATATAAAATATATGTAGGTTATTGTTCCTACCCTGATAAGAATTCTCATTCTGTTCGCTGTATTATCTTTTTTTTTAATGAATCTCTGTAAATCTCCTTTCTCTTCAACAGTCCCGTCCACGTAATTCCCCAGGATCAGGTGACTTTGTTTGCACAGTTTGCCACAAGATATTTCCCCTGCAGCGAATGTTGACTCGTCACCTCAAATGTCACAGCCTGGTGAAGAGACATCCCTGTCGATACTGTGGCAAAGGATTCAACGACACGTTTGACCTCAAAAGGCATATGAGAACACACACAGGTGAGCCCAGGGCGACACACACACACACACACACACACACACACACAGAGTAAATTCAACAACACACCTACGTAGTACGCACAGGAAATTTGTGTATCCATAAATTCAAATCTAGACCACAAATTCGTCATGTAAAATTTAATCATATTTTAAGTGGCCTGAGGAGGGAGCCTCAAATGCGCTTTATGTACTTATGTAAACTATTGGACAATCCTATAAGCCTGAAGGCTTACGGTGCATAACATAATACTGCACAACCTAATATAATAAAGAAAATAAATAAAAATTAACTTTATAAAATTCCAGTGGGAATCACCACCTGCAACAAGGCTCACAATATGGTGCAGTGTGATTTGGGTGGCAGTTGTGAAGATTGCTGCCCCTGAGACCTGATAATGAATAAGATGACAAAGATGAATAAATGAAGAGATAAAAATGTATGTATTTTTGTAGTTTTCTGCCTGTTCCTATGGTACAACTTCAGTTTATTAAAGCTGTTGCCACCTAGTGGCTTTACTTGCACATCACACCCTAATGTAAAAACACCAGCAAAATGATGACAAAAGAGAAACTGCAGGCAGATGGCAGAGTCTGTGCAGAGAAAAGATACAACCGCAACTACAATAGCTAAACAAAAATAAAACATAGTTCAAACACTATAAACAAAAGGAAGCAAAAGTACTTCTACTCCCTCTGCTGCAGGTATCCGTCCCTACAAGTGTGAACTGTGTGAAAAAGCCTTCACGCAGCGATGCTCTCTGGAGTCTCACATGAGGAAGATTCACGGTGTCCATCAACAGTACGCCTATCGACAGAGACGCTCAAAGATCTTCGTCTGTGAGGACTGCGGCTACACCTCCGGTCGCCCTGACGACTATTTCCTCCACGTGAGACAGTGCCACCCGGGCAGCCCTGCCCTCCGCAGATACTACCGCCGACAGGCCCACGAAGGCAACAGCTTTGCCTCAGCAGACTGTAAACTCAACCCCTATGTATTGTACTCCAGTCCACCATACTACATGTAGGACATGTCAAGGACATGTTTAAGTACAATAAAGTAAAGCCTCAAAATAAAGATATACACTATATAGTATTTATGTAATATGGACTTTTTAATACTTTCAACATGCTTTTTATGTTTTATATTGAATAAAAACATATTTTACCTCTTAAGAAATGAAACTGTACGAGTTTTCTTTGATGTTTTTGAATGTTTATAACTTGCTTTAAATATATTTTTAAGTTGATTTAATAATAAATCTTATGCAGAACAACTGTAGCAGAGGACAACAGGAAGTCACCTCTGACCCTGCATCATCTCAAGGGGAAACAAACATTTTAGTAACAAACAATACATCACTATGACTAGATACACATTTTTATCACATCAACATACAAACCACATCTGCTGTGGATAAAACGGTTCATAATAGGTAGAAAAACATGGTAAGAAAATTAAATACTTATGGTAGAGTTGTTGTGGCACCTGAAGATTATTAGTCCCCTCCCACAACAGACGTGGAAAAACTAAGGCCCACGGGCCTTATTCGGGCTTTTTGATCTGGCCCTCCAAACTTGTCCAAATGATATCAAAAACTTATATTATCATTATTATCATTGCCTTTTCTCTGTAAAGTTACAGAGAAAAGGCACTTTGAGAAAATTCTCAAAGTAATGTTTAAGTTACCTTTATTTGATGAACGCAAGGATCGGCTCCAGCATCAGGATGTCCCTAAAAAAGATTAAGTGGTAGAAGATGGTATGAAACTACAAAAGTAAAACTAGTGACCATGTTTAAAAAATATTTATTTGGTACTTTGTACAATCCATATTAAGTCACAGCATTTGTTCTTGTATGAATGTGTGTATTTGTTTAGAAGTGCAAGTCGACATCATGCTAAAACACATTGTGACCTGTGTATGAAAGCACTTTAGAAATATCTGCTTAGTCTACCTTAAAAAAAAAAAGCCATCTTTAAGATAAAAATAAACACATTTTAGACATGGATATTGATTAATAAATCAACAGCTGTCATACAGCAGAGACTGAATCATCATTGTATTCAGCAACAAACTGTGTCAAAGGCACTTCATGAAGCAGACTGTCCAGAATAAAGCTGTGGTGCTGTGGTATGGCTGCCCATATACTGTATTACTATGGTGTAGTGGCATAACAAAGCAACTGTAGTGTTTTTACAAATACGCAAACTCATTCAATTAATTTGCAAATTAAAAAAAATGAGAAATTATCATATGTACTGATAATTAATGCAAGAAATATCTTAAGTATTAAAAATACAGTGTTTTTAACCATGTTATTTATGAATTTGTCTTTATTATTGATGTTTAGGTTGAAGGTATAGTAATGTACTGTGATCCCTCTCTTATTGTGGTAGTTATGTTCAAAGACCGGTGACTGAATGGGAAAAACAAGGTAGGAGACAAAGAGGAGATTGACAGATGCAGTGAGGGAGGACATTGTTGGAGTTAGAGTAGAAGATACAGAGGACAGGGGGGAGGTGGAAAAGGATGATTCGTTGTGTCAACCCTTCAAAAAGGAACAAGCTAAACAAACTCCCTTACACTGTTGTCCGTCCTTCCTCGACTCTTTCCACACAATAATGACAGTAGCAATGGAGAATTGAAACATACACAACACAGACCTGGCATGGACACTGAGGTCTGGAGCAGGTCACCCATAAAGGCTAAAATACTTAAGTGTTTTTAGCCCTTTTCTACGCCATCTATTGGGGAACTAAAGGCATTGCATGGAAATAATAATAACTATATTCATATAAACTACAGTTGTAAAAAAAGGAAAAGGGTGAAGTATAATGATAGCAAATTAAACACATAATTTAGACAGGTAAGGCCCAGAGAGAAGGCCAAACGGGCCTCATCTGGCCCCCGTGCCATACTTTGCTCAGGTCTGTATAAGACAAGGTAGAACAAGAAAGTGTTTGACAAACAATAGACATGCTATAATGCATCAGCCAATCAGGGTGACGAACAGAAGTGCATGGTCAATTAGCCAATAGTACACCGAGTATGCATTGCGTTGGCAATAGTATGATCTACAGTATAGGTTTTTATCAAGGTACAATATAGACAGGAAAGTTTGGAGAAAAAGCTAGAGAAGCCAGATTGAGATGGTTTGGACATGTTCAGAGGAGGGACAGTGGATACATTGGTAGAAGAATGATCCTTGCTATAATGCATCAGCCAATCAGGGTGACGAACAGAAGTGCATGGTCAATTAGCCAATAGTACACCGAGTATGCATTGCGTTGGCAATAGTATGATCTACAGTATAGGTTTTTATCAAGGTACAACACAGACAGGGAGGTTTGGAGAAAAAGCTAGAGAAGCCAGATTGAGATGGTTTGGACATGTTCAGAGGAGGGACAGTGGATACATTGGTAGAAGAATGATCCTAGAGGGGTCCTAGGGGACATGGAGTTAATTGGAGACAGAGTAGAAGATACAGAGGACATGGGGAGATGGGAAAGGATGATTAACTGTGGCAAAAGGAAAAATCTCAGATCTCATCCACATAAACAAAATTAAAAACTATTTCTTTTAAATGCATTTATCACAACAAAATGAGAATCCACATATTAAAAGGCAATATCTCTGTAATAATTACTTTGCCCTGGGGAGTGAAAGAAGAACCACATCAGACAGAGGGACCACTGTGCATTCCTTTCCAGAGGACAGTGAATAAATCTGAAATCATTAAGTGGTTGTCTTCAGTCATCTGAAAAGCTAGACCTCATTTCACCAGTCTGACTGATTCCAATCTGCATAATTACAACATCTCACACTGGAACAGCCTGCAGTGGTGCTGTATACACTAAAGCTCAGACACCGTGATCACTAATGAGAACGACACAGGTGCTGGAAAAATACCATCCCATCAGTTCATATGGTAAATTCTCAAATATACAATGTAAAGTGCCTGTTTGTAGTGGGTGAAACCAATCATTTAATTCTATATCTGTGTGGTGTCAGATACAGGAGTACTTACTACATGCTTATACTTTCAGTAACTGTTAAAAACAGTATTTTACAGTTCTACTCCATCAACGTTTGTTAAAGAGTTGAATTTATAGTGTTGTCTTTTTTTAAAGAGCTGTACACTTTAACAGAAATGTTTGGCATCACATTTGATTGTTTTTCTTTGTCAGTGTGCTCCGATATCAGTGCATCTCAAATGTAATGTTCAGTCTGGTGATCAGCTGAGGAAGGTCAGAAAATGCTTCCATCATTCTCCCTCTTCAGATCACGGCAGCCTGAACCTCAACTCTCAGCGTTGTTTTCGTATTTTCCCTCGGTAATGTTGTGCTCACAAGTTCTTGTCCGAGTCTTTTCTGTTCTCACTTCCCGTCCTCCTCTGAACTTTTTGTGGGCCGCTGAGCGAGACGGAGAGAGAGGGAGAGGAAGGAGCGGAGTGTCAGTCCGTCGTCCCGATGATATGGAACGAGTTCCAGGCATGTGCTTCCTGAAAATGCATTCAGGAGAGTTCGTTAGAACAGCGTCTCCACCAGGCCTCCGCCTCACCCCCTACTGCACACACCAGCAGGTACGACTCACTCATCACCTGTGGGATGTGAACCTGTGGAATGAAACAGACCACTCCATCAACACAATAGAATCATTTGACTGAGTCAATCCATGAAACACGTTCCCACGGGAACTGAGAACCTATGCTGAAATAACAACTTTTACCTTTTACAAGTTCACTTTAAACAGCTGCAAATGTAAATAACTCAAAGCTAAAGTTACATAATGTGTAATTATTACACATTATGCGTTATATAATTATAATACCAATAATAATGATGATACTGATGATGAAACATTGAGCTTTACTCATTTTTATATGGTTTTCTTGCTCTGTGTGAAATGTAAATTTTTATGCCTCTTATGAAAGTTTTACAATTTATGTTCTCAATAACAGTTCTTAAATGTTCTCTAATTAGTTTGTTTCCTTCACACTGCTGTGGAAGGTGACAGGAACTGACCTCTGAACATTCAACACTCCCTTGAATTTATTTTTATTTATTACCAGCAGTACCATGACTGTCCATCAGGTGGTGTCATCCAAAAATACAAAAGTCAAGTTTCCTTATGAGTTATTATAAAATCTGATAACTGATCTCACACATATTAACATATATTAATAAATGGATAAGTAAGGTCAGATTTATGTATACTGTATATATGATGTCATTAAATATATATTTATATTTCACAATCCTTGTCACAGCAGATCAATGTTTTTCATCTCCCTGTCCTCTGTATCCTCTACTCTGACTCCAACTACCTGCATGTCCTCCCTGACTGCATCCGTCAGTATCGTCTTTGTCTCCTACCTGGTAGCTCCATCTCTAGGATCATTCTTCTACCAATGTATTCACTGTCCCTCCTCTGAACATGTCCAAACCATCTCAATCTGTCTTCTCCAAGCCTTGCTGTCTGTGTTGTCCCTCTGATCCTGGCCTTTCTGATCCTAGCAAACATTTAAAATGACTTTCTCACGTGTTTGTGTTTCACTCGTCTCTCACCTCACTCAGAGAGTGAGACGATAAGGACAGAGCTTGCAGCTGACCTAGGATCAGGAAGATTGGAGGACTATTGGAACCAACCATAACATAAATATACGCTTTATGTGAGAGATCAGTTATGAGATTTGTATAATTTGGACTAATTGTACACAACACTATTGACAAGTGAATTTATGCAATTGTGGATTTCATATGTACCCTGTGAAACAGGAGCAGGTGGCGGTGAAGATGAATCACCAACGGATAATGACAGGTTAGGGGGACGCTCCTCCTCTGTAAAAAAAATAATTGAGTCTTTAAAAGCCCAGAGCAAACACTGACAAAAACTCAACAAAGGACGAACCCAGATGTCTGACGTCAGACCATCACTTCATGTTCTGGCCTGACGTCAACACCTATGCAAAGTTTTAACCGACAGGGGCGGTGTACAGAACATGCTCAGTATAAAAGTGCATTTAAAAAAAAAAAAAGGCTTACATCCTCAGGTGCTTCCACACAGTGAGCAGGCAGAGTGAGGGATACAGGGTACAGATTCAAGTCTGTGTTTGAAAGGAAGAGAGAGCAATGTCAGAGTGCAGGCGTTCAGACCCCAGATGGACACAACCCAAAACTGGAAGCGTACGATGAAAGGGTGACTGCATGTGTGGAGACAGAGAGTGAGGAGGTGTGACGCAGCTGTGTGTCCACACCCTCCACCACGGCCGATCTGTTTACACGTACATGCATTAAGATGATGCAATAACACGGAGTGTGGTTTTGATCATTAGTCCAGCAGCTGACAGACCCTTCAGCGCTGTGACTTTAAAATAAAAAAAAAGCACATGACTCTGTATTGATTTATGGAAAAGGCCGTTCAAGTCCCTGCATACCCGGGCTATTCTTAGAGCGGGTATTTACCACCATGTCCTGCACGAGGCCTCCAGTATAAGCAGATGCTGCCGGGCCTGTGCAGCTCTGTGTTTATTCACAGCCGCTCAGATTGTCTGGAACCCATTCCACCTCACGTTGGTGTTGTTTTTAGGAAACTCTGGGCTGTAAAGTATTGCTGTGGTTTTATGGATGGATTTGTCATTAGGTAATGTGTCTCAAATAGAAGAGGCCAAGTAGTGAAGTGCAGTCAGTTTGAGTGGTTGATGTAGAAGGCCTCACAGGTATACTAACTCTTTTTTATAGTCATTAACATTGATTTTCTAGCCAGGTAGCTGTAGGTATTAGGGCAGGGTATTGATTCAAATTTTCTAAATCGATTCGATTCGATTCACGATTCGCTTCGGTTTGCGATTCAGTTTTTCTCATATCAATTATAGTTCAGTACCAACGTTATTCTCAGAAGAATCAAAGCTAAAATTGAAACTTATTCCATTTGCTAATAAAAAAATTAATTTTTTTACATTTATTTCCATCACAAATGTACTTAAGGCAGTCATATTAATCCATAATGCGTTTTTTATTTAACATGACTTAACCCAAAATTACAAGGCAGACTCTAGTTTTTAGATTTTACTGCCATATTGTTTTTACATTTGTTTTACGTGCGAGTTAACACACTCGCACGTAACCACGTAAATACGTAATCACCTGTGTTTTTGGATTTATGAATCGATATCGTCCGAAACCAACAAAAAAAAATCGATTAATCAATTTTTTTAACCCAGCCCTAGTAGGTATAGCTGTGTCAATATACATACCTGTAAAAAAAATTACAGGATTCCACCTAGGATTGTCAGGGATGTTAATAATGTTTACTGAGATTTTATTTTGCCAATATTCTCCAAACATTCATTTTTGATTTCCTATTTCAACCAATACCAGTATATGCAGCTGTCTGTCCCTAAAACTGAGGTGAACATGTCAGGACTCTATGTGTGATTCCAGCAAATTTGGTTTAAAGTAGGGGATTCAAACCTGTGGCCCGTGGGCCATTTGCGGGACGTGGAACTATATTTTGCGGCCCCCACATTGATGTGAAAGTTGAATTTACAACATTTTATAGATTTGTTCTCCATATTTTATGGTAAGTCCTATATTTCTATAATCCCTGATCTACAGTCTCCTTGTGGTTCAGTGTTGTATTACACAGAATCTATAGGAAACTCATTTTTTTAATATCAATTTTCTTTTTCTTTTGTATTGAACACTGAAAGCTGACGCGACCCTTCTGTGAAATGATAGTGTGGGTGGTGGCCCTCAACTTATTTCAGCTTGAGACCCCTGGTTTAAACCAATAATATTATTCAGATTTTTCATAAAAACATAACAAGTTTGTGAGACAATATTATGAAATATTGCTCACATCAGCTGATCAATATTGTCATGCCTATCTAACAGTGCTTTAAATATATCTGGACAAAATGCATGCATATAAACACATTGAGCACTCATATGTACTGATTACCTGAACACTGATCTTGGCCTGTGTCTTTGAGAACTCTCCACTCCTGCATCTCCTGCTTCAGCGTCTCCATTTTTCTCTCCAGCTCAGTGTGTCTCTGCTCTGCTTCCTTCAGCCTGCTGAGTGTAAAGGGAAGACATAGATATTCTGCTGAGTACCATTGTTGGTACTTCCTAAAACGAGACCAGTCTTGGCAAATATTTTTCTCTGTCAATTACTGAATGACTGCCTATTAAACGTGACTGTATCGTCCAACGTGTTACTTCCCATAAACATGTTACCGTTGCAGGTCTTCATCCAGTACTGATAACTGCTCAGCTCCCTCTTCCTCTTGCTCCTCTTCCTCAGTGGTAGTTTGGGTGGATGTGTCACAGGTGCATCCTTGCCCCGCAGGGAGCGGGGGCTCTAGTAAAGCAGACAGGGAGTCTGGCAGGGTATCTGTGAGATGTAACAGCTGGCTCTGAATTCAAACCACAGGTAAATTAGTCTCAAACTGACCATCACCAGATAGTTGACACTGGCTGACCGAGCGTCCTTATCTCTGGGCGTCTCACCAGTTTCTGGGCTGTGTACAAACCGCCATACTCCCTCAGCCTGGTGTAGTCGATCTGCATCATGATGTCTTGACTTCGGTCAATGGCACCAGTCTGCCTGGGGAACGTAGAGTCCTCCACCAGTTAGTGTCCTCATGGAGAACCAGTGGAGCTTCTCTTTAATACTACGATGATCATATTCACCTGGTAGCAGTGTAAGAATATCCCACAAAAGCCAAGTGAACCCCGATTGGTGCGCTGTGCATTACATCCGACAGTGTCTCCTGCAGAACAGAACCTGCTGTTGTCATTTTAGAAAATGCAAGTAAGAATTTATTCAGAGAAACTTTTGCAAGGAAGAATATTTTCTGTATCTAATGTATAAGAAGTCAGCCTTAGCCTTTAATATGTGACTGGCATAGGGATTCCCAAACTGAGGGCCAGGGGCCATATGCAGCCCGTTTAGCTGTGTATGCAACATGTCCTGCCAAACTCCAAATGATTGCATTGGTGTTTATTGTGATTATAGGTGTATCTTTTCATTGCAACAATGAAGATTTTAACATTTGAGCCGTCATGCAGGACTTTTACAAGTTATTTATCTTAGTTGATCATCTACCTGCTCCTAGCCTTAGCAACAACTGCGGCACACTAGTTAAGACATTTGCCCAGTCCTTGAATAGTTGTTTTGTATGATCTTTTTCTTCATATGCCTTAAGTTTTTACCCCATTCCTTGGGGAAATATTGTTTGTAACTTAAATGCCCATAGTAATTGCAGAGACAGATTATGGTAAAGTCACTGATACTGAAGTTTGCAAAGACCCTCATAGAATATTGTATCATTATTTGTTGTGAACTGTCTACTTTTATTGAGCAGCATTTTATTTTTTAATTTCTAATTCTGTGTGAAAAATATGACAATAACATTATTGTTGGGTCAGCAGTGGTAGCCTAGTGGCAAAAGAAGCGGACTTGGGTCCACCAGGCTTCAGGTTCAAATCCACCAGCTGCCAGGTTGCTCTGAGTGGAGCACCGTCATAACACCCAACTTCTTGTGTCCTCACCAACCACTGGGAGGCTCACAATATGGTGCAATGTGATTTTGGTGGCAGATTAAGTTACACCCCTGCCACCCGGCATCAAACAGATGAATGAATAAAATATTGCTTTGGTCACTCACAACACACACAGGAAGGCTTGGAGAAAAGGATAGAGAAGCCAGATTGAGATGACATTGGTAGAAGAATGATCCTAGAGATGGAGCTACCAGGTAGGAGACAAAGAAGAGATTGATGGATGCAGTGAGGGAGGACATGGAGGTAGTTGGAGATACAGGGGGAGATGGAAAATGTTGACTCGCTGTGGCAACCCCTGAAAAAGGGACACCCCGAAAGTAGAAGAAGATATAATGGTCCAAAGTAGTGACCAAACAAACAAAATATAGTCCTTCATTCACAACCATGACCCACAACCCAAGATATAAGAATATATTTTTTTTTTAAAAAAAGGAAGAAAAACCAACTGTGTCACTGAGACAGTCATCCAGAACGTCAAAGTTTGATGTATCTGTTGGGTTGGACACATCAGGCCGGTAGGGGGCAGACATCTTGTGCAGTGAAGCCCAGTCCAGTCCGGAGAAGAATGGGTGACTCCTGAAGTCACCAAAACCTTTTCTCCCCAGACGGATGTCCCTGTCACAGATGAGGCCGGCAATAAACGAATGAGCGTTGTCTGATATCTGAGGTCCAGAGGACGGGAACTCAAAATATTCCTAGAAAAAAAACACAACAGATTTACATTAAGAGCTGATACTGAGTAGCTATTAAGGGTCAAACAAATATATCACCTTAAAGTGGATGATCTTGGCGTAGGTTTCTGAGAGGGACTCGGCGTAGAACGGCGTGGTTCCGAACATCATCTCATAGGCACAGACGCCCAGAGCCCACCAGTCACATTCTGGACCGTAGCCCCCTCCTCCTTCTAACGCTGCTAGAATCTCTGGAGACAAATAGTCTGGAGTCCCGACAGCTAGTGATGAGTGAACCTATGGAGACGTCATCGAAAAATGAAACCAAAGTAAGCATGGACTTTTATTATGTAATATTTAGGTAGCAAAGTGTAAGATATAGTCTTATCTAATTATTAGAATTATTATCAGTTTTCTGGGTTGACAATGGTTTTACAAGCAACAGAAGACAGGCAGAAGACAGGAGGCAGAGCTGGAAGTGGAGGAGTCAAAGATGCTGAGATTCTCTTTAGGAGAGACAAAGATGGACAGGACCAGGGATGAGGTGATTAGAGGGACAACACAGACAGGAAGGTTTGGAGAAAGAGCTAGAGAAGACAGATTGAGATAGTTTGGACATGTTCAGAGAAGGGACAGTGGATAGAAAGATCCCTGGACCACTAGTTGATAATCACTTCCCTATATTATGGCTACAACTACAAACAGTAGCTTTAAAAAGCAAGTAAATATGTTAAATCTCTCACCATCCCATCATCCAGCAGCCTGAGACAGGAACCAAAGTCCCCCAGTCTGATGTGTCCATCAGCAGTCAGCAGGATGTTGTCAGGTTTGATGTCTCTTTGAGAGGAACATTGTACAGAAATCTTTGTGAATTAGAATAACTACTAAGTAAAATCATAGAAACTCGTATATATTGACTTAAAGTAACAATACACCAAAATAATGTCACATGTTTTGGTCCACATAATTTTTAGGGGGTTTATATAAAAATATATATATATGAAAAAAAGTTATGCTCTCTTACTCTACCTGTGCACGTAACCCAGTTTGTGGACAGAGTCAATGGCCATGACCATCTCAGCCAAGTAGAACTGAGCCATGTCTTCAGGGATTCTGTCTCCAAATTTACTGAGCAGGGTCAGCAGGTCTCCCCCAACGTAGTAATCCATCACCAGGTACTAGGACAGGACACAGAACTACAGTTAACATGTTGAGTCTCTGCAACATTGAACAATGTATGTAGTTTTTAGTACTGCAATTATATTGCAAGTTTATATGCAGCAGAAATACAGAAGGAGAATTATTTTACAAATAACAACAAAAGAACATTTGTTCTCCAAAATTGCTGTTGCTGTTGGCAAGCAATCAGTGGCAACAGTTGCCATTTTTAAAAGAAACAAACATGACTGCTGTGGCTGATGTGACTCCAGAGTCACAGGTTGAAGACACTTGGACTATGCTCTAACTCAGGACACAATAGGAGGGCCAGAAACAGAAAGAACAGGGGTCTTAAACTTGCGGCCCATGGGCCATTTGCAGCCCATGAAATGATATTTTGCGGCCCCCACCTTGACGTGAAAGTTGAATTAATTATAATATTTTATAGATTTTTTTATCTACATTTTATGGTAAAAATCCAATAGTTTTCAAAGCCCTGATTCACTGCCCCCTTCTGGTTCAGTGTTGTATTACATCGAATCTATAGGAATAGGAATTTTTTTTAATACATTTCTTCTTTTGTATTGAACACTGAAAGCTGACGCGGCAAATAACATTCTAAAGTCTTGCTTGTGGGATAAAATGCTAAAATGATCAAATTCAATCTGCCATAAGAGGGCACTATTTTAACGGTACCGGAAATTAATAACCATCTGGACCAGTATGGTGGGCTGAAAAGTGGACATTAACTAATAATTTGGAGTTAAGTTTGACAGGCCGGTTTATATGATTGAATGGGCCCTATCTGGGCCCCCTCGCCTTAGTTTGCCTGTTTTAACCTGACAAAGGTTTAGTTTGTCAAATTTGAAATGGTTAGTACTGACCAGATAGTTGTCGTCCTGGAAGGCATAGTGCAATTCTGTGATCCAGCGTCTGTCTCCCTTCAGTAAAACCTCCCTCTCCTCTTGGTAACATGCTGTCTGTGCAGGACAGAGACGAAGGATTAAAACCCACAACCCGCTGCAGCTGTGCCAGAAATGATGTACAGCACAAACACTTGTCTCGGCCCATGTCTTGGCCTGTACCTCTCCTCTCCTCAGCATGTCCCACTTATTCATGATCTTCAGAGCGTACACTTGTTGCGTACTTCGCATCCTGGCCACAGCGACCTGCAACAGCAGGGAGAGACAATGACCACAGGGAGAGACTGTTGTTCCCTCCATTGCTGAACGCCAGGCACTGTGAGTCTTCTGAAATAAATTGATTCAGTGCAGTGTTGTGTATACACTGTGCCCTGTGTAAAGAATGCTGTATATATACACCCTGTCCACTGTGAGACTCCAAAACATGCCTGCAGGCTCCTGTCTCCAGTATTTCTCCGGTCTGTCTGTCTCTACTTTACTCTGTAGGGGAGCAGGCTTAGAGTCAGAGTAAAAGAACTCGGTTCTAGTTTGTTTAATGTCACCAACGTCAAAAAAAAATTGTAAATTGTATAGAGATTTTGATGTCATTATTGTGAACCCTTCGTTTTGACTATTCTTCTCCTTTAGGTTTGTCCCTTTTTCAGGGGGTGGTCACAGCAAGTCATCCGTTTCCATCTGACCCTGTCCTCAGTATCCTCAACTCAAACTCCAACTTTGTGTCCTACCTGGTAGCTCCATCTCTAGGATCATTCTTTTACCAATGTGTCCACTGTCCCTCCTCTGAACATGTCCAAACCATCTCAATCTGTCTTCTCTAGCTTTTTCTC
>JAFBJS010004304.1:73612-122990 GCA_016785265.1 Paraplagusia blochii
TCTGAGACCTGTCCAAATCTCATTTATTATCATCATTTTCAATATCTTTAGTCAAACTCCTCAGGCCCAAGTTGTTTTTTTACATGCAATTTTTTTATTTCTTTTCAAAAACTGAGAACTGCGAAAAAATTACCTACACTATAGAATTAATAAATAGGAATACAATTTCTTTTCTAGGACCAAACAAGCACACACTTGTGGACACAAAAGCTAGAAAGTGCTGTTCACGAATGTGGCCACTAAGCCTTAGGAGGTTATTTTTTAATGATTTATATTAAAAACAGACACAAGAGACAGAATTAAAACAAAGAGCACAACAACAAATAGACGTTTTATTTCAAATATCTAATGTTATGTTTTGTATGGTCTAGATTTAACTAAAGTTTGTTTCTACATGACAAAATCCTTCCTTACATATCTGCAGAAAAGAGAAGAAAAAAAAACCATGCACGATTGCCGCCAATTTCCAGAAATATAAGTTTGAGCCATGATTCTGTCCAAGTTTTTAACTTTTGGCCCACTGTGATTTTTAGTTTGTCCCCCCTGATCTGGAGGATTATGTCCTCTGCTGCTGCAGGCTCACGTGTTTCATCAAGGCTTTGCTGGAAATTGAAAGTGACTCTAAGCCTGTCAGCTTATGAAGCAGGTTTACATGCTAGTGTCAGTGCGTCACTGAATCAAACAGTGCAGGAGGTAGAAATGCAATAGGAGGACGAGGAGGGAGAGGAGAGGACAGAGTGACTAACTTCAAAAGAAACCACTTCCTTGGAGATTTTTGTGGAAGAGTATATTTGGGACACACTGTATTTTTTCAAATTCTATTTTTTTTTTAAATAATTTCCAGCAAAGATGAGCTGCACAGCTTCCCACAGGTAAACCACATGACAAAAATCTGCGAAAGCCAATAGTGTGCATGTGTGTTTGTGTGTTCCACTGCACGCAGACGCACAAATAACACATTCCAAGTCTCCTATGTAAGATTAAATTAATTTCTTATACCCTTAAAGGGGCAAGAAAAAAATATATATGCATGATACAGCTGTAGTTACACCACTGCTGCAAAATATAGATTTATGCAGAGAAAAAATATGTCTTAAAGACTCAACTGATGTCCAGACTACTTCATATTTCAACATGAGACATGAACAAAGTGTGCAAATAGGTAATGATTTCACTAAAACAATCTCTACTTGCAGTTAAACATAGAAAACATGACATAGAAACAAACCATTATGACCAAGAAGTCTAACTCACTGTCTAAACTCAAGAGAAACACCTTAAAGCTGCTGTGAATAAGTTCCTCTCGGTTTATCTTTAATCTAGATTAACAAACCTGTGTTAACCTTTTACTTTGTTTCACACACCCACAATGCATCTGGGGAGATCACATTGACCCCCTCCTGCTCACCTGGCTAGCAGTGGCATAAGTCTTGTATGGTGTGGCTAAAATGTCTGGTCTTCTTTTGTTCCGTTCAAATGTTTGTGGCTGTTTTCCAGTCTGACAAACCATCACTGTCCAGTCGAGTCTCAGATGGAGGACAGTGCAGCTCAGAGACGAGGCAGCAAAGCCTACCAGGTCAGGATTTTTAACTTCTTGACTCTGATGCCATAGTCAAGAATGATCTTCACAAATCTGTTTCTGCATCAGATCTTTCCTGAGGTCAACAGAGACGAAGAGTGCACGTCCTACTCTGAAGACTTCTTCTACAGACGGGAGAGACTCCCCTCTATTGTCGTGGAGCCCACTGAGCACAGTGAGTGCCAGAGGGAGGAGTCCAACGACGAAGAGACTGAGGAGCACTGCAGTGAGGAGCAGACAAAAGTCTCGGCGGAAGGAAAGCAGGAGCCTAAAGACAGGAGGATGGATGAAGGGTAGGGACAGACCGTAGAGACAATACGTCTTACTGTGGGTGGCGTGGATCATCAATAAGATGCATCGGAATTCCTGTCATTTCTATGATCAGGATTGGGGATATACCATAGACTATCAGTCAGAAACATTATCAGTTCCTCTATGACTATGACCTAAAAATAGTTTGGAAGTGAAAGTGAAACTCAATCGTTCATCTTCATATCCATTACTGGCTCCACGACTGTCACCCAAATCACACTGCTCCACACTGTCAGCCTTACTGTGGGTGGTGAGCCCACAGGAAGTCATGTGGGTCTGGACGGTGCTATGATCAGAGCAGCTCAGTGGTAACCCGGCAGGTGGGGGATTAGAACCTGAAGCCTTGCAGATCCAAGTCAGCTTCCTACTGCAGTGGCAGCAGTACTGTACTACAGTACTTTCATGGTGATACAGTACATCCCTGCACACATAAAATGTGTCCTCCAACCCTAACCAAGTCCTTTCCAAATAGTGGTGCGGGACACACTAACGGACATACGTTTACCACTGCTGTAATCCTTAAATGACAACAAACCTCCAGACACTAGGTGGCAGCAACTCATCAAAAATCAGTACTTTAACCAAAATGGCAGCAGAATTGGTGAATATTGGAATCAGAAAAGGGCTTTGGCCCAGAGACAATGTCTCTGACTTTGGTGTAAAACTCCAGGATTCACCGGAAGGAAGGAAGGAAGGAAGGTACAATACAGTGAAATGTGATTTGCGTGCCAGTGGTGGAGACTGCGGTCCCCGCAACCCAGCAACATATATGAGATAGATAGATGGTTGGCTGGTTGGACGGAATCGGAAAATTAAATGTTTGGACAAGTTTGTCAAAAGATTTCAAAAAGGATAAACTGTTGTTTCCACTCCCACATCTATGATTCTAAGGTGAAACCAATGTTTGCAACTTTTTTTGTCTCGCTCTGTGACTTATCTCATAACATGACACTTTGTCCCTATGTCCATTCTCCAGCTCTGCGAACAGGAAGTCTTCCATAAGTCCATCTGAGAGTCAACTGTCCCTGTCTCGGCTGTCTCCACCTGCCTCTCCGACCCACCATGAGACCGTCCCGCCCTGTCCCAGAAACTGAACCCTTCCGCTCCGGACCAAGTTACTATTATGAATAATCTCTGCTCCAATTCTCCACCTCGCTGCTTCTGTGTCTGTGTCCCACTCAACCTGTAGGACTCCTGAGGTTGAACGTCTTCCCTAGTGACGCCACGCTCCTTCCACAGCACGTAGACACATGATGAATGACTATCAGAGCCAGTTTAGCAAAGCATGAAGGATTGGCATTGTCCCAACAAGTCTGTTTTGGCCGTTACCGCAGTAATGAGAGCTCCAAGTGTGTCATGGAATTACACTGTCATGACATATGTGGACGGACTGATCTAAAAACAACTCCATTGTTTCCAAATGATAGAAATAAACAGATGTTTGTTACCATCATGTCTCTAAATGTCCCTATGCAACGTACTAGTAAATACTTTAAGGCCATTCTTACAAAAAGTACGATATCACTATACATTTTGAAACCACTGTATACAATAACCACTCCTTATGCACAACTGTGTTCACACTCTAAGACCACCCACATGTCATTTTTACAGCAACCATATTTCCTCAGTCTGGTTTTATGAATTTATGTTTTATGTTATGGTGTGATAATTAAATTTGGGGAATTTTCCAAATGTGCACAAATGAAAAACTCAACTACGGCGAATAAAATTATACATTCTACAAGTGCAATAAAATAAACAATTGAAAACTTGGCTGTTGTTGTTGAATTTGTACAAATTTAGGAGTAAAATGGTGGAAAAATGAGGGTGGATGAATTGGTAGAAGAATGATCCTAGAGATGAGCTACCAGGTAGGAGACCAAGAGGAGATTGATGGATGCAGTGAGGGAGGACATGGAGATAGTTGGAGTCAGAGTAGAAGATGGAGAGAACATGAGAATGAAGATGAGATGGACAACAATTTGATTTCCTGTGGCGACTCCTGAAAAAATGAAATGCAAATGCAACATAAAATGTTGCATTTGCATCAACTGGCCTCCAGGGGGGACTACAGCAACACTCAACACTGAGATGTGGCAGCAGCAGTGAAAACGTTTACATATGACATGAAATACTGTGATGTTAATGTTCCAACGTTCGTAGAACACAGTGAACCACAGTAAATTGCCTATTCAGCAGTGCGGTGAGCATGTGTGTGGCAGCCCGAGTGCTGAAGTTCAAATTCACCAAGAAACACATATCATACTGGTTGATGTCAGTGTCACAGATTCAGGACCGGGACGTGGTTTTCTATTCATTTTCAACAGTTAAATCATTGTATCATCAATAGAGTATCTATTAGTCTGTCTTTCTGTCTATCTTATTAGTCTATCTTATTAGTCTATCTGTCTGTCTGTCTGCCTGCCTGCCTTTCTGTCTGTCTGTCTGTCTGTCTATCTTATTAGTCTGTCTGTCTGTCTGCCTGCCTGTCTGTCTGTCTGTCTGCCTGCCTGTCTGTCTGTCTGTCTGTCTGTCTGTCTGTCTGTCTGCCTGCCTGCCTGTCTGTCTGTCTGTCTGTCTGTCTGCCTGCCTGTCTTTCTGTCTGTCTGTCTGTCTGTCTGCCAGCCTGCCTGCCTGCCTCTCCACTCGTCGGTCCGTCCGTCCGTCCATCCGTCTGCCTTTCTGTCTGTCTGTCTTTCTCTCTGTCTCTGTCCACCCATCCATTATAAACGAGTTGTAAAAACCAAGTGGTGCTTTTGTATTTTTATGACCACAAAAAAAAAAAAAAAATCTGTTTTAAAGATTTTATGTTGACGTTCCCTACAGCTCAGCCTGGCTCTACACACACTTTCACCCACTGACAGGAACTGTGTGGCAGAAATCCTCAGAGATAAAGAGTGGATGAAGTGACCGTCCGACATCCGCCCGTGTAGCCAACAACACCGTGGAACGTGTGGCTGACGTCCAGTCTGAACTGTGCCCATGTTTGAGTAAAGGCCGGGCAGCTGCTGAGTGGAGTTAACGTGGGGCTCTCTGGCCCTGCCTCACATTCATCAGAGCTGAATTTAAACTTCAGGGGGAGGGGGCCGGGCCCTGGGGAGAAGGAGAGGTTGGCTGACATTGCCCAGGGATTTGTGAAACTATGCTGACAACGAGCCTCTCTCAATCTGCTTTTTTTTTTTTTTTTTTTTTTTTTCCACTCCTTGTCTCCTCTGACGGTGCCGTCTCTTCCTTCTTTGCTGTTTTTGAATTAATGTAGACTAAACATGGCAGTGGACTACTGCGGTCCACACCATGTCAAAGAACTGTTAATGGAGTCTCACTTCAAGGATGCATTCTTATAACAAACACAAGTAGACCTTTCATGAACTTCTGGTCTCAAAGTCTACATGTCCACCACGAAGGAGCAACCAAAAGTCTCTGCTCCTGTAATTCGCCCTCTTGAAACTCCTGATGGAGACTCCTTCAGCTGTAAAGGACAATCCGCATGCCGTCTTCAATTTAACTATCCCTCGTCCAAAGCCCATGATCACGACGCATCATTGACTTTGAAAATATACAGTTCAATAATAGTTTAGAACAGACATGGGTCACAATCGGTCCTAAAATTGGACACGGGGGCCGAGTGCAAAGTAGAAAGATTGGTCCTTTGTTTGAGCTGAGTTAAATAGCAGGTAAATTCATGTATAAAGCCTAAAATCCTACATTTCTAATACCATTTATGGCGTCATCTACTGGGGAAATGCATCATTGCAGGGAAAAGAAAGAAATAAAATGATTGTGTAGATAAATGATCTAATTTG
Source organism: Paraplagusia blochii (assembly GCA_016785265.1). Taxonomy (NCBI): domain Eukaryota; kingdom Metazoa; phylum Chordata; class Actinopteri; order Pleuronectiformes; family Cynoglossidae; genus Paraplagusia; species Paraplagusia blochii. The sequence goes on from JAFBJS010004304.1 coordinate 79,310, forward strand.
GATAAGGTTGGTGGGCCGCAATAAAAAGCTAAATGCGCCGCATCTGGCCCCCGGGCCTTAGTTTGCCAATATCTTGGTTAGACTAATCAGCTGCACTAGTGAACAGTGTGGATCTGTTTTCTGCCATAGGAGACTCACAGAGACATGAAGTCATGACAGAGGGACTGATATCACACAGGTCAACACTGGATGAAGACATGATCTAAGAGGCTGACGGATCAGAGTGGAAGGCAGCGGAGGACGAATGTCTCCTGACTCGCGCATATTTGAGTAATGAAACAGCTGCGAGGGAGAGAAAAATTACAAAATGATGCAGAAGTCAAACGGACTGCAGCGCAAAACCGCATTCCTTCAGCCCCGTCTGCGGCGGCGGCGGCAGCAGCATCAGCATCAGCGGCCTGTGTCGAAATTCGGTTCCAGAAATTCGATAGGGTGATGGCGTGAGTTGAATTAGCAGAAATCAGAAAAATAGGTCAGTACCACTGTATCTCCAAACGTGCCAAAAAAATAAAGGCCTCTCTGTCTCCTCTTTCTCACTATCACCCTGTGTGTCTGGATAATCAAAGCCAGATGTATGTGCACGAGGCCTTCGTTCAACCTCCTCCGCCTCCTCTTTCCCCTCGGCTTCTCCGGGTCTCTCACTGTCTCTCTGTTTCTCCTTCTCAGTGTGGGCTTCCTCCTCGGGCTCACTGCCTCTCTGTCCCCCCCTCACCCCTTTTGCCCTCCCCCATCCCCGACTCACTGGCAAAGCAGGAAATACTCCAGGTTCCTGGCCCTGAAGGGAACATGTTTCTTCTAACCACTTACAGATGGAGGGATGAAGGATGGAAGTGAAAAGACATGAGAGTGAAGTGATGGCGGCTGGGAAAATGTCAGTTACAGGGAGACAGATAAGATGATAAACAGCTTCAAATGTTGCAGAAGGAAGAGGGATATTTTTTTTTTTTTCCCCAGGATTTTCTCTCTGGAGCCGGGGCTGTACATATGAACCCTATCTCCTCTGACTTCTTGTCCTCCTCTCCCCTCCCTTCTCTCCCTCTTCTCTACTTTAATGAACTGAGGCAGCTGGAACCCAATCCTGTCATAAAAACAGCTCAGCCCATTGAAATCCCCCTGCACTGTTGCACTGTGTGCACGTCTGGAGACAAACTCGCGCACGGGTTTTCACACACACACCTACGTGTCTCCATGGACACCTCGTTAGCTCTGGTTATACAGTATGTATGTGTGTGGTGAAGTAAATGAGCTCAATTACTTTAACAGACAAAGAGGTTTTATTGGAAATACCATTTATTAACTGGATTTTAATTACTCGTAGCTGTCAGTTATTGGCGAGTCACAACACGAGAACTAAAAACCAAGAATATATATTTCATACTAGACATAATCATGGAGGAATTTCTTATTTTTTTGGTGAGAAAGTAACAAGAATCAGGATTATCATCTACTCACCTTGATTGCAATATTATTATATACAGACAAACAAGAAATAAGGGGATGGAATAAATATTAAATACCTAATATACGGCATAACTAACTAATATACTGTATTCTCCGGACCATAATGTGCACTATATGAGAAATCTAAAAAAAAAAATTCAAAAAAATCATAATGCAGCACATCTTATGCATGAAATCTGGTTGTGTGCTCAGGAATCTCAGTCAAAATGGTTTAATGCAGCTTTGGTAAGAAATGAAGCTGCTTCTCATCCATCCAGGTGTTGATATCCTCAAGGTTGGAACTCTACTAGTTCCACTCCTCCAGAACATTCTCCACTAGACAAAGATTTGAGCTGTTGGTTTGTCACACGTCCAGAAGTAAATGGGAGTCGTTGTGATCACTCCCGTCTATAGAAGCCTGCTTTGGTATTGAGGGGCAGCTGAACTTCCTTGGATAAGATCTCAAGGCAGGATGGTCTGTAGCAAAAATGGTCTGTCTGCCCAAGGTGTGGTCAAAACAACTCTTCACACCTTTGTCCAGTGGTGAAGGGAGTGGTCTAGAGGAGTAGAACTACTAGAGTTTGACATCTTTGACATCAACCAGAAACTGATGAAGTTCCTCTGTTAAGGAATGACATTTCTTTCAACTCCAAGAAGAAGTCCAGTTGCTAAAAATGAAAACTTTGTAGTTATGAAGCTTCACCCCTTGACATGGTGTCAGAGCATTACGGCTACTGCAGTCAGAAGTAATACTGCACTATTCTGTGTAATTCAATAGCGTAGAGTAACAGGTACTGAATACGGGAATGGAATGTAGCGTCAAACATCCTAACTGGTATTTGATTTTCCAGTGACAGAGACAAGAGCACCACAAACACTAGGTCTAAGGTGCAGCAGTCTCCACCACTGCCACCCAAAGCACACTGCTCCATGCTGTGGGGGGTTAGCCCACTGGACGTTATGTGGGTGTGGACAGTGCTATGCCTGGTAAAATTATATTTCATTAAATACAATGTCTGGGCAGTGGTGGCCCAGTGGTTAAGAAAGTGGACATGGGTCCAAGTTCTCATCCACCAGGTCAGTTTGCCATTGAGGTTCCATGAACATAGCACCGTCCCGACCCACATAACTACCAGTTTGACACTGGTATAAAGTCAAGGCGACAAATGAACTGTGAATCTACTATGTATTTAGTACTATGTGCTATGTATGAACGTACTGTGTATTTCCATGTGCCCAACAGTCTCAGCACTTGGCTGTTGTCACGTACTTCTGCTGAGTCAATGTCTCACTGTCTGCACCAGTGACTGTTTAAAGATCCAGCTGTCAAGCATAGTTTTTCCAGCCGCGGACAAATCGTCATCTATTTCAGCTTGGAATTTCCTTGTCCTCGCCCTGACAATCGTAACATTAAGGATTTTATAAGAGGACTCATTAGGTTTAAACCTGTAAATGTCCTTTTGAGGTCAACACACCAGGATGTCAAAATGTTTGGACTGTTTTTCTCCACACTCAGCTGTGATTGTTAACGTTGACACTGTCAGAGCTAAGAAATCCGATCTCCTGAAAGTGATTAGTTGTGCTACAGCACTCCTCCGGTGGAACACCTCCCCCTACTCCCTCACTCCCCGCGTTGCACCAGTGTGTTTGAGTGTTTTCTCTACCTGCGTCACGGTGTGTGGTCTGCCCAGGGACATTTACATAGTCGAGCCATTTGTTGACACTTAGCTGGTAACACCATGTGATACCCCACTGATGAAGCTGAAAAAACACAAATATTTGGGCAGCTTTTTTATTAGAGTTTTTTTCAAAAACATGTTTTGTAATGCATGTTGTCAAACAAATATCGTACAAATATAAGCAGATAGTGAGTTGGCTTGTGCATTTTACAATGATAAATACTGACAAATACTTAAAGTGACGTTGTAAAATAAATACATTATTGGTCTGGCAATAATGTATCAGTCTACTGGTGAAAAACAACAACAAAAAAACAACTTTACATCTATACAAATTGCTCCAACGTTTTTTAAAGCAAGCGATTGAAGTGTCTTTACTGGATTTTGTCCATGACAACAGTAAAAAGTATAAAAGTTCATTCAGTTTTTCATCTTTTTGCCTCAGAATCTTCTCCACCACAAATTCACATGTGCTTTGTGTTTCACTCCCAGTTCTCTCCCTCAGATTTCCTTCCCCCCAACAAACAGGAGTCTTAATAAAACGTTTCTCCCACGTACAACATAACGCTCCGCCATATGTTTACGAAGACAATATGTAACATTGAAGGCTTTTAGACTTTAATACAAGCTGTTTCCAATGTGCAAACGTTGGAGCCGGAGAGAAAGAAAACACACAAAAAAAAAAAACAGGAAAAGAAAGAAAGAGGAACCCTGTGAAGCAGAGAACTCAAGGGTCATTCTTTGACAATGAAAACATTCATTTTAAACATGCAGAATGAGTTTGACTAATCGGTAAAATGGAATTCAAACATTACTTATTTTCCCTGCCAAAAAGCAAAAAAAAAAAAAAAGTCTCACATGGAGGACTGAAGAATTTGAAAACTAAAATTTTCAGCGGAACAATTGGAGTTCATGCAAGGATTTTCTGTTTTTAAGCATGTTTATCATTCCTTTTGCAAAATAAGGGGGAGAAAATACATTGGCGCGGATAATGTGAGGTCCAGAATGCTTCAGTCGTATATGAGCTGTCATGTGAAGGCAGCGAAAAAAACCTTAAACACAGTAAAGAGTTAAGTCGAGTTGAGTAGGATAAGATTTTTCAGGTTGTTTTCACCAACTGAGGTCTCACGTCCACTGTCTCCTCGCAACTGACTCCTGTGTTGACATTGGATCTGTCGGTTGTTATTCTTTAAAACCAAGGTCTATTAACCTGAGATTCCAGAAAGAGGAGATATTTTTGTGATGGAAAGTTTGGAATTGCTGTGACTGACATTAGCCTGGAAGTATAACACATCACAGTTATATATGCTCGATATGGAATATTTAACCAGGTCAAGTTGAAAAGTACAACTGTATTTGCTTTTTGCTTTTCATTGGATCTCACAGAGGTTCAATAGGTCACACTTGAATCCTAGACCTTTTATACAATGTGATAAATGCCACTGAGCACTGAGTCAATGGAGATTCAATGGCATCAAACCAAATATTTACATCTTTTGTTATACTGTATATCTTTTATTTTGAAATATGACATAAATTAAGGGCTTTGAACAGATTCAAGGAACAAAAACGAAAAAATTGAAACTTTTGGCATTTTTCTTGCAACAGAAATGAAACCAGAAACATAATACATATACTGTATATATATATATATATATATATATATATATATATATATATACACATATATATGTGTGTGTGTATAATGTTTTTTGTTCTGGAACAGAAATGTTGATCTAAAAATAATGGTAACCAGTTAATACTGGTTGTATTTTTTCTTTTAAAATTCCTGTGCAGCCTACAATCCAAGTCATTGGTCTCCTAGTCTAGTCTATGGTAGACCCTACAATGACCTGATGATATACTGTATGTTTTTTGTTCTGGAACAGAAATGTTGATCTAAAAATAATGGTAACCAGTTAATACTGGTTGTATTTTTTCTTTTAAAATTCCTGTGCAGCCTACAATCCAAGTCATTGGTCTCCTAGTCTAGTCTATGGTAGGCCCTACAATGACCTGATGAGGTTGACTTCCTGTGACGTTCACTGACTGAATGGAGAGAGTGGGTGGACCATAGGACTATATGGGGAGGACTGACTACCAACTACTGTCACATCTCAAAGACAACAATAAGAGGTCAATATTGGAGTCTGCCAATATGGAAAATGTTAGTTTCAGACACAATATCAATATTTTTGTCCATATGTTAATGATGGACTGGTCAACATTAAAGATTGTAAATGGTTTGAACTGCATTAACAACAGCCTGTCTAGTTAAACTAGAGTATTCCCTTGATAACGCAATCAAAGCAATTCTATATATTTGTCAATTCTTGTATTGAGCTTGGAAGACTTTCTCAGAATTCCACGGAAGAAATTTTTTCGATTGACAAACAGGTCTGAATGCAATGTTGAGGGATGTTGAGCCAAAATTAAGGGGAAACCAAGATGCATTAGCAGAGACATATCCATGACATATCTATATATGTACATATACTTTGCAATTAGACATGTTATATATATATTATATATAATATATATATTCTTCTTATTGTTAACCTCGAGTGACGTAAGTGGCGTAATTAACCGTTCCAGCAACGTACATTTTTTGGTCTAAACCAAAACCAGAAACGTTAATATACCATTTCTGTTTGGACCGAACCGATTGGAATAGATTTCTGGTTCGAAGCCCTGCTCAAATGACTTCTAACTTTTATTATGTCTCTTAACCTATTTGTTTTATAGCGTCTATATCTTAGAAGGTTCCGTTTGCAGTATTAACTCAATCTGCATTTCAAAAGTTAATGATCCGTTAACAGTTTTTTTCTTTGGTTGCCCATGGGCTCCAGAGCAGCTGTCTACATTCTGCTGTGATAAAGAACGTCTGATTCATGGCCTGTTTTCCTTGGCAGAGCCCACATTCATAGACTTTCACCACCGTTTTTGTTTTGATTCACCAATGTTGATGTTCTTTGATCGGGATTCAAATGAATGGACTGACGAAAAAATACTGGGAAATGTGCTTTGTAAAAAATGCAAACAATAATACGCTTAACTTGACCTGAGGTGCAGTCAAACTGAGGCAATCCTTTAAATGGAAAAAGTCCTTAGAACACAAGAATCAGTGTTCTTCAGTTCTATGACAGGTTAATACACTGAGCTTAGAATCAAAGAAGGGAAGAACTGAAAGTCTGGGGGAAATCATTTTCTTTGATTTATAAAAAAAAAAAAAAAGACTTGAAAAAAGAAAGATTTTATCTTTGTCAAGAGCTGAGGTCAGAGCTGAACTAGAGACCAGGCCTGAAGTCAGACTGGATAACATTGGACAGTTCTAATCTCTTCCCAGCTCTATCGTCTTTTCATGTTTTGCATTGCAGTGTTGCAGCAGAGTTGAGTCAAAGAACATTGCTGTTTCAGAATGTCATCAAAGGTTAGTGTGGCCACAACAGCCAAAAAATGAGATTTAACTTTGGCTTTAAATATTTTTGTAGTAGTTTGTAGTTAAACAAGAGCAAAAGAGCATGGCAACATTGACTTGTCAAGTTAAATTCACGATATCATCAATACCATATTAAGACTTTAACAGTCGAAGGAACCTTAAGGAAGGAAGGAAGGAAAGCAAACTCCTTGTCATTGTGACTCACACCACAGCACACAATGAAATGTGACCTCTGCATTAAACCCATCAAAAGTGAACAACAGCATTGAGCGGGCGGGGACAGCACCATCCTCAGTGGACTGTAGTCGTTACCTGGCTGTTGGTGGAATTGAACTTGTGGTTTAGGAACCAAAGTCTGGTTCCTAAACCACTAGGCCACCACTGCGCTTCATGACCATGTATGACTATAAATATTTTGCTTTGCTGTGAAAAATAGTATTTGGTTTGCACCAGTGGAGGAATCTTAAGTTGTTGCAACAACATACAATCACCGAACTAACTGGATAACGCCATTGTTTAAGACATCATTCCTCAGTCGGTTATGAATGTTAGCTCCAAAGCACAGTACGTAATCAAGTTGCATAGTTCAAACCAAATTAGGTCGCACCTGAAGAGGCTTCAATAGAACCCACCGATGTTCTGCTCATGTCATAAATCATATCAAGAACATATGTTTTCAATGTGACAGATGAACTAGCAAGCCCATTGCATTTTGTTGTGATACATTGGTGATGTTGGTCGTTTTCCTATTCCCTAGATCCTATTTAATTTTTTTTTCCAAGTGACAGAATATTTGCTTAGAAACTCTGAATTCTGCAAGTCTGTGAGATTTCTAAATTGGCAACTGACAATAAATTGAACACATAGAAGAATTTCAGTTGGAAATCCATCAGCAGCACTACCGTACTGTTTTGAATCATCCAGTATCAATAAAGCAAGTTCAAAATGATGTTCCACGTAACAAATGTTGGTTGGAATACTTAAATAAGGCTCTCAAACTAGTGTAACTTAATGTCATGGACTCCTACATGTTCTGGCAGATGATACATTGTGGCATGTATCTTTGAAAAAAAATATTTGACACATTATTTATATAATAGTTTTGAAGCAATCTTGAAGTGACCTTTAAAAAAGCTGAATCAATTGTATGTTTGCTCATTTTTCTACCTCATACGGTCGTCATCACTTTCAGCGAACCAGTGCGGAATCGCAGGATCTTCTTTTTAAGGGCATGGGACGCCTTTATTTTGACAAAAGCTTTGGGCTGCATTGGTGCTCCGGTTGGGGCAGGAGGTGAAGGCAAGGAGAGTTGAGAAGGTAGTTGTTGGGGCCAAACCAGACCGCCGCTCTCATCTGAGTCACTGGACAAGGAGCTAGAATCCGGGGAGTCAGCCTCACTGGTGCTGGACTCGGACTCGCCTTGTCCTTGGTGGGTGTAGTCCTCAGTGGGTTTACACACCTGCACCTGATCCCTTTCTATGTGATACTCTACATGCTGATGATGGTGGGAGTTGTGGTGGTGGTGGTGCTGGTGGTGATGGTGATGATTGTGACTGCGGTGTGGGTAGACGTACGTGGGGTTGGTGGAACGTGACTTGCGTGTGCGCCTGGCGCAGTGATCTCTTTGGTTTATAGCCTGAACAGGAGCTGCCACCGGAGGCTGTTCCGCCTCGTCCTGACTGAGCTCAAGGGTGGACTGCCAGCGTCGGTAGTTTCCACTTCCCTGCTGTTGTTTCTTGCTCTTGGATTGGCTACTGCGACCTCCCTTCCCACCGCTTCCACTTCCTCCACCGTCTCTCTCCACTGTGTTGTACTTGCGCTCCGGAACCCTCTGAAGACTGTTCTCTGACTGTGACCTACACGCTTTCTTCCCTGGCTTCTTGCTGCCCCCACCTTTCTCTTCATTCAAACGACATTTCTTTGGACCCCCTCGGCATTTGGCGGGTTGGATGTGGGATGTTGTCGGTTGCTGTTCCTCGTGATGATGACTTCTTTCTGGGGAGAAGGCATGTCTGTTGGACTTAGGAAGCCCAGAGCTTTTGTGGGGATTGGGGTGATGATGAGCGTAAGCTCTTGTGGATGATTGGCAGGGCTGGGCAGGAATATACTCAGCATTAACTAGCTGTTCATCGGGAGGAGTCGGATGTTGAGCTTTTGTTTGAGCTACGTGGATGTGGTAGTTGTGGAAATGTTGTAGGGAATCATTTTCACTGTTGCTGGAGTCTTGATGGGCTTGTAGGACAACGTGAGAAGGGTATTCTGGCGAGGTTGAGCCTGAGGTGGTGACTCCAGAGGCCTGTCTGGGTTTGGAATAAAAACCTGTTTGATGCTGGACCTTCTGAAGGTGGTGATATGGGGGTGGGGCATCCTCATTGAACTCTGTTCCATGATATCGCTCTTGATTGGGGCTGTGGCAGACCTGTGGAGCATTTCCATCAGAACACTGGGTTGGTGTCGGTATCAGTTGAGTGGACGGCTGCTTTGCAGAATGGTGTTCCTCCTTGTGGCATAAACTGCTCTGTCGCACCAGAGTCACAGCTCGGGCATCGTGAGCCAGGCTGGTGCGGGGCTTTGAGGGGCGGGTTGGTAAAGCTCGTCGCTGGATTAATCCCAGAATATAAGTCTCTACCTTCTGGGCTTGTTGATAATCCTCAAGAAGGAGATCAACATCTCTCATCTCCCTCACGGCATCGTTCACTGACAACTGTCTTGTTGGGATTGACTGCCATGATTCTCCTGTACCCGGCTCTCTAGAACCCTCGGGGGCTGAGTAGGAACGCAAGTACTTCGATTCCGGAGCAGCAGTTTGGCTGGTGTCAAAGACTTCCCCTAAAGTAAAAAACAGCAGAGACAATATTTCAGTTGAGTCAGTAAATCTATACTCTGTACTGTAATTATCCAATATAAATCATCTCTGACACAGGTGATTTATGTTGATCATCGAGGCGAGAAATAAACAGATCTTGAAATCCAAATCTTGTAACTCTGGTTTAAAGGCCAACATTGACCCTAAGGTGAAATGTTGATGTAAAATATCTAAAACACAGTCATCGCCATCCAGTGAGCTGAGTGCAGCTAGAGAAACAAACACTACTGTAAGTTTACATTCCCCCAATTAGTCACAAAGCACAAACTTGTTTTTTTTTTTTTTACAGTGTACACAAACACACTTTACAATCCAGCTGTGGTCTTGCCAAACTCCACTGAAGCTATGTTTTGTGTAACCAGCACACTGGGATTAGGGCCTCTGTGGTACACCAGACTGGGAGGCTTGTCATTTTGAATCCTTAATGAAAACCAAGCTTCTTTATTAACATATGGACTGAGATCTGACGGATGGTACTCCTCCAACTAAAGCGTGTAATTGATTTTTCTGAATAATGTTTGTTTACCAGACGATAAATGACATGTTTCATGGCCTCAGGCTACAGCAGTGGGAAAAGAAATGAGATCAGATGTACATTTTACCACACTGCAATAAGAGGGAGGTTTGGGGTTCTAGGAAAGGAAAGAAAGGAAACCAAACCCCTTGTCTTTGTGACATTGTGATTCACACCCCTGCATACAACGAAATGTCACCTCTGTATTTAACCCATCACCAAAGTGAACAGTGGGCAGCTTTGAGCTCCGGGTGCAGTGAGTGGGGACACTGCCATGTTCAGTGGTAGCTTTTGGATTTGTACCTGGAACACGCTGGACCCAAGTTCAGTTCCTTGCCACTAGGCCGCCACATCTAGTTTATATGCTTAAAATCTGTATCTATTTCACACCCTATCTTATAATATATAATAGTTATTCAGAAACGTATATTTTACGTATATAAATGAGTGAGAATGGTTGATTAGAGGTTTACTTGACATAAAGAACACAGACAGGAAGGTTTGGAGAAAAAGCCAGAGACACCAGATTGAGATGGTTTGGACATGTTCAGAGAAGGGACAGTGGATACATTGGTAGAAGAATGATCCTAGAGATGGAGCTACCAGGTAGGAGACAAAGAGGAGATTGATGGATGCAGTGAGGGAGGACATGGAGGTAGAGGCAGAGGACAGGGGGAGATGGAAATTGTTGACTCGCTGTGGCAACCCCTGAAAAAGGGACAAGTTAAGGACAAGAAGTAAAGCTTGACATAAATCCTAAAGCTGTTTCTGTGCTGTTCAGGTGGTCACATATGCCCATATATAACCACTTGTTTTTGCTCTCATCACTACTTGATTATGGCTCATCAATGCAGCTACAAATTGAAATATACTAAAATACAGTGGATATATTAGCCAAATCACAACAGCCGAGCATGTAAATTTAATAAAGAAATGTATTTTATTTTTGCTGACAAATGTTCTTATCTTGATCTTGACCCCTTCATAGATACATTCATGCAAAAAGAATGTGTTGGTATGTTCCTAATGAAGAACATCACAGGCTACTCCCTGTATCTGCTCTGACTCTGGGATTCTTCACTTGTGACTCAGCCTAAGGTTTCTGTCTACTGACTGATGTTTTTTTTTATTATTTATTAGGACCATCATCCACGTTAGGAATCAGATTTTTCTCATTTAAAACATGCAGACGCAGCATTCATACGTGGAGCATGTGCCCATTGTAGGTTCGCTTGCCTTACCCGAACTTTGCCTCTTGTCGTCCAGATCAGTCGCAGGTTCTGCTGATTTGACCTCAGCGTTCACCTTCAGCTCCGCCACCTGCTGTTCCAAAGATGACTTAACACCCAGGGGAAAGCACTGGAGAGTGCTCTGAAGTACACAGAGACAAAGAGAGAGGGGGAGAGTCAACAGTGTGTACTTATAAGGAAATGCTCTCACAAAGGAGCATAACTCACATGTGTTTTTGTTCTAAAGTTCCCTCATTTTCTTTAATCATTCCAGTGTTTCATCACTTGACTATACACTACTGTCCGGTGGTGTACGAAAGTCCAGTTGATTTTTATCTTTTTTTTGTAAACAAAGGTACGTCTAACATACATTCTGTGCACTCATACTCATACTGCAACTTGTCAAAACTATTGTTTGACCTAATGATGCTCTTTTGTCCCTCCAGATGAAGGTTTCTGTTATACATATAAAAAAAAGACGTACGTAATGTATGTCCTTCCTTGGACAATGCAGTATTATTCTTCTCAAGCCATTATTATTTGTTATCCTTTATTCTAAGTGTTACAGGGTAACAGAAGACATTACTAAGCACCATGTTACTCCATGACACAGATACCTGCGCTGAACACAGTCGACATCTTGCACACAGCTGACTGTGGTTTACATCACTCTGTGCCCTAATCAGACCCTAATCTGCAACAAAGCCCACAGAGAAAGATGGTTTTTTTTTGTTTTTTTTTGTTCAGCCTGCAAAGACTCCAGTGGCTCCACGTCTGCTGTTTATGTCTGTATATTTGTTGTGTTTCTGGTTTTTTTAGGGGAAAAAATGAAAACATTTATTTAAACTCCAGATTCTTTGCATATTTGAACTATTTTAAGCAGCTTTTTTAAATATAACTTTATAGTCAAAATGCTTTACCAACGTGCTTACTTAATTTTTAGTCTTCACTAACTGGGAATAGACTTGAGTTGTTAAACCAGCTGAGTAGGATTATATTGCAACAACACATCATCAAGAGAATAAAACTAACCTTCCTCATGACGGTCTGATTTAACCTGGCAGGGTTCAGACCAGACATGGGCAAACTAAGGCCTGGGGGCCGGATGCGTCCCTTTGAGCTTCATTATGCGGCCTGCCAACCTTGTCCAATTTATCATCAATATTATCATTATATTTTTGCCTTTTCCCTGCAATAATGCATTTCCCAAGTAGATGACATCATAAAGGGTATTAGAAATGTATTAGTCATTTTATACATGACTTTTATGCCAATCATCTTTGTTAAAGTTAATGCTCCACCTCTCTGCTGTGAACTCGACTCCCGTGTCCAATTTAAAGACCAATTGGGGTTCGTGAGTCTAAAAGTTTGTCCACGCCTGGTTTAGACCTACCCGGCTAGTTATCGCTCAACATTTGTCAGTCTTTTTGTCTAAATCTAGCTGTAGCTTTAAACTAAGCAAAACGATTTACAATATTACCAGATATTATGGAACAGGAAGTCTATTGGATGAGAGGTGAAATGTCTTCAAGAAACCTACTATGTCTAGTTGCCCTCGAAGTAGCTATTTTTGACAAATATTATGGAGTAAATACTTTTAAAGGATCACATGGGTTTGATGATGACAAATGAATGAATTAAATATAGCTCTATATTTGTTATACCAGTAGTAACAATACTTTATCACTTGAAGTAACAAGTCACGCAAAGTTAGTATTTGTTCTAAAGAAACATCCGCCTGGTGAGGGGCTCCCACAGTCACAAAGAGCAACAACCTTCGCATTCACAGACAGTTATGACCACAAGCACTTATTATGAAAACAGTGGAACAAAAACGCCTTCACACACACTCTCACACACACACACACACACACACACAGAGTCACACATACACTGAGTCACTGGATGATGGGAACAGACACAGTGATGCACAAGGTGAAACTATCTGTAGGCAATGGGGGGAAAATGGCTGATGGGAGAGGTTGTTTTTCCTGAGAATTTTAAACCACTTCCCACTCACATGGACAGTGTCTCACTGCGAGGATGACACTGCTGTAGAAAAAAAAAAAACAGCGGAAAAAACAGCTGGTCACCTGACGTCCTTAGAAGTCTTTTCATCTTTTAACCAAACACATGTTTCACATTAGTGACACCTGACTCCAAAACCTGCTGGATTTCACCCCGTTGCTTTAGATCAGTGATTCCCAACCACCGTGACGTGTCAATCAATTGGGCTGGAAACTAGTATTTATTTATTAATCAATTTTTTTGTGTGTAACTTTTCTTTGCTTGTCTAAGCATGAAAGGTTGAACAAATAAATGAAAAACAAAAACGTAGGAATTGAAGAGGTTGAAGAAGTTTGTCACTGTCTTCAATTTCTTCTGATTTTTGTAAATAATGGTCAGTCATAGCAAGACAGAGTATGTGTGTGAATGAAACAGTGGAATGGAGAGGTTACAAGGAGCAGAGGTGGAGAATAGAGCACAGACAGGTTGGAACAGCTAGAAAAAAAAGGTGTCTGAAGTGATTTGTGATAGAAGAGAGTCAGCTAAGGAGAAGGGAAAGGTTTACAGGACAGTTGTGAGGACCAGCCATGATGTATGGATTAGAGACACTAGGAATAGGCAGAAGACTGGAGACAGAGCTGGAGGTGGAGGAGTTAAAGATGCCGAGATTCTCTTTAGGAGAGACAAGGATGGACAGGATCAGGAATGAGGTGATTAGAGGGACAACACAGACTGGAAGGTTTGGAGAAAAAGCTAGGGAAGACAGATTGAGATGGTTTGGACATGTTCAGAGGACGGACAGTGGATACATTGGTAGAAGAATGATCCTGGAGATGGAGCTACCAGGTAGGAGACTGAGAAGAGATTGATGGATGCAGTGAGGGAGGACATGGAGGTAGTTGGAGTTAGACTGGATGATGAAGGGAATTGATGTAAAATGTTGATTCACTGTGGCAATCCCTGAGATTTGTCTGGTGGTGCGCCATGTTTTTTGTTTTTTTTTTTCTACAAAGTAAGAGTTCCACATTTCTTTTTATAGAGCAGCTACTATTTGTCAGTTACGATTCGCCTCTGGAACTTCCGCACTTATACTGCAACGTATAAAAAGGGACTATAAAGTCGAGGTTACACGATGGGGAACATCTGTAGCGCTCATGAAGAGACCATCAAGGAAACCATCTAACAAATCTAAACTATTAAGACGCCATCCACTTGGACACTGTTAAAAAAATATTTTAATGTCTTTTCCACCAAAGGTTATCAAGATATACTGTCCCAAAGAGGAAACCCAACTCCAAAAGAAATGACAGTGGGAGGAAACCCAGGTCAAGGCCTTGAGAGAGACTAAAAATAACTTCAAAGATTTACAGAGGAAAGAAAAGCGTTTTGTTTTTTTTGGAGTTCATACATTATTCACTGAATCCATTCCTCCAGTCTTGTCCAATTCTTTGCAGGGGAATCTGAAACCGGCCCAGCAGAAGGGCCCCGGCGCCACTATAGGGCCACATATCAACACGCAGCACAGTTAACACCCACATTAACACCTATGGCCAAGTCTCCAATTAACTCCATCTCTAATTGACATGTTTTTGACTGTGGGAAGAGGGCAGAGTTCCCGGAGAGAACCCACACACACCAGAGAACATGCAAATTCCACACAGAAGGGCCATCTGTTCAAGCCGAACACAAACTGGTCTTTATGTGCCGTAGGATGTGTGAAATATTTCAGCCATGTAGTGGAGGCTAAGTGGCTCGTGAAATCATAGTGGATGAAGTGTTCCATAAAAAAAAAACGTGGTTTCTGACATGTATAAATCACTATATAAAAATTCATAGAATTTTCCATTTTTTTTTTGTCCTTACAGCAGTTGGACGACCATGTCTGAGTTTCTGTGCAGTACCCCACAAAACCACAGGGGGCAGGGATCAGTTACTCTTGCTCTGCTTTTTAGTGTTTTCTTTTCATCAATGGCTGACAGTCCATCTTTGTCCCATCCGCAACGCTGTCCCCGTCACGTCTCGTCTCTGTTTATGCTAGCTGAGTTCATTCAGTTGAACCATTATATTAAAAAAAGCAACATAAACTTTCTAGTTAGTTTCGTACAGAGTTTATATTCTATTAGAAACAAAGCAGTTTGGGCCAAAATGTTTGGAAAAAGAAGGGACTTGGGTCTGGAAGGTTTCAGGTTCTAATCCACCAGAAGGCTCACGGTATGGAGCAGTGTGATTTGGGTGGCAGTTTGTGGAGACTGCTGCCCCTGAGACGTGCTAACAGATGAGCGTATGAAGAATTGAACAGATAAGATTTGGCTGCAGCACACAAAAATAGGCTTTTTACATCGTACAATAAAGTGACAGCAGGGTTGTGAAATATATATTTTCTTGCAAAACAAATACCAGTTGGCGACAATGCAATGTAACACAGAGTAAAAGCGAAATAAGAACGGAACAACTGTGAGCCTGAGCACCTCCATAAAAGAGGAGAGACAATGTTGTTTAGAAAAGATCTTAAAATAGCACAGTAAAACCCAATAAACGTCATTAAACGGCCTTTAAAAACATCTAATAGAAGATTTAATAATAATTAAACATTCAATAATGAAATTGAAATTACAAAAATTACAGTTTGAATCACGGCCCTGACTCCATCTAGTGATGTTTCTTACAGTTCACACTAGTTTCTGTCTGATTTGTGGTAATTGATTATATCGACATAGAGACAAACAAAAGCTTTGATGCTGTATATTTCTCCTCTAAACGCTCACATGTGTCTCCTGACTTCAAACCACCACAGCTGAAAGGTTTCAGCAAATAAAACTCGACTTCAACTCCAATTTTCCATAACAACTTTAGAAGGAAAACCGTTTGGAAAGAGCGAGTTGAACACCAGGGAGTGAGATTACTGTGCAAATAGAGTGAAAAATGCACCAGTTTCTAGTGTAAAATACATTGTCATTAGTAATATATTTCAAGGAAATGTGAAACATGAGATCTCGTCCTGTTTCATCCTAGGAGAGAGGTCTGTTTTTCTCTTTTCTAAAACAAATCCAATCACAGTCTAACCTGTCAGAGCCTGCAGCAAAAACCACAAGCCCTCATTGGCTACTTTCTTTTTTTAGACGAAAATCTTCGTCTTTTTCTGCCAACTGTTAATCGATGTCATGTGTCAACTCTGCGTTTGCCTTTGGAACACGTGCTTCGTCAAGTCAGGTCCAAGGACCACATTTAATAACAGCCGATGACCATGGAGATGTTTCTAAGACAGGCAGAGAAAAGAAGGGAAAGTGAAGAATATTTCCATCCTTGAATCAACATGTGATCACATTCACAGTCGAGGGACTCAGATGTGCTCGCAGAAATATGGGTCACAGGATAGAAAAGAGGAAAAACTGAAGCTTCAAACACCAGCATCATCTGTAGGGACCATGGAGAGTGGAGTGCAGCAAGAAGTGGGAGCTAATTAGATTACAATTAAGGACCGTGGTACATTAAATCATATTAGCAGGGAGAGAAAATCTAATTAGCACAACTGAATTCAACCAAATTGCCAAGGGACAGCAAGTCAAAACAAGGCACACGATGCCGTGCAGTTCCAAGAACTAAACGTCCAACCTAGAGGTCATTACGGTAACACGGACACCCTTTTTATGGATAACAAAGTCTTGTGTTGCATAACCCTAGGAATGACATTTTGAGCATAACAATTTGCAAATACTCCTAATATACAGACATTGTTTTAACAAGAAACTGGGACGCTTTGACAACTCTTGACAATGTTTTTTTTTTCTTTATGCATTCGCTGTCCCTGAGACACAGCTGTGCAGTTAGCGTTAGGGTTTTAGTGTTTTGGTCATCGTGGACACAGAGGCGTCGTCAGAGAATGTCTCCTAAGGAGCCTACATGTTGCATAACTCTAGGAATGATATTTTGAGCATAACAAGTTGTGAATACTACAAATCTAATATACAGACATCATCATGTCTATTTTGGTGTCAGTCTTTGTCCTTAGACACATTGATAGCTCTTGCCTTACTAGTCTCAAAATATTCAATGTCCCTGAAGCACAGCTGTAAGTGGTTAGCATAGAGTTTTAGTCTTTTCATAGCATAACCCTGATCTTACTTATATACTGTAGCAATGTCTTTCTAAGGAGGCCTGTCCATGTTGCATTACTTTATGAATGATATTTTGAGCATAACAAGTTAGAAATACTACACCGACTATAAAGGCATCTTTATTTTTATTATGTTTACAACCTGTCCGTAGTAACAAGAAACTAGGACACTTTGACAAGTCTTGACAATGTTTTTTATTCCTTTACTAGTGTAAATACATTCAATGTCCCTGAAACACAGCTGTAACCAGTTAGCATTAGGGTTTTAGACTGATCTTTCTTTTATACACAAAGCGATGTCTTCTTTGGAGGCCTGTCCATGTTGCATAACCCTAGGAATAATATTTTGAGCATAACCAGTTGGAAGTACTACACCTGATATATATTACAAACTGTCCGTAGTAACTTGAAACTATAACGCTTTGACAATTTCTTATTTATTTATTTTGTTGCTTTACTAGTGTAAAAACATTCAATGTCCCTGAAGCACAGCTGTAAGTGGTTAGCACTGGGGTTTTAGTCAAATGGACATCATGGAGAGAGACTCCTTTTCAGTCTTCTTAGATGGCCTGTCCATGTTGCATTACTCTAGGAATGATATTTTGAGCACAACTATATGTTAAAGCTACACTAATATACAGACAGCATCGGTTTGTTACGTTTACAGTAGGTTTGAATTAACAAAAAACTAGGACACACACAATTTATTTTGCTTTACCGGCCAAAGAACATTGTGCGTCCCTGCAGCACAGCTGTAAGTGTTTAAACAACAGGATTTCTACTTGAACTGCAACAACATTAATGTAAAAAGCAACGCTGCTTCGCTGCTGCGTGTGATTTGTGTGCATACAGAATGAAGCATAGGCCTCATAGGCACACACTGGATGAAAGAAGCTGTGTGTGGGTTTGGGCAGTTAGACCACACTGACTCAATGGTACCCTTCATTTTTTTTTTCTAACTTCTCGTCTCTCGTTCTGCCTCTCGCAACGTTGTTACCCATGAATGCTTGCACTCATGCTTGTACACTTGCACGGCGAATCGAGGCCTTGAGCTATAAAAGTAACAGCTGGAGTGTAAGTGGTTCTACAGGGGTCAAACTTTAAAGACTGCGTCACAGACAATTAACACTCTGTATAGTCTGGTTGACTTCGACGCGCACTCAGGAAGGAGCACAGTTTACGTCCAGAGACTGCTGTCGTGCTGGCAGTCACCAAGTTGATTTTTTTTTTTTTCAGCACGTGTTTCAAATGATGCTTCTCTTACATTAACAAGAACAAAAAACACGGAAAACCAAAATAGGTTTACTGGGCGGAAAGATCTCAGGAGTGATCTGTGATAGAAGAGAGTCAGCTCAGGTGAAGGGAAAAGTTTGCAGGACAGTTGTGAGGACCAGCCATGATGGATGGATTAGAGACACTAGGAGTAGGTAGAAGACAGGAAACAGAGGTGGAGGTGGAGGAGTTAAAGATGCTGAGGTTCTCTTTAGGAGAGACAAGGATGGACAGGATCAGGAATGAGGTGATTAGAGGGACAACACAGACAGGAAGGTTTGGAGAAAGAGAAGGGACAGTGGTAGAAGAATGATCCTAGAGATGGAGCTACCAGGTAGGAGACAAAGAGGAGGTTTGTGGATGCAGAGAGGGAGGACATGGAGTCAGAGTAGAAGATACAGGTGGACAGGGGGCAATGGGAAATATTGATTTCTTTAGCAACCCCTGAAAAAGAGACAAGCTGAAAAGAATGAAAATTGGACAAGGGTCTCGGGTCAGGAGTGTTAACTAAGAAAGTGAAGTCTGTCATAAAGAATAAAATACTCAAGTGCTCTTAGACTTTTCTGCAAAAAGGGCCAGAACATAAAACTCAAGAGGCCACATCCTGCCCCCGGGCCACATGTTGCCCACGCCTGATCAAGAACAATATTATTATTCTGTATTATTCTCAGTTATTATATTCTCAGTTATTTTCAGTACCACCTGAAACTGTGACCTCTCAACAGACTGACCGTTCCATAAACACACTCACTCTATAGTCTCACAGGAATGCATGTGAAGACAATGATCTGCGTCAGACGGTAAATTTCATTTGTGGTTTGTTTTCTGCCCGGAAAAAATGTGATTCCTCTCAGCTGTACGTTGATGTCATGGTGACAATAATTCAATTCCAAAATTCAATTCCTATTTTAATTTTCTGTATACTTTTCTGAAAAATAACAGACCAATACCGGGCCTGGGGACGGAAATGTGACTTGCGTTGCGGACCCGTGTACGTACAAACAGTGAGACATTAATATATCACAATAATCACTATATGTCTATGTACATGGATGTATCAAAACATTGTAATGAAAGCAACATCACGATCGTGAAGGAGATAGCACTCCTTGTGGTCGTAGCCATAGTTATTTAATTAAACTACGTTAAAAAAAGGACACCTTTGTTCTCTGCACATGATGCCGAACACATTGACAGAGATGTTTTATTGCCAGATGATAGTCCGTGATAACATTGGGTTCCCAGCAGTGTTATCTGATCAGCCTCCATAGAAGGCGTGCAGTGATCCACCCATCTTTGCTCAACACGGTGAGGCAACACTGCGCTCCGACTCTCACGGTTTTGGACACGGTCTCTCAACTCACATCCTGTCAAAGTCCTGAGCAGAAATAACATCGAGTCAAAGATACTGAGGCGAGGATTTACTTTGGCATCAGTTCTATTGAAATCAAACGGCGTATTGTGCCAGACCAACGGAGTCTCACAGAAGGGTGTGTGCAGGAACACACTCCTCTACTACAGTGTCTTTTCAGCCTGTGTGGTCATCTTGACTCCTTCATCACCTCCATCATTCACCCCCGTCCCTCGTCTGTGTTCTCTTGACTATTTTTCTTTCTAATTGCTGCTATAAAAAAAAACAATAATTATCCTCATTATCATTTTGGCTCAGACTTCCACGCTTGCTGTTGACTCATTAATCAAGCCGCGTGATTGGCACTGAGCTGGATTCCTCTGGAGACAAAATTGTTGGACAGTGTTGTTTAAATCCAACAACATGCTGAGTCTTAACTATGGTAAGTTAGAATATTATATCACAGCATGGCAGGGCTTAAGTGTAGGTCACTGGCGACAAACCCTGGTCTGGGGACCAAATCTGGTCCACCATGTATTTTTTTTTTTGGTCCGCGCAAAAAAATCAAATGTGTATTATAGTTGGCCCTCGAGTATGTAGACCTTACATACTCTCAGAATGATTTATATTATAAAATGCATGCTTTTTGTTATAGCACATACGTATATTTTGTTCTGTAAAGAAAGATTACCGTAATTTCCAGACTATAAGCCGCACCCAATACATTTTTTAAAGGAAAAAGCCCACGTGCCGCATTATTTTTTTGCATTTTCAATGATGAGAGTCAGTTTATTCTGATTTTATTCATGTACAAAGTTCGTTACCGTACGTTTAACTTCTTCTTCTATGGTATCTATTGGTAGTTGTGACTTGCGTCTTCCTAGACACCACCTGTCTCACTCTTATTGTTGAAAAAATGCATACATTAGCCACATCTCTGCATTAGCCGCAGGGTTGAAATTGTGAGACAAAAGTTGCGGCTTATAGTCAGGAAATTACGGTAACATTGAAAATGATCTGAAAAAAAACAACAAAGACACCGAATAAGAAACAAATATCAATAATGTGTTAATTTTTTCTATTCCAATTTCTCATGTGTTGATACTAATAAACTTTGGCCATTCCCGATTCAATGTATCACATGAAAAAAATACTATTTTATATCCGTAGAGAAGGGAAAACATGCACTTTTTTAGCTAATGTCTCAATATACATTGAGTTTGGCCATGACTTCATGCCAGTTTTCAAATCTGGCCCCTGGTTTAGGTCATATTTGTCAAATCAGGGTCTGTGGCCCAAATGCAGCCCGCCAAGTCATTTTGTAAGGCCTGTGTGAGCTTACAAACCATTTTATGATTTCAATGCAGCAGAGTTTCTTAACCAGATGAGTAAATAATTGTTTTATTAGTTACTGGAATTAATAATAATAATCTCAACCCCACCCTGAGAAAATGAGTTTGACACCACCGGTGTAGGTTGTACTGCAAGTAGCTGCTATTCTAAAGGTCTGGAGTCTTTTTGCTCTGGTTCTTTTCATACCATGGAACGCTCCCAGAAAACTAGTACACTGAGCCTGACGTGGTTTCGCGATATACTGCTCAATACTTAAACATAAAATGCCAACGTGAAAAATGATCAGCATAAATGTTAAAGATTTTAAAAATACTAGAATTTTTGAAGGTACAAAGATCACAGGAAGACAAACTGAAATCTTCAATCATCCCAAAAACGTATATCGCTGGATTGTATACTCTTTTAAAGGTCATTACACAAAATTGTTCCATTCTGGGGTAACAATGATCTGACTGTTCCTTCCATGGTGGGCTTCAACATGGGGCTGATCTACACTGTAGGCAGGTCAGACATAACATTCAGTCTTTGTCTTCGCAGACACGCTTCCACTGTGACCAGTTGACTACGTAATCTATAGAATTGAAAACGAAGATACTATCTTGATGATGGCCTAGCTGTCCTGCAGTTAACTTAAGATAATATGTTAATTTACTTATAACAAGGCTTGTACAATCTCTAGAGTTTCATCAGTAAAATGTCTTTATTTACATGGTAGAGTTAGATGTTATTGACATCTCCTTACAAATTCAATCTATTCATGATACAAGAACATGTCACCAGTTACTGTAGGGACCTTCTGGAATGAGCACTCTGGGACGCCTTCTGTCTTATTTTTATGCTTTTATTTTTACTCACTTTCAATAACAAAGTCTTCTTATGCCTTCTATTCATCCACCATTGTTGGTATATTCAACAACAAGTCTCTTCAACAGGCATGGACAAACTTTGACTTGCAAGACGCAAAACCTAAAATCCGACATTTCTAATACCCTTTATGACATCATCTACTGGGGAAACACATTATTGCAGGGAAAAGGCAGAAGTATAATGATAATATAAAGATATTATTTCATTAGGACAATCTTGATGGTCCATTTTACAAAGCTGAATGGACCTCACCGGGCCACCGGGCCTTAGTTTGCCCATGTCTGCTCTACAACCACCACTATACTCCACTGTACCAGCCCCTCATGGACCTTCTCGTAGGTGGTGAAGCCACTGAAAGGAGCCAACCGCACTAACTGGGATTCAATCCTGCCCAGGATGTGAATAAAAACATAAAAAACCCTCATATGTATTTCTTTGTCTTAATAACGTTAGATTTTTGCTGAATGTCTTGGACAAGGACTTTCAGTTTCCATTGCGTCTCAAAGCTTTGTTTAGTTTTTCTCCAGTCAAACTGCACATTACACCTGATCCCTTGTTATTTTTATGGGATTTACCTTGGATTCTTTTGTATAATCCACCCAGAGATTGGATTTATTTGGGGATGTTTCACATGGTTCACTCAAGGCATCTGTTCCAGGATCAACCGTACTCTGAGGAGGAGATTTCTGACTTATATACCGGGGGGGTCCGAACAGACCACAGAGTGTCGACGTCACGGCAGAGGCCCACCTCAGCGTGACTCGGTGTATTTGTTTAACTTGAAATATTTAACATACATTCAGTAAGTCAAAACATACACATAACATACTCACATTTTCGGCGTGGCTGCAGGATCAAAGTAAGTATAGCATGTTTTCCTCGCCCAGTGAAATCCAGAACAGCTTTGTTTAAAGCAGCTGTAAATGTACTCTAAATACTGGCCCAAAAATGGCTCCCTGTTCAACTGAGCAGAGCAGAGCGGTCTAGACTGGAGACGTGTTGTAAATGCAACCCTTTTATAAACAACCCGCGAATCCGAACGTGCACGGGTGCACTTGAGGTTTGGGCACCCAGCTGTTATTGTGCCTTCTACAGCATTCAGACTGAAACCCCAGAGCAGCTCAGAAGAAGCTTTGAAGACATTCGATCAGCCGGTGTGTCTGTGTGTCTGGAGAGTGTGCTGACCTCAGACTGTGCAGGCCTGGCTTCCTGTTATCAGCCTAACGAAGCACAGGAGTCTGTGTCTTTCAGCTGTTTGTTTATCAGAGTCAGATGCAGAGCCTTTTAAGGGGATCGTTTCTCTCTTTCTCCCGGTATTCATCATTACAGGAAATCCCATTCGGTGGTTTGACTTCATTTAATCAAGAACATAATTTGTGTTTGCTGTGTGCAGTGTATCTCCAGTTTCCTGTTTGTGTCGGTGTTCGATCTCAATTGTCGATTTGTTTTGACACAGACTGACGAACAATGCTACAAAGATAAAGTTGACATTAAAAACTTACCCTAACCTGACTTTGATTAGTGATGCATACCAGGTGTGCCCAATAAGAAGATCTACCAGTAGATCTCCAAAGGAGTGGTGGTAGATCCTGAGCAATACCTTAAAAAATATATAGTTAGTAAAACAAGAGATGTAATTCTATGTGTGTATATATATATATATATATATATATATATATATACGTATATATATATATATATATATGCATGTGTGTGTATAATTTAGAGAATAAGATATCCAATTTATATAGATAAATATATATCTAGAGTTCTCAATCTAGGTAAATTCAGCCTGATCATGTAAAATGTAGCTCTCAAGACAAAAAAGTGTGCACACCCCAGGTCCATACAGTAAGAAAGGCTAATGTAACTTTTGTTATCTACTTTAATATGGTATATAAATATAGTCAATATTGAAAAAAAGTCTTTAAGACCGATATATTTCACATTGTTTCACAGTCACACTGCAACCTGGTGGTTTGTGGAATCGAACCTTAAGCCTTATGGTCCCAACGCTGCTACCATAACCACTAGGCCACCACTGCCCCCAAAAATAGTTTATAGATAGATTATATAGTATATGTAAAAACAATACCTCGATTTTTTTTTTCAATTCCATATTTATTTTAATAACTGATACCACTAAAGGTACATTGCCAGAAAAATACAGTGAACAGGAAAACTTGGAATGACTAAAATCTTTTTTTTTTTTGCAGCACTATGCCATAGCTATTGATGAGAGAACAGATTATTGTTATTGTCCAGAAAATATCTGGATATCAGCTCTGAAATCAAACTCTTATGAGTCATTTTGTTGTGTCCTTATTTTTGTCCGAACATATCTACCCTTAGTGGCAAAATGCTGTATATATATATATATATATATATATATATACATATATACATATATATATATATGCGCTGCATCGTGTGTTGTTCTAGGTTGGAGGAGAACCGTGACCCAGAACTGTGGGAGACATGGATCCGACTCCACGGTGATGTTGTTCCAGCAGGACTCTTAACTCTCCTCTGTCTCCTGTCCACAACCATTGGAGTTTGATCTAAATTCTCTTAAACTATATCAGCAAACATCTGCTTCATTCATTCATTCATTCATTCATTCATCTCAACCTGTCTCTTATACACATCCAGATGTGTATAAGAGACAGCACACACACACACTCACACACACAAGACCACATTTCATTGTAACCTCTGATTAGTCCCTGACATTCAGGAGGCCACAGTGAAGGTTGTGCTGCTTCTCCAGCTGCCGTCGACTGTCACATGGCTGTAGATGTGTATAAGAGACTTCTGTTTAACTTCTCCTCCTGTTGACTGTATGCAGTCCACTCTCCTCCTGTACATAATGACTTTCATTTCAGTTTCATGCTACCGACGTGACTGAAAGCTTGGATGTTGGAATTGCAAATGTTGGACCTGCAAACACACACACACTCTGTCACCAAAACCACATTCCAAAGTGCGATTGGTCCGCAGTGTTTCCGCACTGCTGAATGAGTGAATGAATCAGTGCCTTGCTCAGGGACACGTCAGTGGCAGCAGCTGTTAGGGAGGGGAGAGTCTTTCAGCTAACTTTCCTCATCACGTTTTATCAGCTGCTCCGCTGTTTACAGAAGCACCACTCATGACCCAGTGTGTCTGTGTTATCACGTCACTCCTATCTAGACAACTTCACTAATGACCCGCACGAAACTGCGACTTCTCTGAAAGGGTTTCTTATCTGAACACAGAAAGGAACCTGCGGGAGGTTGTTTAGGTCACATCTTCTGGCAACGCAAAGACAAAAACATAGTCATAAACTCTATCATCATCTGAATAACATAAATTTCTAAATCAGACACGGACAAACTACGCCCTGAGGCCCAGATGCGGTCGATTTTACCTTCACGCACAGTAGATGTTGAATAGATGGTGAAATGCAAGTGAGGTTCCCCTTTGCTTAGTTTATAGCAGAGCTCTCAAACTCGCGGCCCGTGGGCCATTTGCAGCTCGTGGAAAGATATTTTGCGGCCCCCACCTTGATGTGAAAGATGAATTTATAATAATATTTTATAAATTACTTCTCCACATTTTTTGGTAAATCCTATAGTTCTCAAAACCCCAACAGTCTCCTTCTGGTTCAGTGTGGTATTACACAGAATATACGGGAAACTGATTTTCTTTTTCTTTTTTTTTTCTTTTGTATTGAACACTTAAAGCTGACATGACCCTTCAGTGAAATGGTAGTGTGGGTGGTGGACCTCAACTTATTTGAGTTGGAGACCCCTGGTCCATACTCTTATAAATTGACAGGACGTATAAAGGACTGTATGTGCAGCAGTGGATCTCAATTGACTTTTTGTCATTTTCCACTCCTGCTCCTACGTGATTACATGTATGTTTTCATCTGAAAGAACCACTTTTTTGAGTTGCTGCCACCTAGTGAGTGTGCAGCAGTGGTAAACATATGTCCACCACATTTTATTAGAAGCCCCGCTCAACACAGTGCCCCCCAGCGGTCCCCAAAAAATTAAGAATGTCTGATTTACTGTAAGTGAATGTTTTTTCATTTTAAATGAAACTTATTTATCCAGCAACGGAGGATGACGATGAATGAATGAATCCGCTTCTGGGCCTCGAGGTCAGCAGTCGTCAGGACTGCAACCCAAATCCCACTGCACCATAGTGCGAGCCTTCATGTGGGTGGTGATTATGTGGGTTGGAGCGACCCTATGCGCACAGCACCTCAGTGGCAACAAGGCAGTTGGTGGTTTAGAACCTGAAACCCATGTCTGTTTCCTTAACCACTAAGCCACATTTTTGTTTGTTTTTTGTAAGTTATTTTATTTCTCGAAAAAATAAACCATTTTATAGGCTTCTGTGCTCCTTCACCGAGCGTAACTGTTTTCTTCCAATAAACAAAAATGTTCATGGAACGCAAAAGGATGTTAACATGGCTAAGTTAGATACAGCATAAAATTAAAAATAAGTTCTAGGTCATAAACGGTCTCTCTCTCTCTCTGTCTCTCTCTCAAACACACACACACACACTCACACACACAAGACCACATTTCATTGTAACCTCTGATTAGTCCCTGACATTCAGGAGGCCACAGTGAAGGTTGTGCTGCTTCTCCAGCTGCCGTCGACTGTCACATGGCTGTCAGCAGCTCCTGCTGAGGATTAAATACACCTACTCCATTCTCTGTCACACACACACACACACACAGACACACACACACTCACTCACTCTCCCGCATGCACCGGTGCGTACGCGCACACATACACACTCGCATTCTTTCTGCGCTAGCCTCGGTATCTCTTGCATCACGGAGGCATGCGGTACTTTAACTATTTTTTTTTTTCTTTCCCCTGCACAAGCACAAACTCATACTGTACGTACGGACTGACTGTAATTGCAGAGAAGGACTTGAATGTGTTCTTAAATATGGAAAATAACTGAGCCAAGACCTTGTGCTTGTACAGCTGACGGTCACCCCTGGTTCCTGTGGTTCTGACACATGCACTACGTCATATGAAACCTGAGTCTGTATCTAATGGACCTGGTAAAAATCTGACAAATGGATGGAGTAAATGCTGCTACAATATTCTTAGCTGCATGTTCTGTTTTCAATCCTGGTTGAAGCAGGAGGGATGTGCAGCAAACTAAGGCCCGGGGGCCAGATGCAGGCCGTTTGCCTATTTTATCTGGCCCGCCAAACTTATAACAAATTATACTATTAATTCACATTATAATTATCCTTCTGCACTTTAACATCTACTTATCATTTATCTTAGTTCACACAACTGCTTCATCTCTTTGCTCCTGACCCAGTCCTGGCCCAGGACTCGATTTTTAGCACCACCTGTGGCCCACGAGTCAAAATAATTGCCCAGGCCTGCTGTAAAGCATGGATGACAGATGAAAAAAAATGTAGGTGTTTGCATATTTTTGTTGATATGGGCTGATACAGGCTCTGTGTATGATAAACAACATATTTTCCTACATGGCTGCATGGTGAGATGGAGCTTTAAAATGTATGTAAGCCAGACAGGGGCAAACTATGGCTCGGGGTCTGGATGCGACCCATTCAGCTTTGATATACGGTCCGCCAATTTTCTCCCTTTTTTAGATGGCATAAAATTTTTGCATGACTTTAACCTGTGCTCTATCTTTAATGCTCCATCTATCTTCTCCTAACCCGGCCCCTGTGCCCAATTTGGGCCAATTCTTGCCCTCGCCTGGTCTTAGCGTACAAAAGTGACTTTAATGACTTCCTCGACTTCACTGGGAGTTAAATCAAATAGAACAACTGGCCGGTCTGACTTCCATGAAGATTCATTTGACACCTTCAACACAAATACCACCATTGTGCGATAAGTGGCTCCCCTCTAATAAACCTATTTCATTGGCCGTTGAACCATTTCAGTAAAATATATATATTTCACACGGGGACTTCAGCTCCACGTCTCTCCCTGCAATGTGTTTACATACATTGTCAGGCAACGTATTTTACTACAAGTTGTCAAGACTGGCCCTAAAACATATGTAAATGGATACGTCCGGCAAAGTAAGACGAAACCTCTGCAGCACTGACAGCAAGTGAAGGAGGGGGGGGATTAATAAACGGTTTTAAAGTGCAACTATTCATCACAAACACAGACATATTCTTGGCTAAAATGCAAGAAAAAAATTTTGTTTTTTCATTGTTGACTCAGGAAAACTTTCATCTCCAAGCTCAGTGATTAAACAGATATGAAAATGCAGACAGAAAACCATGGCTGCTGCAGAAAAGCCAGGGTGGCAGAAGGTTAATCTCTGTATCAGCTGCATCTTTTCCCATGCAGGAAATCATTTGTCTCCTCTGCTGCGAGCGCAGCTGAGAGTCTACAGACTCACACTCACTCCTGGATAATATCATTGGACGTTATGTGTTTTTAAACAAGGTTTAATTTATATGCTCTCATCTGTTTTTATTGTGTTTTTGTTGCCTGGGACTCCGGCAGCTGCAGCAGAAAGCATGCAAGGAGAATATGGCAATTCGGTGTGACATACAGCAACATGTGCAACTTTTTAGCTTTAATTAAAACCAGACGCATCAGCATCCAGCCTTGCAGGTCTGACATTGTTTCAGTGTCTTAAAGTGATCACCGTTAGGATTCCAGACTCTTACTGTTCAGTATGTTGGCGACGTTCAGTCCATCACCCTCAGTCAGTGACATTAGGCAGAACGTACACAGTAAATACCATTAAAAGGCTACTTGCCCCCCCTCCCAAAACGGCCCTCAGGCAACGTGACAAGGATGACTCCGGGTTTCCATGAAGAAACTCCCAGGCAGGAAAATGTGCGTGTATCCTGATTCACCCATGTCAAAGTTCTGCAAGTTCAGTTCAGTGGGAAGCATAACAACTGGATATGTAATTTGATTCAAGGCCTTTCATTTGTCATTACCTCTGGAAAAGTGACCATGGCTGCAAAAGTTGTGAGGAGGATGAGTGGGGGGATGCATTTTTTTTGGGGAGGGGCAACAAACATGATTAGAATTGAATGCATTTATCAAAGAAATATATAATAGTTCAGGTTTTTCAATGGTCTTTTGGAAGAGAAGATCTAGTTTTGTGGTGTGTTGTGGAACTCATGTTTTTGGCCAATTTGTGCCATTACGCACAAGCCAGGGCGCTTATTCCAAGTGCAAATACATATAGAACAAACTTAATTTGCAGCACAGACATTTTTTCTCATATATACCCTGACGCACAACTTACGCTTTTGAGCCCGAGGCCGTATTCATCCGACGCGTTGCCGTTTGGTGCGTCCAGGGCGCAGCGCGTCGACCTCAGAGCAGCCCAGGGCGGACGTCCAGCGAAAGGAACGTCCCCGAGGCAGAGTGCGCTCAGAACCCTGCATTCCTGCCTCTGTTTGAGCAGCTCCAGCTCGCACAAGCCGGCCAGGCTGGCTTCCAGTCGCTCCTTATTTCGACTGCGCTCCGCTTTCATGGGGAGAGAGAAGGCTGGGAACATGACTCCAAAGGAGCGCGACAGTTCCTGTAAAGACATGTAGTCCGCCGTCGTTCCGTTTTCTTACGGTATCCACACCTGGGAAGAGTCGATAAATCCACACACAAGCCTCGATCCGCTCTCCTAAGCGACTGCCTGCCTACACTGGAGCTTCATCAGCTGCAGGCTCTGCGGTTGCTCAACTCACCGCTGTCCGACTCCGGTCCATTCCCCCCTTTTCCTCCAGTCTGCGTGCGCTCTGCTGCTCTGTCTGCAGTATCACTTGGACAGCTGTTGGTGGAGCCTATGAAAGCACGCAGCCTTTTGTTGGCTCTGCCAGACACCCACAGTCCGCTGAGGCCACTGTACTCTCATTGTGCTGCACCGTGAGGCAACAATGAAAGATAAAGTACAGCAACATCACAAAGACCCGCGACTCCATAAAGGAGCGGAAGGGCGTGAAGAAAATGATGCTGTAACGGCTCTTTAATGTCACTGCAGCACCAATGGTGAGGTGGATGTTATCAATGGTGCGTTTAAGGACAGTGAAAGCCTTGATACGCCGATAGGAAATCACAGATTTCCCAAATAAGAATAGGTTATGTGGGTCATAGTGAGGGTTGAATTACACTGGTCAGGGCAGAGTGATGTTCCCAAACAGAAGAACTAGTGAAGAGATGGTGAATCAAACTAAGGAGTACAACTCTCTAGGATTTTCTGAAGAGTTTGTATGAAATTACAGTCTTTGAAGTGATTTCACATAATAACAGTTGCAGTGTTGTATCTGGAGAGGAGAGCAAACTTGTAATTGTGATCCACACCACTGCACACAATGAAATGTGACCTCTGCATTTAACCCATCAGTAACCAAGTGACCAGTGAGTGGGGACGGTGCCATGCTCAGTGGACCTCAGTGGCAACCTGGCAGCTGGATTCGAACCTGGAACCCCTTCAGACCCAAGTCCAGTAGGCCACCACTGCCCAGTGGTTAAAGAACACCAGTAAATCAAACTTGCCACCAATGAAAGTTTGATTAAGCTACGTAGGTCCGTGTAATAGATATTGATTTCTAATAGATATTATTACTAAATATATATGCATATATATTTAGTAAATATGTTAAAATATATTGTAAAGAGTGTGGTAACTTAAACTTTTTGGTGTTTGTCTCTTCTCTAGACAATACTGTTTAAGGTCAATTTCCCCACCTAGTGGTGATGATTGTGAACTGCTCCAGGAAGTCGTAGTAAGATACAATGTTTGGCTGTTGTATGAATTGATGGCAGCAAAAAAATACAACTGCAATGTCCATCCATTCATCCATCCATTTTCACCTGGGGGGCTTAAATCTCTACAACTGTCACCCAAATCACACTGATCCCACAGAAACAGTAGCAATGTGTTACTATGCTTTAGTTTGCGTAACACAAAAATGCCAGGAAATTTTGTTGCGCAAACTAAAGCATTGTCTCTAAAGTAACATGTCAAATAAGACCGTAATAAATGTCAGCACTGAGACATTTTGACACCGACATTTTTATTTATTGCACATTTATCAGTCCCCCAGAATTTCACTCTGAGGTATCTAAGAACAGTTCACTATAAACAATATCTTCTTCAACCCACTGCCAGCGTGGTTTGCTATGACACATACATTTATACATATATTCAAATCTTCATAAATACATTACGTACACAGATGGATCTATAGTAAGCATGTTGTGATACAACCTGGTCCTCCAAACAATACATTCCTGCTCAACCCAACTGCATCTTTATTCAATTATATTTGACAGCAAATCAACTATTGTGATTTCTCTTACGTAGGTTTTTTTTTTTTAAGTCTCACGCAGTTTATTTGTATTGGAATGTAATGTTTTTCAAGGATTCATCATGACATTTCTACAGATACAACATCTGGAATCCCTTTATAATACACAACAGTCAGAGTTCAACTGTAACATTTCTACAATGGCTTCAAACGCTCTCACGTCTGTGTGGGTTTCTGTAAAAGCCAAGTGTCTTTACAGTCGTGGAGACACAGAGTCATCACTGCTGCTGCGTACATCGCTTCAATATCTAAGTTGAAGCTAATGCAGTCACAGAACACAGACAAGAAGGTTCGAAGAAAAAGCTAGAGAAGCCAGATTGAGATGGTTTGGACATGTTCAGAGGAGGGACAATAGATACATTGGGAGAAGAATGATCCTAGATATGGAGCTACCAGGTAGGAGACAAAGAGGAGATTGATGGATGCAGGGAGGGAGGACATGGAGGTAGTTGGAGTTTGAGTTGAAGATACAGAGGACAGGGGGAGATGGGAAATGTTGACTTGTTGTGGCAACCCCTGAAAAAAGGGACAAGCCCAAAGGAGAAGAAGAAGCTATGACAACAACAAAATGCTTCACATACAGTACGAGTTTTTGTGTGCAACACTACCTGATATGTTCTCCATCAGAGAGAACGTGAAGAAAAAAAAAGTAACTGTTCATGCATCAGTCTGCGGCAGAATCTTCAAACTGTCACAGCAGCTTGACGGCGGTGACATTTCCCACACGTGTGTGTTTCATGCTCATGCCTGAAAAACGTCTCTTTTAGGATTGCAACTTGTGGTTTTTAATACACACGACTACATTATACATGCTAAAAAGAGCCATGGTGATGATTTACAGTACAGTATTTCTCAAAAAGTAATGTCCAAGGAGAGTAATGTCCAGGGGACGAACCGGCGAAGCAGTTTTTACACCTCAGGAGGTGACATTATTTTACAAGGGTTTTGTTATTCACATTTTTTTTATATACATTATTGTTATTTTCTTACTCAAAATATGTTTTAGTAGTTGAAAAATAACATTGTAGGTAACACCTGCATAAATAAATATAAATAAATACCGTTGGCACAGAGTAGCTCTAGAGTATCTCAGGCTGCACACGTTGTTATTGGTGAAGATGATCTTAGCTGTAGGTGTGTGTGTGTGTGTGTGTGTGTGTGTGAGACTTGGCAGTGATGACAGAGAAGTGTCAATGAATCATTACAGACACCGAGCAGAAAATATTTCCCTGGTAACGTGTTAAGAAACGTGGAGCCGCGCTACCATAAACTACTCGGTTTTCACTGGCTGTCTCTACTTGCTCCTCGCTTCTTTCTCATCCACCTTGTCAGTGAGTCACGGCTCGGTGAGCGTGTGTGAGATTATTTAATGCCTTGAAAACATACTAACAACGCTGAGTCATTTATGGATGGCATCATGTTTCAGATCTGCCAAATCTGCCTGCTTCAAAGAGATCCAGCTGCCATCACAGTTTTGTTTTTTTTTGTGAGCACATCACTGTAACTTTTCCCCATGTGTCAAACTAAGGCCCGAGGGCCAAATGTGGCCAACAGTCAAAGAAATACTGGCCCGCAAGATCATATCAAATTTGTACTACACTTGGCCAAACTGTATATAGGTTGAATACACACTTGGCCTCAATATGTGCCCTAGCAGTGTATGTGCTACAGCGGTGTTCCCCAACTTTTTTTTGCGCCACGGACCGGTTAAATGTCATGTACTATTTTTTTTACAAACCACTCGTTAAGTTGTGGCAGGTGAATACCCCATAATAAAATTAAATTTCCGGAGTTATGAAATATTTTCCTACCTATAAAAATTTCCATTATGTACCGGTATACAAGGTCAGAATCTTGTATCAATGACTCTGCGTCATTTTAAATTTTTTGTTGTCTTTACTGAGAAAATATTTCCTAATCAAATATATTTATATTATTGATGATGATGATCCTATCCATTCTATTGTTCAGTCCTTTTGTTGACATGGGTATGGATCAAGTGGAAGTAATAGTGAGATGGGGGCAAAAGAAAACATTATTTCTCTGCGGCCCAGCACCAATTCACCCACGGACCGCTACCGGTCCCCGGCCCAGTGGTTGGGGATCACTGTGGTTCAGCATACCAATACATTTTGGGTTCTTTTTGTTTCTGGCCTGTTAAAAAATATACATTTAAAATGAACTGGAAAGGTAGATAAAGAGATACAGGATAAAATACCATTAGTTGTTTGTTGTATTTCAAATATAATTTTTCATGTGTTTATAATATAAAGCTTTGGTTGTTCCAGATTCAATATTAACGCAAAATTAAGGTTTGTTTCCATATAAATACATTCTACATCTGGAAAAAAGGGCAAAAATGATCAATTACTGTCAATCGTTCAATAAATATTAGATTTGTCCCAAAACTTTGTCTCGGTTTTTAATGTTTGGCTTACAGTGATTTTGAGTTTGAGACCCCTGTCTATCCAAACATCTATTTTACATCCTTAAATACAAGCCAATTCCTGAACTCAACTTGGACCCAGCCCCAGTTACCATCCTAATTTCAAAGGCAATTTGACCCATAAAATATGCTTACAACTTTTAAGAATATGAGCAAAAAAAATGTGATGAATTGGTTGGTGAGACATGTAGATGTGCACTTGCTGCATGGTGAGAGGACATCACTGCATTTCCAGCACAGCCTTTACTGTAGAAGGGCCTCCTCCTCCTCAGCAGAGAGGGAAGGTGGACTATTGCACAGGACCAACAATCTGAAGTTTTCCATCATTGATATTGGGTTTGTTTGTCTTCAGCGTCGGAGCTTTCCTCCCTGTGACTGATGCTTTTATGGAGGTTCAGGAGAGACTCTCTGAGCTGGAGGGGAGACAAACAACACCAGGCAATCAGCACCATTGTCATGGCTGTAACACAGAGTGAGAACAAGTCTCCACACGACTGAGTTCTCAGCGTAAAAGCCTTTCTCAGAACTGGATGTTTATTTGACAGCAACCTTTACTTGTTCCCACTGTCAGGAAGACACATTAAGTAAACAAGTAAATCTGTCTGGTGACTCAACATTTCACTGCACTCACTGTCTGATGTACATGACTCGCTTCATGTCTCAACCACTGGTCGTAAGGATTAACAAATGCGTGATGTAAACAGGTCTGAAGGTGGAGACTTAGAGACTTTGGAAAGTATGTGTCTACGGGGTAAAAAAAAAAACAGTACTTTGTTTTAATAAAGTACAAAACAAGTACCTGTATTCCTATACTACAGCAGTTAGCACCTGGACTCTCCACCTGGACTGTCCTGTGGTTGATGCTGCAAATGCTGCAAAGTCTGTCTCATAAAGTACAGTGCTGGCGCCCCCTGTGGCAGCCACTGACAAGCAGTAAATTACCCCTTTATGAAGAATAAATAAGATATATTTTTTAAATATAAATATACACTATAATAACTTGGAGCAAAGGGTTTTTTTTCTCTATAATATCTAAATTATGCCATTCAGCTATTATAGATATTATATTGCTCCGTAATACAAAAACAATTCCATCTTGATTAACAGTTTCTATGCAAGATTATTACATCTTAGAGCAGACTTGGGCAAACTACCGTTGGGCTGTTAAATCTCTCCAACCATACTTTTCCAAATTCTACTATTATAGATATTCATTCATGACTATTCCTGACGTTTACACCCAATTTTTCTGCTCCTGTCTTGGCCTCTGTGATAAACCATAGTGTCAGAACAATGGCAAAAAGTCTGCCTGGTGTAATATACATTAGATTATTTCATAATATGAAAACTACATTTTGGTTTAATTCCCAAATCATTTTTATGTTTTTAGCATCAAGCTATGTGGCTTCAAGAAGTTTTTGTGTCTATGTCTCACCTCCTCCAGCAGTAGCACCGATGTTTTGATCAGCTCTTTCCACCTCAGCAGTCCATTGTCATGGTGGCGCTGTTGGGAGTCTAGGAGTTGAACCCATTCTAGCTGAGTGTGAGGGCTTCTGCTGAAGAAGAGCAGCCACACAATAGGAATTAGAACACGGACACAGGACTGTGTTGTAAGTCTGTGTCTGTGGCTCAACCATCTACTGTTCATGAGACCAGGACATAGTCATCTTTAAGTTCTTAAAATAAAGTTTATGAAAACCGTAATAGCAGTGAAGCACTAGAGGGCAGCAAAATAATCTGACTTAGTCTGTTTATATGAAGAAATCCATATAAACTGAAAACAATTTGACTTTTTTTATGACCATAAATAAAATTCCACTCTATAAAGGTAGCCAAGACGAACAGTACCCACAGGGACATGTTTTAGTGTTTATACTTCATACCCTCGTGTGTGTGTGTGTGTGTGTGTGTGTGTGTGTGTGTGTGTGTCTACCTCGGCTCTAGTCTGAGCTCCTCTACTGCAGAGAGTTTCTGTGCAGCATACTCCAGCATCCACAGCTTATAAAACAGCATGATGTTGAGGAACACCAGCAGAATCAGGCTACGGGAAGTGAGTGAACGAAGGGGGGAAATGTCAGGAAACAGAGACGATCATTGTCTGCAGTGCTTTTTACTGTAAAGTCTCACTTTAAAATACCTAATAAAACTCACACTCAATCCAATAGAAATGGTAAAAAAAAAAACTAATTTAACAGTGATTTAAAAAGAAAAAGAAAGCAAATTATTGTATTCTTAAATAATAACTTGCTGCTTCCTGCTTTGTTAATTATGGACAGGTGGATGTTTTGAGGATTCAATTATAAACAGAAGTGATTAGTCTTTCTGTGAAGTTCTGGTATTATCTGCTCTCACAAGCAAAAAAACAAGTTTTAGCCGAAACCAAAGGCCTGATTTTTTCACCATTTCATGGTCTGTCTCCTTATTTTCCCAGACTTTATCAGTTTATGCAAGAGAAACGGAAGAACTCACACAAAGCTGACGAGAATCAGCAGTTTGGAGAAGCTGTAAAGTGCGAGCCCTCCTGTAGTGTCTGCTCGGTGTCTGGTCTGTGTGGAACCTACGGGGAAAAAGGAGAGAAGAAAGTCCTGACACTGTCAGTCACCTTGTCATGTTCTGTGGTTCTGCCTCCGTCAACAGATATTACAGCAGGGCTGACCTGCCACATGTTTAATGTGAGGGATCCCTTCCTCATCCTCAGGTGTGGTCCCAGGACTCAAGCCCTCGTCTATGGTCCCTGGTGGTCTCAGGTGATTGACCAGCGTGGGTTTCCTTCTCCGACTGGTGCACGTCCTCAGAGCCTTGTACCTCGGTGACTGTCTGTGTGGCTCGGTCAGTTCCACCTCCAACTTATTCAGATCCACCTCTTTATTTTGGAGATTGAAGAGGACAGAGTTAAACACGGAGACGTTCTGACAGTTCGACACAACATTGAATCAGGGATTGTAGAACATTATCAAACCTAAGTGTCTGAAGTAGTCGTCAAAGCTGCTCCAGCAGTTTCTTTCAATGAAGCCCTTCACCAGCCCCCACAGCTGCTTCCTGTACTGAAGCTGTGTTGACACCCTGGAAAAGACACATCTATGAGTACATCCACGTCTGTCTGCACATTTAGTTTCTCTTCCTAAAGACCTAAATGATTATCACTGACAGATTAGATAGGAAAAATGCAAACTATTAGCTGTCTTTAGTTTTTTTGCAAACATAAGAAAACTTAAGCCAAGTGTAAAAGTAATGCTTTAAACATGACTGAACAAGCGACCTGAAGTACAGTATGTGAGGCTAATTGGCGCCCCCTGGTGCTCTAAGTTCTACACTGAACTTTTACTATGTAGCGATGTGGTGTTAAGGTCTCTGCTTAGAGCAGTGGTGTCAAACACAAAGCTTATTAGTATCAAGACATGAGGAATTATAATAGGAAAAAAATTCAAACATCGTTCGTATTTCCTATTTGGTCTCTTTGAAGTCTTCCCAGATCATTTTCAATGTAAATCTTTCTTTACAGAACAAAATGTATGTACGATAACAAAAAGCCTGTATTATTAATATAATAAATTCTGACGGTCTATATACTGGTGGGCCAACTATAGTACACATATGATTTTGTCCAACGGGCCAAAAATGATTACTCTGCAGGCCAGAGTGTGACAATTGTGACTTCAATCAAGTAACACTGAAAAGACGAGTTACGTCTTTATTACTCAACTTGGGACAAATTGGACACAAAAGTCTTGCAAAAACACAGACTTAAACAATAAATAAATAAAACACTACACTCACTTTATTTTAACAAAACCCAGAGATTGTAATCAGACTTCATTTACACTTTAATTTGAACACTGAGGACTTTGGTCTGCTAAAAAACCTAAACACGACTTGAATGGTAACACCATCACAGATAAACAACACTAATGTCTCTGGATATAACTTAGACTCAAGCACTGAGAACTGAGGTCCATGTTTGAGAAATGAGTTTGAACCAGACACACTGGGACCTGAACTCAAACTCAAAAGCTTCTGTCCACAATCAAGTACACAGCGAGAGTTAGGAAACAGAGTGGGAGTTGAATATTTTAAACCATGGTTTAGCATAAAGTCAGTACAGACCTGAGACGGCACTTGTTCTTGGCCACTCTGGTCAGCATGTAGCGGGTCTGACTGTAGAAGTAGTCGTGGTAGGGAACATCATGAGCGATCACCTCAGAATCGATGATGTAACACTCCTTTTCATTGCTCGCCTTGTACAGAGTCTGCACAACAAAGTGAATCATGAAAATGAGCATCAGAAATTCCAGTAGGTGTTTGTCGTTAAATTTGCCATTGGATTCAGTCTTCATGCTTGAATTGTCAACTGACCTGTGTCTCAGTAGCTGTGGACATCTTTGGAATCAGAGGATTACTGAGAGCCACAGTATACATGATGTCTCTGGTCTGGTTTCCGTCCTGCTGCTTTGTCCATGGGTGATACACCATGTCTGCAGGAGGCCAGTGTTAAATAAAGACATGAGTCTCTGAAATTGAAGATTATGGACAATGTGTGGACAACCAGACCGCACCTGAAAAACCCCTTTGCGTCCGAAAGTCGATGATGAAGTCCGACTCGGAGAAGAGTATTTCATACATTTTGTCTACACCCAAGTTGTAGACTCTGTTAATGTACTGCTTGCCACTCAGGTCCTGCTGAAAAGCCTGCACCTCACCTGCAGAGGGAGATGTTTCGTTTCAGTGTCTTTTCTAAACCAACATCATTTGAAATTCATGTTTAAAATCAAAGCATTTTTTTTCTAATCACACACATTAAAACTCACCTTCATCGTAAGTCTCTGAGGAGTCACTGAGTTCAGTCGGGAGCTCGTCGTTGTCGTTGAGGTCCAGTGATGGAGATGGGGTTCGGCCTCTTTGGTCCCCTGATGAAGGGAGCATGAGGAGGTCTGTGTCTACGGCAGGGCTGGTCACATCCTCCACAGGGTCAACATCGCTCTGCTGCACCTGGACAAGTGAAAAGGTACAATCAATGAAACTGCTGAGATGAGGAACCTCTGAAACTGTGATAGTTATTATTACTATATTATTGTTAATATTACTATTACTAGTTATAAAAATGATAGTTTATTTAAATTTACCACCATATTCTGCTGGTATAGACATTTGGTTTTGTGGCTATTTCTTTTAGTTGTTATAATAAATAAACGTTATACTTATAAAATACAGCTTGTTTTTTTTTTGGTTAAACTGCATCTTTAAGCCAATAGGTGGCAGCAGATTAACTTAAAGACTAAGTGAAGCTGTGATATGAATAAGATCAGAAAAGCGGAAGGAAAGTAATGAAAATGAAAGAAGATAAAAAATATATATACTTTTATATCCATAATCTTGGCACGTACACTGTAGTACAATAGACTACAGTCACAGTATTTTACCAAAAATGCTGTTTGCTGTTGCTGAGATATCACAAAAACAGAGAGGGCAGTAGAACAATTTGTCACATTCTCCACAACACGCAGCCAAAAACTCAAGTATTTTAACTATAAATGGTCATTCAGTCTACTCACTGGTACTGGAGAGTCACTGGTTGGCACCTCTGGCTGAGCACCACTGAGGGACTTATGGAGCAGAGCAGGGCTGACATCAGGCTTGGCCTCTGGGTTCTTACTCTGGGTGTTGTTGTCGTTCTCCGGGGTTTCCTCTGCAGGCAGCTCCTCACAGTACCTGCACCATGGAGATGGACAGCAGCTGTGGGTCAAGGTTACCAGCTTGCTGCACGGTGCCAGCACTGGGCTATGCACATGCATGGACATGGGTGAGGTGGTGTTAGTTCTACTGAGCCTTCTGTAAGATGGTGACTAAATGCACACTGGTTTTGGATTTGTAATACAGCATTGGGTCACAGGAAAGTGACAAACAAAAAAAAACATTCATAACTAATGATTATTATACAGCTGTACCACAAGATACAAACATTACATTTTTTGTCCAAATTAACCTTAAGCAAATCACTGGGGACAATGTCTCTAATAATAACTGTGACTCCTAGCATGTCTTTCCTCCTCACCATTTTTCCTCTCCACTGTCAAACATAGGCATATCAACCTTGTTAAAGCTAAGTTGTAGTATGGTACAACAGTAATTGAAATGTATTACTTTCTTTGACGTTCCGTCAAACAAAACCCCAACCACACAATACCTGAACAAGGACTTGAACCCTGGACCCCCAGATTAAAAGTCTAACACTCTACCACTGATCTATCCTAGCTTATAGATGCCCAAGTCATGTTAATGTGTCATAATTATGTCCTGTAATTGTTTTTGTAAGCCATACAAAACTGTACTTTGTCATATCTTATTTAGAGTCGTCAATTTCTACTAGTATTACTAATTACTACTAGTAATGGCATCAAAATGACCTCATATGGCAATTATAGATTTTATAAAACTTACTATCTAACTATATATACGACCTTTGTACAAATTGAACAAATGAACATCCTCTTGAAACCTATTGTTTTCATATGTTGTGGGCTGTCTTTGTTGGATTTTTCTTCAACAGTAAAGTACAACATGAAATGCAGTATGTAGTATGAGTGGCGTACTGCAGGGATGGTATCTT
This sequence comes from Paraplagusia blochii, assembly GCA_016785265.1. Taxonomy (NCBI): domain Eukaryota; kingdom Metazoa; phylum Chordata; class Actinopteri; order Pleuronectiformes; family Cynoglossidae; genus Paraplagusia; species Paraplagusia blochii. Next base: position 119,823 of record JAFBJS010004304.1, read on the forward strand.
TTTAGCTGTAAAACTCACCCCATGGTGTTGAAGTCCTCATCAGGAGGGACGTAATCCTCATCGTCACTGGTTAGACCAAGTTCGTTACCATAGCACTGATGGACAAAGTGCCACAACTCTTTGGGACACAAAGGCTGACGGCACATAGAAAAGGGAGAGAGAACAGTGTGGTATACATTTATTCAGGGCTAGGGCAGGAGTGTGTGTGTGTGTCCATAAATGCATAAACCTCTGACAAAAAAAAAAAAAACGAAACAATAAAATCCTTGTGTTCTGCAACATGTTAAATATATGTTACTTTTTATTTAAGTCGTGCAATGTAAGCAGCAGTGGCAGCCGAGGGGTTAAGGAAGCAGACTTGAGGTTGTAAGGTTGCCACTGTCTATTACTTCCACTTGATCCACACCCACATCTACAAAAGAACTGAACAATAGAATGGCTAGGATTCCATCATCAATAATGCAACTATATTTGATTAGGAAATATTTTCTCAGTGAAGACAACAACAATAAACTCAAAATGACGCAGAGGCATTGATACAATATTCTAACCTTGTATACCGGTCTGGTAGGAGATAATTATAGGCTGTGTGCACTTGAGAAATCTGTGTTGTACCCACGGAGAGTTAATCAAGATAGGAAGATTTTATAGGTAGGTAAATATTTCAGGAACACAGGAACAAAGGAAATTCAATTGTATTAATGAGTATTTATCTGCCACAACTTAATGACCAGTCTGGGGAAAAAAGTACCAAGCATTTAACCGGTCTGTGGTGCAAAAAAGGTTGGGGAACTCTGCCTTAAAGGGCATCTGTGGCTGCAGGTTTTGGTTCCAACCTACTCAGTGCTCACTGTCTGGAGACTCATATCAGTTGATAAAAAGAGCCAAGTCAGGTGGGGGTTGAAACAAAAACCTACAGCCACACTGGCCCCTTGTGGTTCCTGTTTGACACCCTGTTTTAGAGGTTACACACTCCTTGCTGAAGGTCTTAGCCAGAAGTGGCCAATCAGACAGAGGCTCAGAGCAACAATTACTTTGCTTCTGTAAATTACTACAGGCTACCGTATACACGCTATACATGGGTCCCTGAGGCCCAGTAAAAATAAACTCCTCCTCCAATCTGTTTAACCTCCCGTCTAACAATTTCCTTTTGCTGTGCATTTTTCTCCTGCCATTGTGGAAGGCCTACAATACTTAATGTTTCTACCCATTAAGTCATTTGTGTCAACACCCATGAGATTATCCTACCATAAAAAATATAAGCACGATATTTGACGTGAATGTAAGAGTCTAACAAAAGCGTGCAAAGAGGCGCATGTGGCTCCCGTGCCACTAGGTGGCCATGCCTGGACTAAGCTGTGAGTTTATATTCAATCAGTGACTCAATCATTACTGAATTCATTCATTCATTCTATGTGCAAACCCATTGATCCATTTTCATTCTATTATCAGGTAACAGAACGCAGACACAGTAGTCTCCATGACTGCCACCCAAATCACATTGCCCGTACTTTCCTGACTGTAACATGAAATGTAAAATGTAATATGAAATTAAAAAGACTTAACATATATTCTGTCATACCTTTTCAAGAAGAGCATTCTGCCATAGCCTGAACATCATCATGTATGTCCTGTCCCTCGCTCCAAAAGAGGTGAAAAAGTGCTGAGAGAAAAGAAAAGAAAGTTACTGATGCTACACAACTGCAACAATTCGTAAACATATATCGTCCAACAGTGAAATAAATCAATGACACAGTCATTGGGCAGTTGGTGGCCTGATGGTTTCAGGAAGCAGACTTGGGTTCGCAAGGCCCCCAGTTCGAATCCTCCTCTGCCAAGTTACCACTGAGGTGCCCTGAGCGTGGTCCCACACACACTGCTCCCCACTAAGGTGATGGGTTAAATGCAGAGGTATAATTTCCCGAAGGATACTCCCTGGGGATTAATATGGTTCCAATTTATTTATTTCATTTCATTTATTAAGAGTCTAGAACAGGCGAGGACAAACTGACAGGACAAAATTAGTTCTTCAATCGAACACAGAAGCAGATCGATGAAGCATTTGCGTCAACTAAGTACTGTATAAAGGCAAAAAAGCAAAAATGCTTTGAGGCTTTTCTATACCATCTATAGGTAAACTACAGCAAAAAAAGGCAGAAGTATAATCACAATATAAACAAATTATATCTTTGACGCGTTTGGGCCGGATTACAAAGCCGAATGGGCAGCATATGACCCCTGGGCCTTATTTTGCTTATTTGTGGTCTAGGGTAACTGTGAAATGTAAAAATACAGTCAAGTTGTTTTCTACCTTGTCATTGTCAGTGCACAGCTGGATAGCATTAGGGATGAGACGAGCCGTCTTCTCCTTCGTCATGGAGCAAATGTCCTTCAGTCGAACCATGAGCTGGTGAAAAAAACAGGAAAATTGCAAAAACACGGTCAAAATCATTTGAGTGAGTATTTGTCTCGATAGATAAAGCTCTTAATAACTCACCAGTGTTTCCCATCTGAAGATATTGCTGTAAAAACAGATCCAGTTCTCTGAGAGGTAGAGTCGTCCCTGCAGGAGGATGTCCCGCTGCAGTGCACAGGAATAATCTGGAAACAGACCAATGTCCAAGGTTAGTAAATGACGTCAGATACTGGGGACATAAGTTTGAAGAGATCAGAGCTGGGAAATGTATTTTATTGGGGTTTTATTTATTACCGGAACAGTTTTTTTTTCTGTGTACTAAAAATCACAGATGAGGCGTTTATGTCCGTTGGTTTAGGCTCACCTACAATGAGTCGTTCAGTGTCGGGGAGTTGCTTAAAGAGCTTTCTGAAGTCCTCGTTGCGTTGCTTGTAGGTCGGGCTCAGGACCTGCAAAACGGAGAAATTAGTGATTTGTTGGTTTAGACCACTTTCACACTCTAGATTATTATAGTTTCCTGCTTTGAAATAAAAATCCATCTGCTGTATAGATCCTGCATACACTGTATAGACTAAGAAAAAAACTCTTCTGCTTGACTGTTCATTCAAGAAGACAACCAGCACCGTACAGTAGGAGAGACATTTTAAGAGACAACACCTGGGGAACTGACTGCTGAACTTACATGTTGGAGCACATGTGACAGGCATAATTAAAAAAAAAAAAAAAAAAAAAAAAAAAAAAACAGCCACATG
>JAFBJS010004304.1:131236-154301 GCA_016785265.1 Paraplagusia blochii
GCTTACCCTTCAATAACAGAACCGCATGTAGACACGTTCAAACTCACATTTTTACCTGTACATAAATTCATAAACTGCCTTTACTTTTGGACAGAACCCCCCCCAGAAAGAACACACTCATGCAGGCAGAACATGCAAACTCAGTATAGAAGGACTGCTGACAGAGATCTTCATGCACCAAGGATGGAGCACCAACACTTTGATCACTGTGTGCCCCACTTAAAGAAGTATTTTTATAACAATTATACTTTGCATATTAAGTAAAAAACAACAGACATGACAGTTTAGCTTACTGCAGGAGGTTTTGTTATATATTTTATAGTTAAATATGTTGAACCCTGTTTTCTGTGGTTCTATGGTTAGTAGTAAGCAACACATTAAAGTAAATTGAATATTTTTATTTCTGACAAATGGAACCAGTAGTTGGTATTAAACCAGACTAATCTGATTAATAATTTTACAGATAACAAGCCATGTAATAATTTAATAATTGATGTACTAGACTTGTGTAATACAAGTGTGTTAAACATGGTTCTTTAGGCAGAAATAGTAGTCGAAACAATCATGTAGAAACAGTGAAGTATTCCTCTCGCCTTAACGCAATATACTCCACTCTAATCAATATCCATTAGTTGGATTTGAGCTCCGTGTGTGATGTATGTAATACCTGATTGCATCATTGTGCTTCATTAGTTTGTTTTATCTGCTCGAGGTACGGCATCTGACAATAATATGATTTATAGCTCAGTGGTAGTGGGATACAAAGGGAGTGCAGCACCCTCCCCCCGCCCCCCCCCCACTCCCCCGGGCAGAATGTACACATGCATCTTAGACTTAACATAGTTAGAGCAGCAGGGGAGTTATATTATATTAATTAAACTCTGTCACATATAGCATGGAAAATAATGAACGCAATCAAGTGCACTATGGAAAAACACCCAGGAATATCGACAACAAAATGAAGCACTACCGTTTAAAGGTAACTACAGATAGATCATACATTATGATCTATGATCTAGATCTTAGTCTTTTTCTGGCCAAATGCAAAATCAGTGTAAAATAGATAGTCGGACAGATGGCTGGACAGACAGAAACAGATAATTTATCTGTCTACATAGAGAGATAAACTTCTTGGAAAATTTTAAGGTTTCGGTATTTACTCACCTTAGATGACTTTTCCTCCTGTAAGCCAATGGGCAGGGAATATAATCTCCATTAGCATCAATTATGTAAATAGAAATGGCAGAATTAAAAAAAAAATTGACAGTACATTTGGCAAATGCTGTCTAAATGTGCAATTTTAATAATTATGTTTACAGAAGTCAGCAAAACTAACTTAAAAAGACTAAGCTCATGTTCTTATTAACTCCAAAAATCATTCAACAAGCGAGAGACTAAAGCTTCAATCACAAAGCGTAAAAACTAAGTTTAAGAACAAAACGAAGCACTGACTTACTTCACCCTGTGGACGGCCAGCCGTTTCCTCAGTGAGGACACCTGCAGATGGCAGCCCTGCTTGGCACCCATGCAACTCTGGACCACCATAGTGACTCACTCATTAGCCCACGATCTCAATGTCCCAAAGCCCCGTAATAATGAGTTGGCCAATGAGGGACCAGCTGCAGCCTATGGATCAACCAGACACAGTACATCCTCAGATCTTCTGCTCCTCCTCAGCAGTATAGCTTCTCTTATTCCTCCTCTCTGGTCTTCATGCCTCTCTCTACCTTAAGTTCCCTCTCTGCACCTCCCTCCTTTTTTTTTACTCCCTCTAACTACTCACCCCTATCCTCCAGCACTCACCCCTCTGCCCATCCCTGCCTTTAAGCCTTCTCTCCCTCCATGTGACCCATTTCTTCTATACCGTCCATCTTTCTTCATTCCCCAGCTGCTACTGTAACACTCTGCACATTTGCAGGTACAGTGTTCTGGCGTCATCCTGCAGTCCACTGGGGAGCGCTGCATGTTTTCACAGTTAGCACATTTGTCATGTGCTGTCTATTAACAGCTGTGCATGTGTGTGTGTGTGCACGTCTGCGTTCTTCTATGCACAATAGATTTTTTTTCCATGAAGATGAATCTTTCGCCCTTGTTTCCCTGGACTCCGACTATTATCCTATAATCCTACCAAGAACTTACATCATTGTTTAAAAATGACAGGAGACTATTGCACAGTGTAAACACGGGAGAAACTGTAAGGTCATAGTAAACATAAGCAAAATATTTATGTTTACATGGATTTAATGTGATCTCTATACACCCTACAAACATTGCCTGTAATAACTGGGAACTTAAATATTTCAGTCAATCTGTACACATTTGGTTAATGTTATATATTCATCTTTCTCACATGTCCTGGCTGTTCGGTCATGTGGGAAAAGGACACAGTACCTTCAGAATTCTTGGCATCCATGGGGAGATCATGCTATTTCCACACAGAGAGACCATCTGTCTACCTAGGTATAGTAAGTTGTTGAGATTCACACAGTAAGGCAATAGTCTAAAATTGTAACAGAAAAAATATATTCCAGCTTGCTACCCACTTTGATCAGACTCTAATAAAGTTATATTAGAAAATTTAAGTTGCCTGCTTTGTTAACATAAACCAATGATTTAAACAAATGGATCCTACCTGTCCTCCATGATTGTTAGAGGCCTCACAGCCCCGACTCTGGCGCCCACTGTTGTTCTTCTCTAGTATACAAGGCTGTTGCATAAAACAAGAAGAAAAAAGTTTTTTGCACATGTTTAAATATGATTTAAAGTGGTGACCTAGACTAGTGCAGTGGTCCCCAACCACTGGGCCGGGGACCACTGCACCATGGGTACCGTCTATTACTTCCACTTGATCCATACCCATATCAGCAAAAGAACTGACCAATAGAATGGCTAGGATTCGATCATCAATAATGCAACTTTATATGATTAGGAAATATTTTCTCAGTGAAGACAACAACAATAAACTCAAAATGACGCAGAGTCATTGATACAAGATTCTAACCTTGTATACCAATCTGGTAGGAGAAAATTATAGGCTGTGTGCACTTGAGAAATCCTTGTTGTGCCAATGCATAGTTAATTCAGGTAGGAAGATTTTATAGGTAGGAAAATATTTCAGAAAATAACCAGAAATGTATTTTTATTAAGGGGTATTTTAATTAAACTGGCATTTTAACTTTATAAAATAGACATTTAACTGGTCCGTGGGGCAAAAAAAGGTTAGGGAGCACTGACCTACAGGAACCAGAGAACAGATTTGGGTCCTTGGATCTATAACGCCAACAAACAGTTGTCAGTCAGGGCACCTCAGTGTGCTCTGAGTATAGCACCATCCCCACCCACAACAAGCAATGGGATGGCTCATAGTATAGTGCAGTATGATTTATGTGGCAGTGGTGAAGACTACGTATTTACTTATTATGCAGTAATGGATAAGAGGAGGAAGATGAATGAATGTAATGAAATGCAGTATGCTCTCAAAACATAGTAACATAGATAGATGTTACTACAAATAGTACTATGCCATGTAATAACTTAGAACTATCAAACCAAGGTAACTTTGATTAAGAAAAAAAAAAAAGAAAAGTAAAACAAAACAGCAAAAAGATAAATGTTTTCTTAGTATTTTAGGGTACCTCTAATATGTTGGACATTGAGTGGTTTGGATAAGAAAAGGTATGACTACGCCATGGGTGGACAAACTTTCTTTGGCTGATGACTAAGGTTCATCTGCAACAAATCGATGGAAAAGAAAAATAAGGAGGAACTCGTGCAAAGTAAACCAGGGACACACAAGGTCAGAAAACAAAGCTACTATACACAGATTTGATCTTAAATGTCTCAAGTATAAATTCTGATGAATCAGGATATAGAGGGTATAAAATATGGTAGTAGTCAGTAAATCTCCTCCATAAAAATGATGCCTTAAAGTAATGGGAGTCAGTGTCATTAATAACGATAAAGTAAGAAGTTTCACTTCTCATCCTCGTCAACATAACACATGCAGCTTAAACTGTGCTGTGAGCTAGAAGTCGTGCGTGTCAGATTTGCATTTAAACAACTCTTAGTCGCTGTGTTTACATTTTGAGGTTTATTTCAGCAGCACTGTCTCCTTTAGAGACAGCATCATACAATATTTTCTCTTTGCCATATTGTCTCTCTGCAACAACCGTAAATCCTGTGATAGTTAGCTAAGGAGGGGGCTGCACGTGTCTGATGTGTGCTTTTTTAAAATAAGACATTTTCGAGAATAAGAATGAGAGATTTGCTGATTTTTGATCGGCTGTTTGCGACCCATTCAGAATGGACCCACCAGTTGAGAACCACTGGTTTACAGGAGGGTTGTGATACTAGCCATGATGGAGGGTTTAGAGACACCATGAATAGGTAGAAGACAGTAGGCAGAGCTGGAGGCGGAGGAGTTAAAGATGCTGAGATTCTCTTTAAGAGAGACAAGGATGGACAGGATCAGGAATGAGGTGATTAGGGGGACAACACAGACAGGAAGGTCTGGAGAAAAAGTTAACAGAAGCCAGATTGAGATGGTTTGGACGTGTTCAGAGGAGGGACAGTGGATACATTGGTAGAAGAATGATCCTAGAGATGGAGCTACCAGGTAGGAGACAAAGAGAATTGATGGATGCAGTGAGGGAGGACATGGAGGTAGTTGCAGTCAGAAGATACAGAGGACAGGGGGAGATGGAAATTGTTGACTCACTGTCAACAAAGGAAGAGAAGAAGATTTGTCCAACAAGATTCAGTGTGGTTTATGAAGTAAAACATCATGCATGTGTTGTACACCTCCAAAAATATACATAAACATTTATATTCTCCTCCTGCGTATTTCACATTATACTAACATTGCACCTAATATTGGTGCCTCGTGGTCTAACACTAAAATAAACAGATGGGTTTTCAAGAGGAGTAAAAGGTGGGATGGCAAAACCACACGCGAACACAAACAGCAGCATAAACACATTTGCATAGTCATAAATCATTGACCTGCGTTCATTTCCACTGGAGACCTTCAGCTGCCTGCCTGTGAATAAATGCTCATCGTCTTTAGGTGACTGCTCAGCACATTTGGCACAAACCCGTTATAGTGTATGTGATAAAAAAAAAAAAAAAACTGCAAATGAAACAGCACATTTTAAAGGTGATCCCTTATTATTGATATTTTATCATGCAGATGCTGGGCCTAATAGTGTGCTGTAGTGTGCAGTAAAAACCTGGATGGAGATACATAAATTAATTTGATGTACAAACCAGAACATTCCTCTGTCGCTCATCGTCGAGGCCTGACAGGATTAGAGCAAAGGTCTTCTAGATGAGGTGGAGTGCACATGGAAAGCCCTATCAGATTACTGACTTCTTCTTCATTTTCTTTTTGCTCGTCCTTTTCAGGGGTTACCACAGCGAGACAATGTTTTCCATCTCCCCCTGTCCTCTTCGTCTCCTACCTGGTAGCTCCACCTCTAGTTTTAGACATTCCTCTACCAATGTATCCTCTAATGACCTCATTCCTGATCCTGTCCATCCTTGTCTCTCCTAAAGAGAACCTCAGCATCTTTAACTCCTCCACCTCTGGCTCCTGCCAATTCCTAGTGTCTCTAATCCATCCATCATGGCTGGTCTCACAACTATCCTGTAAACCTTTCCCTTCACCTTAGCTGACTCTCTTCTATCACAGATCACTCCTGACACTTTTATTCAGTTGTTCCATCCTGACTACACTCTATTCTTCTCCTCTTGTCCACAGTCTCCACTGATTTGAACAGTTGATCCTAAGTATCTATATCTTCTTTTCACCCTATCAGAATAAGTCGTAGTTACAAAAAAAATTGCTGCCCAATGATTGGAACTGTATTTTTCTGTAAAAATACATTTTTTATTGCGTTATCTCCCTTTTAAGTAGTTGTAATCAGTTTTAGCCTTTCACCACTAGAGGTCAGCATTGCCTACACTTTACCTACAATGGACGCTCCGCCTAATAACTATAATTTACAATGAAGAGACAAGACGCTGGCTTTAAACCAACAAGTGGCATTTGAGCAGCACGACGAGCCCCATGTTAGTTTATGTAAGGTACATGCTAACGCTAAATACCAAAGGTCTCCGACACTAGTTAACACTTTACTAAACCGCTGGTCCGAAACTAGGCCGAGGGGAAAGTTAAGGTTAACTTCAGTTAATTGAAGAAGTCAGTTCAGTAAACGTTAGTAAGATTAAAACCTACCTGTATCTGGCTTTTCCTGCTGTCGCCTGCCGTAAATTGTGGCGTTGACGTAATCTGAAGTCCCCGGGTTTGAGCGCGGCTGATCCTAATTAATCCCAGAGTGCTGACGGTGCTGATGGGTTAGAGAGGGAAATGAGTCTCTAAACCATTAAAAGAACCGTTATTGATATCATCCATACATTAGTGCCGACTCTATGACTCTGTGAATTCATCTTAAAAAGTAATAATTACTCAGAAAGCAGTTGAAAAAAAGCCATGTAAAGGACAGTTGAGGGCTTCTGGAATGTTCTGAATCCTATTTTTCATGGGGTCAATTTCACGCCACTCAATGTTTGCCAATTCATGATTCAATAAATAGACATTACAACCACGTTGTGAATCAAACATCTGTTTTTCAAACCTTTTCTTTTCTACATACATTCTTTACGGCGTCCTCGTGCGGAGGGTGCAGCGGCCCGGCTCTGTTCACACACACGATACACACATCAAGTTAATGTGATTATTAAAGAGCTTTGATTACATCAATAAAACGCCACCAAGGCTAATGACCTGTAAACTTTAACAACCTGTGTAACACCACTGCACCACTGCACTGATGACAAAGGGAACAGCTCATCCAAGTGAAGTGATGCACCACATATAAGGTGTTGAGTATCAGTTAAGTATATTTTCTTTAGTTGAGGTTTACCATAGACAGTGTCTTCAAAGTCAATATATATAGAAATATATAGTGATAGAATGTGCAGATGTGAACACACAGACTTAATATCTGCTTAATAACAGCTGGTATCCAGTGATAACTCCCTTCATTTTCATTTTTATGTCTTGTTTTGTCAATTTTGGTAATATTTCCTCTCTAGTCAGACGGGGCCAAACTGAGGCCTGGGGGCCAGATGCGTCCCACTTTGCTTTGTAATCCGGCCCGCCAAACTTGTCCAAATTATATAATTGGGTTATATTGTGATTCAAAAAGTTTAGTTGTCAGCCTTCTCCGTGGAGTTGAAGGATGTGTCATTCCTCAACTGAGGAACTTTAGCACCTTTGTCCAGTGGTGAAGGGAGTGGTCTAAAAGAGTAGAACTACTAGAGTTCCCTCTGATATCAACCAGAAACTGATGAAGTTCCTCAGTTTAGGAATGAAACGTCTTTCAACTCCAAGAAGAAGTCCAGCTCCTGACAACTATATTTTTGGCTAACATGACCTGGATGAATGAGAATCTTTATAGACTTATGTTATGATTATTTTTCCTTTTCCCTCCAATGCTCCTTTAATAAATAGACCGCATAGAGAAGGATAAAATTATTTAAGCATTTCAAACTTTATGCATGACTTTTACATGTCAGTTGATGTTATGCCTGCCTTTTTTTCCATATAATATAAATGGTTAGTATTGCAATTATACTTCAAACTTTTCTTATATTCTTTTTAGCATTTATGCGTAACTTTTACATGTCATTTATCTTAAATTCTATGAACAGCTCCTTGTAAGTTTCTTCAACCATCTTCTCTTTAAGGTTAAGGAAACATTATCACCAATATTCAGATAAACACAGAGGCTCTTCATCCATTTCCAGTCAACATTTTATTTCAAAACAAAAAAAAAGGAAAGTTTTTTTTGTACTGTACAAATATACATTTTTCCCCATACGACTGTACTACATATGTGGCCGTCAACATAAAAGTTTGGCAACAATGCCATGACAGGACAGAGAGGAAAGGCGTACTGTACATTGAGCTGACATAGAGAAACTGTCATGTTAAAGATAGTCGTATAACACAGGACTAAAAAGAAACGAAAAATAGTCTTGAATGAATTTACATATAGATTTGTGTTACCAATATTGTTTTATCTATAGGAGTATCATTTCTATATTAATATAAGCTTTGAGGCAGAGCAAAATTCATAGTTCATTTATTATCTGCAACATGCATATAACCATCATTCCATTGCTTTAATTGAGGGGCATTACCCGATACATTAATCTTTAATTTACACTGTTTGCATGGATGGAACCCCTGGAGGCTCATCATGGAGGTAATGAGTTTAGTTCCAGTTGGACCTCAGGAAAAATATTATCTTTAAGGAAAATATGACCCAGCCTGCGTCAGTGATATGTTTAATGGGGGTTCAGCAAAATAGTGCAACATTTATGGTTGTGGGTTTTAGACTGAGCTACTCTGGATGTCAACTCTATACATTTGGGGCTGGCTTTCTTGTGAATCCTGCTGAGCCCTAAAACAGAGAAACAATCAAGCCCCTCGTATCATATCACACTCAATGGCTAAAGCCACATTCTCTCACCTAAATAACCTCTTTTTCACAGAGGCTACAGGGATTTGAAAGGTGGCGTTTGGGTAGTGAAGGGCTTTCTCACAGGTGCTGTCATCTGATCTCTCTGCTCCCAGGTCTGTCATAGAAGATAAAAAAAGAGCTCTGGATAAAAGCTGCTCTGACACCTACGCACATCTGGAGAGTCACAGTGTGAAGTGGGTTTCACTGGTAGATTGTCAAAGGTAGCAGATCTGTCAGCGTGTGTGTCAGAGTGGGTCTGAATACCCGAACCTTTGCTTTCTGGATATTTTTAACAGATTTAAGTGTCAGTCAAACTAATTCCCAACAATGGAAGTTTTAACGGAATTTGTTCTTGTACTTGAGCAGTGTTCCCCAACCTTTTTTGTGCCACGAACATATTAAATGTCTCGTACTGTTTTCTCTGAGCGATTGTTAGGTTGTGGCAGATAAATACCCCTTAATAAAATTAAATTTCTGGTGTTGTGAAATACTTTCCTACCTAAAAAATCTTCCTACCTGAATTAACTGTGCATGCACGCCACAAGGTTTTCCCAAAGGCACCGGCCTATAGTTTTCTCCTACCAGACAAGGTTAGAATCTTGTATCAATGACTCTGAGTCATTTTGAGTTTATTGTTGTTGTCTTCACTGAGAAAATATTTCCTAATCAAATATAGTTGCATTATTGGATGGAATCCTAGCCATTCTATTGGTCAGTTCTTTTGTTGATATGGGTATGGATCAAGTGGAAGTAATAGCCAGATGGAGCCAAAAAGAAACATTATTTCTCTGTGTCCCAGCACCAATTTACCCATGGACTAGTACTGGTCCCCGGCCCAGTGGTTTAGGACCATGTTTGCAAAATAAAAGTTTCCCAGGTTTGCCTGACATGGCAAAAAAAAAAAATCATTATAAAACATGGTTACAGGGATTTCTTTGTTCATGTGTGGAACATGTGAGAAACTGTTTGTACATTGACTAGTAATAATGACCTTTTTATTTGGAGATACAAAAACATCCTTTCTGCTGCTAAGCTGGTTTTGCTGGGTCATGCTCTCAACTCACTTCTTCACAGTTCAAGGAACAGCTCCAGGCTTAACTGGCTATGAACTGTTTACATTCAAGAACAGAATCCAAGCAACAGATTTTTTTCCTTTCTATTGTTTCTTTTAAATCACTGGTAAATGATAGGAAGTGCAAAGCGCAAAGTGCTGCATTTACTTCTAATGTAACTCTTGGTATTCATGTTGCTTCTAGAAGTAAATCCCAGTTTGATTGGATGTAGGTCTATGAGTGGAGTCTTTGATTTTATAAAATACCTTATATTACGGTCGTAAAAAAAGCAGCCAGGCTGAAAAATAGAAACACAATTTTTAAAAGGTAGTCTTACATCATGCTTTCACTGACTCAAAATACCATCGCAAGTCCAATGCAACATGAATGATTCCCTAACAAGAAATTCTGTGAATAAGATTCCTCTACCATTGTCCTTTTATATATGTTCAGTTAGGTGCATACCTTGCTTTAAAAAAACAATCCATGTTGCAATGCATATGTAATGATGTTTTGTCAATTCCCAGTTCACGTCTAACAGCTGTGCTCCGTGACTATTTAAGACAGTACTGACAGCAAAGCCATACACTGAATTTAACCAGAATTCTCTTTTTAAGATTGTTGAAGGTTATCAGTGCTGTAACCACTGGTGCTGGTCAGTATTGTTATATTTCTCATTAGATTTCTCACATAACTGAGAAAAATATAAAGATAGTGTCGGGAAACTTTTCCTTTCAATATTACATTTAAAGTGTTCTGACCGTGGCTCAGACTCAACTGAACACACACCCCAACTGCATACAAATACTGCAGTCAAGTAGGATGTCAAAAAAAAAAGACTGATGTGATGAAGAAAAAGGTTCAAACTTTCAAAACATGTTCAAGGCAAACAAATAAAATAAAAAAACAAATACTGTAATGGAGAAGGATGAGGTTCATCCATGGAACGAGGAGTGGGAGACGAGACACGAGGCCAAAATACAAGTTGGTCTGTATCGCCATTTTTTTTTCTATGTAGATAATTTGTACACATGAATACATCTGCTTGGCATATCAGTGAAAACGTAAGTATCCTTGCTAATTCTCAGAGTGTGGAAAACGAAAAGAACATCACGGACACATATCTGCCATAATCATACGTGTTGTTTTGCCTCAACTTCTGCACGTGAAGATCTCAATTCATGCCTTCGGATTGGAGTTAGACTTGCGATCATGCAAGAAGCAGCAATCCGGAGTCGGAGATAGCGCTCATATCAATTGAAGACGACCAAAAGCTTTAGGCAAACGATTTACTGTGAGATAAGCTTAAAAGCGTACCAGTTGAAAGATCTACAGAATATGCCGGTTTCCCACTGCCATCAGATGAGATGAGAAACCTGAGGCCGTGGTGGACACAGAAAACCCAGAGCTGCAGGATATCCTGAGAATCGATCATGTGTGTGGAACACAACAGAAAAAAAAAAGTTTCAAACAGATTACAGAATATTGGTATGGGTTTTTTTATAAAGTGTTGCTCAATGTGTTTTTCCTATAGATATACACTGTATACTGTATGGTCACTTACTGAGTTATACTTTGTATACTATGCTTAAAGCCAGTAAAACCAGCGCCCACAGAGAAAAGGTTCTGGTGTTTCCTATATTTGTGTAAACTATGACAGTTAAGTAGGTAGTCAGTGTGATCAACAGAGAAAAACACTGGTCTCTGAAAATTCTGCCAAAAGTAATACTTTTGCGGTGTTTTGCTATATGTCATTTAAAAATCGGACACAGAGAAATACTACAAAATAAGAAAACAAATTCCCCCTCACATTGACTACAAAGAAGACAAAGAACACAAAAAGGCACGTACTTATGTAGTATACAAATATAAGACGTTTATATTTTGCTGCAATAGTTTTGGTCTGCTACAATCAGGGAGGGAGATTATCAGACCCATATTAGGATAATGATAACTAAGACTCGGTATTGGTAAACATTTGAGCATTATAGGTTAGTGAAAGTCACTAGGTGGCAGCATTGCAGCTCACTTTGTTTTTACATTTTAATAATCATGGCATTATATGCAAAATGCCAGCAACTTTAACAGTGGCGCTGATAAAGGAATAATATTCCAGGACTACATTGGTATTGGTTAATATAGGAACTGGAAATATCAAATGTTTGGACTATAGTGACATATTAGAGGTCCCTACTGGAAATGTTACCCTTGCTTGCAGTGTTTGACTTCGCGTGTGCATAGTTATAAAAACTATTTATACTATAGTTACTATTTCAGAATGAAAGTTTTGAGTTTATTATGTAAAACATTAAAATTTTAGCCTAGAAAATGTCCTTTTATGTCACAGAGTGGTTAAATTAATCCTAATAAATAAATAAAAATTCACAATTCTTTGGGAATTTTGCAGTATTTTTAACTGTATATAAATGAAAATGAGCTAATGGCACAGTTACAGTTATTTGCAGAAAAGTAAAGTACCAGTGTTTTTCTGTGAGACCATGTTGTGGCCTAGGTAGTCTGTAGTGAAGACCTCTCTTCCCCTAACAGTAACGTCTATAACCTCGGTAAAACTACTGTGAATATAATTTTTTTGATGAATAGACCAAGTTCCAATAATTTTGGCAGATTTCAGTCACTTGTTCAGATATGATCCATTGAACAAAGAAAAAAATATATAGAAATTCAACAGTAAAATATATTTCAGATAACATAAAAAAAATGTGATACCCCGATATTCTAACCCTAATCCTTACTATACATATGGCACTAAGGTTGCGTTTAAGGACAGATGTTTAAGACGCAGAAGCAGAAAATGTACTTAAAAACCCTTATGAGAGAAAAAGTGATTTCACAAGTTCCCCTTCGACTTGCAGGAACAAACTCAAACTGCTGAAGATTGAAAAAATTAATATTCTCTAACACGGCTGTCGACGATTTATTCCCCACGAGAAAACTCCGCTACCAAACTGACAGAACCGTACAGCAAGGTAAGGGAGGGACCTGCGTTTGGAAAGCGGTGATGGTATCACAGTCTCTGACGTCCCCATCTATAACGTGACTGATTATGTAATATTTCTGCACACCGAGCACGAAAGTCACTCTGCGCCGCAGAGCTCCCCAAAAATAAAATGTCCACAATGCGTCCACTTTGGCGTGACCGAAAATAGGAACATTTGCACGGCACCTCCAGATGGAGGTGGTGAAGGAGAGACGTACTGTAGGTGTTCAGCATGTGACGTCAATGCTGATGGAGTGGTGATGTGTCTTGTCATTATCCTAGTTTCCTTCAGTGAGAGACAACCTTCAGTGAGATTCTCCGCAGTTCAGTCACAGGTGCAAGTGTTGGTTTAATATCAGGACTGAAGTTTTTTTAATTTTTTGTCCAAGATTGTTTGTTTGTGAAAACTAAGGATCCTCCATTTTTTTTCTCTGTGTACTTTTTATCAATCACTTTCTCAGTCGTCTCTATTAAGTATTAACCAGCTGCTCCACATTCCGCACCAATTTGTCCCTTAAATCCACTGCTTTGCTCAGAGGCGTCTACACGCGTCAGACTTCTTCTTCAGCGAGTTTATTTGGTGTCGACTGTGAGCGCGGAGAAATGATAACTACGGTTATTATAGAAGAAGGATTTGGAATTTGGGATTCTGGTGGTTGCGATGTCCTGAGGCTGCGTTTGTCTTTTCTTCTGTGGAATTAAAGTTTTAACACTGTCTGTCTTACACAGTCTGGAAGGCCTTGGTTTGGGCAGGGATCATAACGGGCGTGGCCCCCATGCGTGCCAGGTTAGCCGGGCTAAGTTTGGGAGGAGGGCTGGGCTTGCAGTTGGAAGTGATGGCGGGAGTAGGACGGGGTTCAGGAGTCTTGGGGACTGTCTGAGTGTAGGCCGGTGGAGACTGAGGGTAAGACGAGGCTTGGCAGTTTTCCTTGAGGGCCGCCACTGCCGGAACGCCACTCCTCTGGACACGGGGTCCCATGTTATGAACCATAGACTGGGTGGAGGAGGTGCCTGAGCGTGAGCTGCCGGAGCGGGACGAGGAGAGGGAGTTGGGCTTCACCAGTTTGGCCTTGGGAGCTTCAGCATCCTCCCTGAAACAAGTTGAAGAAGTTAAAAGTTAGAACTAAAGTTTTCACAGCCTGCCTGGACCCAGTACTACTTCAGGGTACTACATCGATTCAACAATGATAAGGTAAAGAGTCTCTGTGTGTGTTTTTGTTACTTAACTACTGACAAGAAGAGTGTGTGAGTTCCCAGCTTTCTGTTTTTCGCTTACTGACTGTTCAATTATTCATGGGGAGGTAACCCCACCAGTGTGTATTATTCATACAGGTGCACAAACGGAGCAGTGTGAATGGTAGTTTTTGTAAGTGACAAATTGGTTTAAGAAAAAAGACTAAATACTAAAACCTAAACTTTAGTAACTTAATAAATCTTATACGCTCCCACCTTCTGAGAAATGTGATAATAGAGTGTTTTTTTTTTCTAATAAATTGAGGAGAATCTATCTTTTAGTAAATGTTCCCATATTAAGGTGTTTTTCCTTGTCGTAATTATTCTTATACTGAAGGATTACATACAGCGTTACTTTAATTTAAAGCTTCCATTACACAGGAGGTTCTTTTGTTTATTGCTTCATTTTCAAAGTGATTAAAAATTAATTCATTCTAAGTAAGGAACACAGAAGACGTGCAAAACAGCGCAATCACAACTCATTATGTAAACGGTGCATCCACAGCATGCGTTGTGATCTGTTGCGGTTCAACACGTATACAGGGCAGTTTTCACAGTTCTCAAAGAGGCAGGACATCTTTAAATTAAAAACCAAAGGATATTCACAACTTCGGTCTTCAGCACCTGTGTTTGTCAATCCTAGTTCACTGTTGTCTCAGCCGTTCTGTCCACCATCAGGCCACAGAACGTGTGTGTTTCTGTCCGTACCTTGTCTCACATTTTTATCCTTGGAAGCTCCACTCCCATCTTTCCTGTTTCTACCCTTCCCATAAAGTGCATGTCCCAACTATGTCTCCAACTATAGTACATGTATCAAACAACGGCCCGAGGGCCCAAATCTGGCCCACGGTGTGTGTATATTTGGTCCGCAAGATCATAACAAATGTGTTCTAGACTTGGCTCGTCAGTATTTCACGAGTTTGCAATATAATATAGTATAGAGCAGAGTTCCCTAACCGTTTTTGGGCCACGGACCAGTTAAATGTCTGGTACTTTTTTGTTTCATTTACTGGTCGTTAAGTTGTGGCAGATAAATACCCTTTAATAAAATGTTTCCGGTGTTTTGAAGTATTTTCCTACCCATAAAATCTTCCAACCTCAATTAACTGTGCATGGACACAGGAAGGGTTTCTCAGGTGCACACAGCCTATAACTTTCTGCTACCAGACCAGTTTAAAAAGTTAGAATCTTGTATCAATGACTCTGAGTCATTTTGAGTTTATTGTTGTTGTCTTCACTGAGAAAATATTTCCTAACCAAATATAGTTGCATTATTGATGCTGGAATCCTAGCCATTCTATTGTTCAGTTCTTTTATTGATATGGGTATGGATGAAGTGGAAGTAATAGCCAGATGGTGCCAAAAGGAAACATTATTTCTCTGCGGCCCAGCACCAGTTCACCCACAGACCAGTACTGGTCCCTAACCCAGTGGTTGGAGACCACTGGTATAGATAGTATATACTCCTGTCTCTTATACACATCTAGATGTGTATAAGAGACAGGACGAGGCTTGGCAGTTTTCCTTGAGGGCCGCCACTGCCGGAACGCCACTCCTCTGGACACGGGGCCCCATGTTATGAACCATAGACTGGGTGGAGGAGGTGCCTGAGCGTGAGCTGCCGGAGCGGGACGAGGAGAGGGAGTTGGGCCTGTCTCTTATACACATCTACCACCAGAATCCCAAATTCCAAATCCTTCTTCTATAATAACCGTAGTTATCATTTCTCCGCGCTCACAGTCGACACCAAATAAACTCGCTGAAGAAGAAGCCTGACGCGTGTAAACGCCTGGAAGCCTTTGCTTTCCCGTGATTCTGCGAGATCTTTAGATCATTAAACACTGTTTTGAAGTCCCAAATGTAAGTCTGCTTCAGTGAACACTGACTTTATTAACTTTTAGCTCGTGGGACTACACTTACTTACTTTGAATTTTTTTGCTTATTTTTAAATGCTTTTTTTGTGTTGCAGTTTGTTTTGCGGTGCAGTGGTATTTTATTAGCTACACTGAACAGTGAACCTCAAAATACCTAAAACATCTGGAAGGAAGATACAGTTGTTTTAATTTTGGGGCTCCACCAACAGGAAGGAACAGTGTGGTGCAATTATGATTTTGTAAAATTAAGTAAAATGAGGAATAAAGTACGGGCAGGATGGAAGAGTTGGAAAAAAGTCTCAGGACTGATCTGTGGTAGAAGAGAGTCAGCTAAGGTGAAGGGAAAGGTTTACAGGACAGTTGTGAGACCAGCCATGATGTATGGACTAGAGACACTAGGAATAGGTAGAAGACAGGAGACAGAGCTGGAGGTGGAGGAGTTGAAGATGCTGAGATTCCTTTTAGAAGAGATAAGGGTGGACAGGATCAGGAATGAGGTGATTAGAGGGACAACACAGACAGGAAAGTTTGGAGAAAAAGCTAGAGAAGACAGATTGAGATGGTTTGGACATGTTCAGAGGAGGGATAGTGGATACAATGGTAAAAGAATGATCCTAGAGATGGAGCTACCAGGTAGCAAAGAGGAGATTGAGGGAGGACATGGAGGTAGTTGGAGTCAGAGTAGAAGATACAGAGGACAGAGATGGAAAACGTTGATTTTCTGTGGCAACACCTGAAAAATGGACAAGCCGAGTGGAAAGTAAACCAAACCAAATATTTTAGGGAGTTTAGTTTAACACAGTTATCAGATATGAAATGACTGCAGCATTTATTCACCGCTTATGAAAAGCTCTGAGAACAAGCAGATCCAGGAACAGCTTCGTAACGGCAGCAAGAGTGTTGAAAGATATTTGTGCAGCATGGACCATGAGCTACTATGGGCTGCAGAACTGCTGTTCATGCTGATTTATCACCAATATCACCCCACATTTATGAGTCTCCAAGGGACATTAGTAATTGTAATTTTTGTAAACAGTTGACTAATGTCATTCTGCTCTTTGTTAAATGAACTCGAACATTTTGGGCTGAAAAGGCAGCCCTCCAACATAGCAACCATTATCTACAGTGTTATTTT
Source organism: Paraplagusia blochii (assembly GCA_016785265.1). Taxonomy (NCBI): domain Eukaryota; kingdom Metazoa; phylum Chordata; class Actinopteri; order Pleuronectiformes; family Cynoglossidae; genus Paraplagusia; species Paraplagusia blochii. The sequence continues at coordinate 148,057 of JAFBJS010004304.1, forward strand.
TGTCCTGTTAAGATGATGATTGTAAATCCCTCAACTCAGTGGTACACTCCACTGTGCAGCACTCCGGCTTTTAACCCAGACAAAAAGACATGACCACCCCAGCCCCGCTGCAACCACTCTTCGCTGGTAACTCATTAATTTTGCAATTGATTTTAACGATTAGTTTTAAAGCACTTTACAGCTGAACTCCAAACTACACGGCGAGCTGTTTCAGCCCTATATGGAGGAGCCGTGCTGCATGACAACACTCCTCACTTCTGAGTCCTATACTTGAGAACCAGAGGTGACCAAGTTTATGCAGTCGGCCACCATGTTGTGAAAAGGCCAGAAACCTGCTGAAATATTTCTATTTTTTTAATATAAAAATTAAAAATACAGTTGAACAATATTATAATAAGAATGAATTCAAAGTTTGTTTGTTGTTTATAATTTGAAGCTAAGAAAATGTACTTCCATGAAACACACACAGCAAAACAAGGTGTTCCACTCAGATTAAATACTTTTGACCATCAAGGAGATTAAAAATCACTTCTATAAAACTATAAAGCCAAGAGGTAACTTCCAATGGTCTTCCCTTATTAAGAGCAAATGGCGTTTAAGACAATAAGCAGGTGGAAACGTCCTAACCAACATTCCGAACCTAACCTGACCAGTGACATCTCATTTTCAGAAATTCCATTTGATATGAAGGAGGACATTAGTTGGTGGTTTTATTAGTTTGAAATAAACAGAATATGGCAGAGTTTCTCTGGTTAAAAAAAAAAAAAAAAACGTCAACATCTATCCAGGCACACATGGAGAACAGAGAGTCCCCTGTGACCATGTTGAGATCTCTCCATCCACATGAAAGTTAGGAACTGTGTGATATTGCTGTCAGAAATGATCATTAACTCATATATTCAGGTTTGTAAATATCTGCTTGGAGAAAGAGATGGAATAAATGGGCATCAACCAAATCTGAGTTTTGGGACAGAAGATATAAAGTCAATGACTCCGAATCAGGAACAATATAAATTTCAGCCTCCTTGCTCTATTTTCTAGGAAGTTATGGTCTCTAAAAACAAAGATTTAAGATTCTTTAATTTGCTACTGAACTCAATTTTTGAATTGGGATTCGAAAATCGATCCAATCGTGACGGTCGGTGGATATAATGTGTTGTGTTGTAATGTCTGACTCTTTCACGCGCCTGTGAAGTCTGGAACGAAAGTTCTCCACTGCTTGGGATATAATAACAACACCGAGCATCATGATCAGTCGTGAGCATTTGGACCAACGTCTGTTTCTGCAGAAAAAACTACCAGTTCCAGCCAAGACTGAACTGAAAACGTATTCATTCTAATAGTCTAGCAGTTGATGTTCTACCTGAACAGCTTTTGTTTGTTTTCAAAGTACAGCACCTTCATTTTACCAAAATCATTTACTTTGCAGTTTATAGTGTGTGTATATACAGTATATATATATATATACATATATTTTTTAAGTTTTAATAACCGTACCATCTGTTTCAACAGTTTGAAATGTTACTAGTTACTACTTCTGGAATAAGTTTAAGGAAATAATCAATCCTCCTGCAGGTTGATCTTGACTAGAGTTTACCAGCAACTGATTTATTATTAACTGTCTTAGTTTTGGAAAATAATTCAGAATCACAGACATTTATTATAAATTCATGCTCTGGTGAGTGAATCTTTTTCTATAGGAATATGATTTCTGAATGGAAAATCACTTTTTAACGAATTGCGAGCCTGAAGATCTATAAATCAAATCAGACTGGGACATTTTTAGAATCGTGCACCTCTATATAGACTAAAAAAAGATTTCATAAAATCCAACTTTATAGAAATGTGTTTGCATATGTAAACATATTACTTATATATATTATTGTATATATGTGATTTATACAATGATGTCTTTTAACAACATCGTCTGTCAGTGGTCCCATCTCACTGCACCTGATTTCATTCGGAGCATCTTCTTCTTCATACTTCTTCATCTCTTTCTTGCGACACACCAACCAGATGATGATGATGATGAGTAGGACGCCGAAGGAAACGCCCACCACTGCTCCTGCCACCACGCCCATCCCTCTAACATCTAGACAGGTCAAAACAGAATGAAGGGAAAATGAAGAATTACAAGGAGACTGCGGTCAGTACTAGTGGTGTATCAACCAGTACTGCGTCAGAGGCTGTTCTCTTAAACAGCAGACTTCCCAGAATTACTCTCGGTGCCAAGTATTGCAGTGTAGCTGTGCAGTATTCACTCACAGTGCATCTTAACCTCCACTGTGCAGCTCTCCTCTCCCACGTCATTGCTGGCTGTGCATTTGTAGACACCGGTGCTGTCCTTGGTCAGATTCCTCAATGTCACAATTTCTGGGTTTTTTAAATCTAAAAAAAAAAAAAAAAAAAACAGCAACAGAAAACTGAACTGTGGATTTGTTCCAGTTTTTTTTTTCTAAACTCACATTAAACCCAATGGATCTAAATTATCATCAGTTTGTATGAGAAAATAACACTGAGCCGATTTGACTGTCATCGCTCCAACCCTGGTAATTGAACAAAAGCTGTCAGCAGATCATTGCTGGCTGTGCATTTGTAGACACCGGTGCTGTCCTTGGTCAGATTCCTCAATGTCACAATTTCTGGGTTTTTTAAATCTAAAAAAAAAAAAAAAAAACAGCAACAGAAAACTGAACTGTGGATTTGTTCCAGTTTTTTTTTCTAAGCTCACATTAAACCCAATGGATCTAAATTATCATCAGTTTGTATGAGAAAATAACACTGAGCCGATTTGACTGTCATCGCTCCAACCCTGGTAATTGAACAAAAGCTGTCAGCAGAGATAAAAGACTGGAGACCAAAGAAAGACCCAGCAGCTGGCAGCTGATGCAGCTAAGAGTCAGACATGGAGTCAGCAAAAAAATAAATAAAAAAAATCAAAGTAACATACTCTATGAACTGAATCCCTGTCCATCTGGACTTAATGAAAAAGTCAGCATTTACTAATGTATAGAGAAAAACACATAAATCAGTTCATGTCAGTGACAGATTGCTGATATGAATTAGTAGTGATGCTCTGTTTTTGAGCTCGATGCTGCAGAATTAAAAAACTACGTGACTATCAGGTGGAATCTCATCACATCCAAAGTTATCTTACCTATCAGAGCCAGTGGAGGGAGCTTGCCAACATACTTGCCCTTGTCCAGAACCCTCTCCCACTTGTAGTGGATGGGATCGGAGCCATCGGCAGACTTGCAGCTCATCTTTACGTCACCGCCCTCCAACAGTTTGCCCTCCATCCAGCACTGTGGCTTGGACGGCTTCACTGCAGATCAAAAATTGCACATGGAAAAAACACGTGAATTAAAATAAAAAAAAACTTGCTAACTTTACCATGCCTGCTTAGTAAAATTTAGCAAATAAAGATGAGATGCTCTCCCATTGGGAATGAATTATCTCAATCAATCAGGATTAATCAGAAATGATCGCGATGAATCACGATTGATCACAATAAATCAGGATTAATCACGATTAATCACAATGAATCACGATTAATCACGATTAATCATAACAAATTATGTTCAACATGCAGGGATCATAACTTTGCATCCTTAATCGCGACAAACCACAGTTAAAACAAAGCTCCCCACTGATTAATTGTCATAATAAGTAAAAGATCTTTAAAATGAAGCAGCCATTCCAGTCAGGAGGAAGAACAGAAAGAGCCACAAGGAAGATCCAGACATGGTTTAACTGTACGTGAGGCCGGGAATAAGGTGGGATGGAGTCAGACGATCCCCTGAGGTAAACCCTGGAGGGAACAGCTGAAGAAGCAGCCACTGTGAGGTCTGCTTTTATCTCGTCTAATGGCTTTTTCTTGTGCGAGCGTGAATTCCATTCGTGATATTCTATTCACTTTGAAAAGCCGTTTAATCAGAGTACTGCATCCTTTACTCAATACCACGGAGATATCATAGCAAGAAAAGGGTTAATATTATTTAACATTAATGACTGATGTCTTGATGAATCAGCAGTTCTCAGGCAACACACCAGAGGAATGAGGGCAGTTTGATTGATATACACCATGCTGTTTTCTTCAATTTCTGGTTCATTTTAATGCCTGGTTCCACTAAAGGTGCATTTGTTTGGACAAATATAATGATTCCAATATAAACAGCTCATAAGAGTTTCAGAGCTTATCTTGACATTTCCCATGGTTTTCATGATAGTAATCTGAAACACCTTAATTCTAACATCAATAGCTATGACATTGCACTGACAAAATAGTATTTTTATGCATTCCACGATTTCAAGATCACTGTATTCCTTCAGGTAGTATACCTTTAATGGTGCCTGGCATTAAAGTGAACAAAAAAATTTGAAGAAAACAAGGCCGGTCTAATAAAATTACAATGACTGCATGTTGAAGTTTGTTTAAAGACGAGGAAATTCTGCTACTATTGCTCAAATACTGTATCAAAAAGTAGTCTACCTTTATAGAATGTACCTCACTCAGAGCTGCACGCAGCCTCGGTGGGATAAATAATATGCTGCATCACCAGCTCTATTTTGCAGAAACTTAAGAAATATAATCATTTTATATGTGCAAACTTTATATTTAGCCGTTTTACACCTTCCGTTCCCAGGCTTTTCTCCAGTGAGTCTGCTGAGTCTGCCACTTACCCAGCACTATGAGGCTGATGGTGCTCCAGTGGTACTGTGCACCATTCTTGACTTTGCAGCTGTACTCTCCAGAGTCTGTCAGCGTCAGGTCACTGATCAGCAGGGACGCGTCCCCCTTTAAGTACTCCCCAGCGAAGGCCACACGGCCACGCTCCGCTTCGTTTGGGTCAAACACCCTTCCGGCGAAGTAAGTGATAACCTGGTGGTTCAAAAGAAACATTGTGATGGTGGAGACAGAGACAATAAGACAGTGGTTTGGCAAGTAGGATCAAAGATACTGCAGGAGAAAAGGACTGTTTTTTATGCCCCTTTCTTCATTGAGAATAGAATATTATATTATGAATTACAATATTTTGCAGCCAAAATGTTAATGTGTACACGTAGGCTCAACAGCAGTCCTAGCTAAAAAAGGCGGTACTGCAGAAAAATTTTAGAAATCGCAAAAATGGGAGACCTACCTACATTACATACCAGGCAACACCCTGAGACAGACACTGTATCATCCAAAAGACAGGATTCCAAGACACAAGGTGGACACTGTGGTTTATGCCATTCAGTGTAGGGAGGAGTGTAGGGACCTCTACATTGGGGAAACCAAGCAGCCGCTAGTCAAGCGCATGACCCAACACAGGGGGGTCAACTTAGGTCAGGACAGGAAGGTCGTCCACCTTCACCTTCAGGTCCATCCATCAGGAGGGACCTGAAACATCCCCTACAACTTAAGAAGCCTCTTGGATGAGAGGTGTAGCGTTTTCCAAAAAAAACGTAATGTCTAGTTGTCTAACTACACCCTTCAATCTTTACAAAAATTGGAAAGATTATTTGATATTTGCAGTACTGCAGTATCCACAGTCAATGTCTCTGTTAGAGTTAGAATGGTTGGTTCCTTTCAGTGGTCTCACCATCTGCAGGAAGGTTCATGAGGGGCTGTTACGGTGCAATGTGTTTAGTGACCCGGTAACAGATAAGCCGACCAAGATGGATGGATGGAGGTTTGCAGTGTACCAGAACCAGAAGAGTCACAACGAGAACCAGACAGGGGGGGACGTAATGTCTTTGAGATACAGACGTACTTTCTTCATATTTGCTCAGGTTTCTTAAACCTTGAGTGGAAAATGTCCAGCTGGGCATCTGTTCCAAACACATCACTGTTATTTCATTGCAAGCGTGCGCCACATAATGAGATTGTGTTATTGGATTAAAGATAAGTCTGAAAGCTGCTCAAAGACGGCCAAAATAAACTTAATTAGAAGTTGGAAAAAAAAAATACTTTAAAGATACAGAAGGCTCCCTAATGTAGCCAAGAAAACCAGTGGTGAATTTGATAATTTTCTCCACATTTAAAATACACCAAATTGCTCTGATGATTTATCTAAAAAAATATTTTAGATTAACATAATATTGAATCGTTAAGAAATTTCCGTTTTTTCTCAATGGCAATTAAGATAATTCCTATTTTCCTGCCACACTACATCTCCTTAGAGAGATTCAGCTTTACACTTTCTACAACTCCTTACAACTATGAAGAAAGGATAAACTTCCTCAAAAAAAATAAATAA
>JAFBJS010004304.1:154369-169525 GCA_016785265.1 Paraplagusia blochii
GTAATGCTGTTACTATTCATCGTTATGGGAAATGCAGTGTATCAAATCTGTTTTTCCTCCTGTTCCCTTAAGTAGAAGATTTTTCCATCTCAGACTTCCATCAATATCAGACCCAGGGCTGATCGGAAGGTTAATGGTTTTGAGCAAGTTGGATATTTTTTTTTTTAGATATTTCACCATCCGTTATTTTATATTGAATTTCCGCCACTGAGACTTCTTTATACTTGTTGTAAAAAGTGGTATTTTTGATAAATGGTCCAAAGTAGTTTACTAATACAGCATCAACTCCATTCTCTATAACACAACATTTACATTACTACCACTATTATTATCATTAGTATAAATAATAATAATTGTTATTATAAATACCAAGCAATTAATTACTGTTCTAATTAACTAATTAGTTATTATTAAATAATAACTAATTTGTGTAATTTACATACATAGGGAAGATGAGAATTTCTGTTCTTTGAGATACCAAAATATTTTGGTGATTTTGTTTATATATGTATATCCTGATTCATGATTTTTATATAGACATTAAAGAAATCAAATTTTCTAATATCACATAACATTGGCCTGTCTTAAAATCATTCCTCTTTATCTTATCCATCACTGGGTCTCCTCGACTGCCACCCAAATCACACTTTTCCAGACCGTGAGCCCTTCTGTGGGTGGAAGTTATGTTGGTCTGGACACTGCTATGACCAGAGTACCTCAGTGGTAACCTGGCAGCTGGTGGGTTAGAACCTGAAGCCTTGTGAACCCAAGTCCCAGGGTTACATTTTTTAAAATAAATATTTTTTTATTAAGTGGGAAGGTCACTCACCACTCTCTGCCTGTTGACAGGCTTTAAAAACAGCCATTCGATGTCCAGGGTGGGGTCATCACCCACCCAGAACTGATGGTGACAGGGCAGCGTGGCATTGTCCCCGACAACCCTCTTCATCTCTATCTGGGCATACGTCATCATCACACCCAGGAGGACTGCAGAGACAAGAAAGGAGAAGTTCATTAATACTGCATCAGTCTGAATAATATGTCTTTTAGATCAGTGATTCTCAACTGGTGGGTCGCAACCCACTTTTTCAGTTTTCAGTGAGAAAATGTTGAATACATTTTACAGGTACATTTACTGAAGTATTACAGATTGTTATATTTAATTAAAATTAGCTTTTCATGGGTTTTGGCTTGTCATGAAGTGCTGATGGATGGTCCTAAAAAAAACGTATTCTAGATGTTTGTTGTTTCTTCTGAATCATCTTCTGTTTACGAGTAAATTCAACTGGTCTTTACCAAAAGAGTAAAAAATCTAGTCTTCTTCTACAGCTTGATTCTTGACAATAAAACCTTCAAACACGAGTGTTACCTAAACACATCACATTTAATCCAGGCATGTTTTTACTAAGTCAGAGGGAACATGAATCTCTGGAGTTCTCAAACTCCACATCATCATTCTCAATCTGGAAATGTAACCTTCAACCTTCGGCTCAGTCACAGAGAGCAGGTTCTATGGGCCGCACGTCTGAACTGATGTACGGAATTTACTGACTGAGATTAAAGACTCAGACTGAGAACTGAGATTAAACCAGTCCAAAAACAACAGTCCAACCAAGGTGAGCTGACTGTGTAAAGAAACCAGATGAAATCCATAATCTTGAAAACATAAAATACATATGAACTGTATAAAGCCAGTATAGAGGCTTCCAACAATAACAATAGGGAAATGGAAAAAATAACTAAATCAATGTCAGACTACAGAGAACATTACATCAACCATGGACTCTTTCCCAGTGCTGTGTGGTAAATTAAGTTATTTTTTCAAACTGTCAGCATGTGTAAAATACAATACAACACTGTTGGCTGCACAGTCAGAACAGACACAGGCAAACTACGGCTTAACTAGGATTGGATCTTGCTCAAGATCTGAAGCTTAGGGTTCAACACCAATACAAGGGATACATTTAAATATATTTTGTGATATCATCACATTATTTTGTCATAAGTTTATGTAATTTTCAGTTTTACTATAAGTTAATTCCTTATAATATATGCCTCATATTTTATGACGTGATAAGTTAGTGTTTTGGTTTTAGTATCACCTTATTTCATGTAAATATCACGTTATTTTGCGATAGATTTTATATTATTTGGTGATAGTATCACATTATTTGGTGATAGTATCATGTTATTTGCTGATAGTATCAGGTTATTACAGGATAAGTTTTACATTATTTACATTATTTTGTGATAGAATCACATTATTTGGTGTAAGGTTTCACGTTATCTTATTATCACATTATATTATTGCTGTTTTAGGTTATTTCATGATGAGATTTACGTTTCGTGATTTTACTTTATTTCCTCTGAGGTTCGACATTATTTTGTGATAAATATCAACATTATTTCATCATGGGCCAAAGCTTCCATTACTATTTTTTTTCTTATTTTATGCAAGTTATTTCTTGATGAGATTTATGTTGTTTCGTGAAAGATATTACATTATTTTCTATAAGATTAACATTATTTTGTGATAAAATCAATTTTTCTTGATGGTTTAAGGCATTCATTTTTAATTTTTTTCATCATCATACTTCTGACTCTTTTTGCAATGGCTGCATTTCCCCACTAGATGGCTTAGAAAAGGCTTAAAGCCTTTATGGCCAGTGATCAAGATCAAGCCTGTTAGCAAGCAGCAAGTAGCATTTCTGATGATAATGAGGAACAGTAGATGATTCTTTCCTCACATCTTCATGTGTCTGGACCTGAAACAACAGGTGCTCCATGTCTAAAAAAATCCAAACAACATTGTTGTTATTTACATTAGCGGCTGAACAATGCACCAAATAAACCCATCCATTCTCCACCCTTCAATACTTCTATGGATTGCAGAGTGGACTGTAGCCAATCACAGCAACCGTCATGACAAGGCAGCCCAACACTAAATAACACAGTGAGACAAATTACCATTCGCATTTAGGGACTGTGTCAATAGTAAGTGTCCAGTTCACATAATAGGAAGGTCTTTGAACGTGTGAGGAAACTAAAGAAGTGGAGAGGAAACACTAACACCAGAGAAGAAAGAGTTTTGACCAGGTTGATTTTCTCTTTCATTTGTTAATTTAATTGTTACTTAATATATTTGATACTTTTTTGATTCCTAATAACGTGTTAATGCATTTTTGTGTGTTTAACGAGTCAGCCAGTGTGTGTCAGTCGGAGTGCTTTAAGGTATCAAGAGGGCAGTTAAAGGGGTGACTTGATATGTGGAGTTAATTACTTGATCCTAGCCAAGGCTAAGCTGCTGGCAATTAGTGTGACATATGAACAAGTGTGCGTTTGTAAAGGACACCTGCAGCCAGTGATAGGAACCAGACTGACTCGACTGGGCCTCTACACAAACACTGTTTATTACACGTTTTAAACATTTATACATTTGCAGCGATTACTGTAAATCCATTATTCAGGAATAAAAAGGTCCTCAACTAGCACCGGAATTCTGTTCCTACGATTCGCTGTAACTTTCACTATAAATTAAGGTTTTATGTCACTCATCTAAGCTCACTGGGTGGTAGCATCGTAATCTAATCTCTTTTTTTTTTCACGGACCAATCTTTAAGGAGTAGAGGATAAATATCCCTAATTAATATGAAACATCAGGCAATAAACTCTATCAACTATGTATTCAACCTTATCAGCATACATATATACTGTATATAATCACATTATCATAGTTTGTCTTTCAATACCGAAATCTTCACCTCCTAGTGCCAAAGCAGTTTTAAAGGTTTTATTGCCTCATTAAAGAGACACTACGGTGTGGACGTCCTCCATCAGACAGAGAATCCTTACTCTGTGATTGTCAGAACAAGTATGCAGCCAGTTGACGTTTATTTAACATATTGGACCCGGGCTGAATACAGGAGCATGAGGAAATCTGGTAATTTTTCAAAATAAAACACATCAAATACTAAACAAAATGGAAATAGTGTGAGTTAAGCATTGTCTCTTTGCAGCCTGGTATTAACTGACCCACGGACTGGTACCGACCCACGGCCCAGGGGTTGGAGACAATCGATTTAGGACATCAGAACAGTCTGATTTACGATAGAAACTAAATGAAGCCCAATCTAAACAAAATCATCTTCTGCATAGAGTCCTGAAAACATATTAAAATTATATGTATGAAGGATGCAATAAATCTTTCTTTATAAATCTATGGTAGATGAACACAAAACACATTCATAATGTTGTGTGCACTAAACCATTATATAGTGATTGAAAATCAGAGGGTCTTAGGAATTACATATGTTCCTCATTCATTCATCTTCATCCTTTTATCTATTGTCGGGTCTCATGGGCAGCAGTCTCCATGACTGCCAACCAAATCACACTGCACCAGACTGTGAGCCTTCCCGTGGGTGGTGAGCCCTCTGGAAGTGATGTGCGTTGGGACAGTGCTACGCTCAGAGCGCAGCAGTGGCAACCTGGCAGCTGGTGGATTAGAACCCGGAGCCAAGTCTGTTTCTCACCAACATTGTCAATTCTTATGTTTCCATTTCAAATACAAAACATCGGGTTTGAAAAAAAAAAAAAATCCCTATATTATGCATGAAAAAACGAACATCCTTCTTTTGAATTGTCAGATTGAATCCAAACAAAGAAGAGACAAGGACAATGGGGTAAGATTCAGCTGTGAGTGTGAGCTTACCACCCACAGTAGGACAGAGGACAATACTGGCTCCAGCAACTGGGAAGGAATCACCACCAGGGTGAGGATGAAAGCTGGAGCCTCTTTTATTTATTTATCCTGGCTTGGACACTGATCAACTGTATGGATGGACTGTCCTGTCCCGTCCTGCTGGCTCGACACATTGTGCTCAGAGCGGGGGAGGAAAGATAGGGCAGAGAGCGAGAGCAATACCAGTGTAAAAACCAGGAAAATGCTGCGAAAGCCAAATGTAATTGTCTTAAACTACACGTCCTATTATCCGTCCGTTCGTCCACTTCTGTTTCTGCGTGAACAGCTCCGCTCTGCTCTCTTGTTACTACCCGACTACTACCACTACCAATTAATAGTGGCAGCCATGCACCACCCAGTTGGTCCTCCGACTGCTGCCACGCTCATCGCCTTCCTGCCTGCGTGACCGCAGGCCTGTACCCAGAATACTCTGATCTTACGAGGAATGCTTAGAATTAAAAACAGGAAGAAAAAAAAAATCAAAAGGAAGGAAAAAAAAAAAAAAAATGGGAGCAGACTCAGTCCACCCTCCAAGCGAATTCATCGAAGAGCCATTGTCTCGTTATTTATGTATCTAGTTTTCAGATAGTGCTGTCGGGAAAATATAACTTTCTTCTTGGACTCTTGAATTTGTGTTTCGTGATATCACTTTCATTTATCTTATTAGCAACAGTCCATTTGATTCAAGGGCTACTTATTTCCAGGCAGCGAGATCTGTAGTCATTACTCAAACATTTCATTTTCACTCATTCCATCGTCTGCGTAAAAACTTCGCACACGATTATCTGCCCAGTTCTTCTCATCTCCTCCAGGTCTGATTTCAGACCAGGCTTTCGTGCCGGTCCAACTTTGAGTCGTCCAAACATGAATCCGCCCGGGCTGTCCCACTTTGCGCACTGAAAGAATTTCAATCGGCTGCAGGAAAATTGGAGTTCTTTCAGTTAAAATGCACAGCTCTGAGCTGATTAAATTACAGTAGATCCTTTCATCTCCTATTGTGTATCTGGGTGGGCGTATTCTTTCATCTCAGCGGGTAGGCTTGGTCTCATTCACTAAATTGAATTGGAGTCAGCGATTTTTGAATCTGTATGAAAGGCCGGGCTTCATCCCATCGTTGTAGTCTTCAGTGACAGCCGTGCGGATCAATACCTCATCGATCCGGCCGTGCACAACAAGCCATCCCTAAGCAGACGGTGGAAAATCTTTTGAAAAAAAATAAATATTTCATGCGCTTTAAGTGTAGACATTCCAGTACAGACAATATGTCTGTTGGCCAGTGCACTCGATTAAAAAAGCTACAGCAGGAATGGTGTTCGGAATGATTCCTGGAACAAGCAACAGAGGACTGGACTGATGGTGGAGGAAGGAAAGGAAAAAAAGAGGAAAAGACGAAAAGCAAAGTCTTTGTCATTGTGATTCACACCACTGCGCACCATGAAATGTGACCTCGGCATTTAACTCATCACCAAAGTGAACAGTGGGCAGCTTTGAGCGCACGTGGCAGCTAGTGGATTGGAACCCTGGACGCCCTGCAGACCCAAGTCCAGTTCCTTATCCACTAGGCCACCACTGCCCAGCCTGTGCGTTTGAAGAACACAACGGCGTTCGTCAAACTGACGGAGCCGTAGCCATCAGACATGAGCAGTCTGTTGGTTTAGTCAGTGTTTACTTGTTTAGGATGCACAGATGCAGAAGCACGATGTTGCTTGAACAACCACTTGGAAACTCATGGCGCAGCGTTTCTATTGTTGAGGGAAGCGACGGAACAAAGCAACAGCTGCCTGAGTGTATCGTCCGCTTCTGTGCGTCCCAGAGTAGACTGGAGAGGACGGACTGGATTCAGGACTGAAGTCCATTCAGACGGTTTGGAAAATGTAAGAGAGGCCGGTACTGCATCTCATTCAAATTTGATGTTTTGCATCTTTACTACATGACTAGGTTTTAATTTTTTTTATACACATTCTAGTCTTGCATTACTGCAGGGATTTATTTCATTTCTTCTTCTGCTTATCCGTTACCAGGCCTTAGGGACAGCAATCTGTACGACCGCCCCCATGCTGTGAGCCTTCCTGTGGGTGGTGAACCTACTGGAAGTTATGTGGGTCGGCACCTCAGTGGCTACCTGGCAGCTGGTGAATTCTAACCGGAAACCTTGTAGATCCAAGTCTGCTTCCTTAACTGCTAAGCCACCACAGCCCTTAATGCTAGGATTTCAGGGGCCCACTGCTGCTGCTACTGTTATTTTAGTGAAATTCACCGTATTTGTGTTACTGACCTCAAACTGCACTTAAAAAAAAGTATTTTATGGCTACTGCAGTCAGGAGCCTTGGAGTACTGTACTATACTGTGTTGTGGAGTAATACATACTGAGCCTCAGTCTGTGTTTAAGCAATGGTCCCAAACCGCCGGGTTGCGTACCAATATAGGTATGAGGAGCTATTGGTACAGTCTTTTATTTTGAAAAACACTATTCTCTTGGTTGCATCTGTTTATGACTCACACTTTATTCATAATAAGAGTCTTGTCTCTGTCCCTTCTTAAACCCGTCCACAACAATTTTAACAACAGATTAAATACATAGATATTTATTGAATAAAAGATTAATGGTGTAATTTTTTAGGATAACTTCCCAATTATGACACGTTTAACATTCATACCACCTTAAATCCATGAAATTTTTAACACTGCTTCGCCACCTTGAGGTGAGGAGTGCTGCATTTAAAGACAACGTGATGGTACACTGCTAATTAAGCTGCCCACATGGTTGATAAATGTAGACTATTATATTTATAAAATACTGGTTTTTATGCAGGACATTTCATTTTACTTAAGGGTATTCATCCGTCACACCTTAAAGACTGGTCTGTGGTGCAGAAAAGGTTGGAGAACACTATGTTGAAGGACACAGAAATGCCACTAGTTACATTAACAGACATGATTAAGAACAAATGTCAAAGTCAGGACTGGAATCATCGCTGAACAACTAAGTAACATCAACCAGACTGACTCGGTTAATGACCAGATGGAACTGAACTTGCTTGATGCCAAAATTACCCACCTGTTAAACTCAGACTCTGAAGCTGAGCACCTTGTATTTTTTCTGTTACTACTGAACAGGGTTGAGAAATTCTCTGACTGAGTTCGACCTTTCTGATTATTTCGTGTCACTGAACGCACCTCATAATCCAGTGTGCCTTATAGCCTGAAACGTACGATACATCAATAATTCAAAGAAGTTATTCATTTCTATAGGAATTGACCAATAAAGCATTTTTATGAAGGAACCAAAAAAAAATTTTAATTTAAAGATGACTTCTAGTCATGTGCAGCAGGAGTTTTTTTTTTTCACGTAAAATCTTAACAAAATGACAATCATTAATACTAAAGACATATTTTCAGTGCTGTGAAATCGAGCCTGGTCCTACATCAACTCCTGGAGGTACTCCAACACTCCCAGTACTGTTATAGCATTCCCTTAAATCCAAACACGCCTTCATCCTGTATTGTTGTACTATGACTTGTAAGTGTGAAAACGATGAAACAGTCGATCCAGAACTGCCTGAACAGTACACCCACTACAGCAGACCATGAGATATATGCGCAAATCAAAATCTTGATTTGTTCCTTTTGTTACCAGTGGAAAAACCCCGGGGCTGCTTTGTGTGCGTTGGATGTGCCAGCAACGCTGAGCTGCTGATTTACATCCAGGGTGAGGCTGCACCGCTGTTCTCTGAGCAGGTGGGAATGAAAATTATTCTATTAAGACACAGATCGATGTTTTGCTTCGGCAGTCGGTGCCTATTGTGTCACCGCATTGTCTACAATATTTCATTTATTTCCTCCCGGCTGCCGTGCACTGCGGCGCAGTGGGTGCATGTGCCAGCTGTCAGCTCTACTGCACATGTGCCAACGTATTTACCTAAGAGACTGGTAATGAATAATGGAAGAAAACAACAGCAATAAATGAGATCACTATTAAAAATAAATATTTATCATTCAAGCAGTGGTGGCCAGGTGGTTAAGGAAGCGGACTTGGGTCCGAAGGGCTTCAGGTTCGAATCCACCAGCTGACAGGTTGCCACTGAGGTGCTCTGATCATAGCACCGTCCCCACCCACATAACTTCTTGTGGGCTCACCACCCACAGGAAGGCTGACAATATGGTGCAATGTGATTTGGGTGGTGTCAGCTGCCCCTGTGACCCGGCAAAGGACAAGCAGAAGAAGATGAATGAATGTGTGAATTTATCACTCATTACATGGAATTAGCATTAAGGTTGTTGTGCAAAACAGTGAATAGTGGAATGGTGAGGTTTCAAGGAGCAGAGGTGGTGAAGGTGGAGGAGTTTAGATACTTAGGATCAACAGAGCAGTGGAGACTGTGGAAGAGAGGAGAAGAATAGAGAACAGTCAAGATGGAACAACTGGAGAAAAGAGTCAGGAGTGATCTGTGATAGAAGAGAGTCAGCTAAGGTGAAGGGAAAGGTTTACAGGACAGTTGTGAGACCAGCCATGATGGATGGATTAGAGACACTAGGAATAGACAGAAGACAGGAGACAGAGCTGGAGGTGGAGGAGTTAAAGATGCAACAGAGCAGTGGAGACTGTGGAAGAGAGGAGAAGAATAGAGGACAGTCAAGATGGAACAACTGGAGAAAAGAGTCAGGAGTGATCTGTGATAGAGGAGAGTCAGCTAAGGTGAAGGGAAAGGTTTAAAGGACAGTTGTGAGACGAGCCATGATGGATGGATTAGAGACACTAGGAATAGACAGAAGACAGGAGACAGAGCTGGAGGTGGAGGAGTTAAAGATGCTCAGATTCTCTTTAGGAAAGACAAGGATGGACAGGATCAGGAATGAGGTGATTAGAGGGACAACACAGACAGGAAGGTTTGGAGAAAAAGCTAGAGAAGACAGATTGAGATGGTTTGGACATGTTCAGAGGCGGTACAGTGGATACAATGGTAGAAGAATGATTTTAGAGATGGAGCTACCAGGTAGAGGAGACAAAGAGGAGATTGATGGAGTTAGAGTTGAGGACACAGAGGACAGGGTGAGATTGTTGACTCACTGTGGCAACCCCTGAAAAAAGGGACAAGCCGAAAGGAAAAGAATAAGTTGTTGTGCAAAAAGAGAAACAAACTATTTTAAAAGGTAATATCTCCACTCATGTCTCACTCACTGTCTTCAATCTAATTCAGAAGCAATGCTTCAACCTTAGATCATCAACTCTATGCTACAATCTACATGTTTTTACCTAAATATTCACATCATAACATCGATCTATTTTTATAGTCAGGACATCTATAACGAGTACATCCACCTTTACTGTTCCTGCTGCACTGCACAAACAATAACGATGCACACTAGCGCTGCAATGCATCACCTGGCTGCAGATGATGAGGGACTGCATAAATGTCAGGTAACTTTATAACAAAAACCGCCAAGGATGGAAAGTTCCAAACTTTTGCCCCAAACAAACAGGATTCTCCTCGTGCCGAGAACAAAGTGATGGGAGAAGCGTGGGATCTGAAGGGGAATACCTGCCGGCTGACAGAGTCTGACATCAGCTGAATGATTCATGCCCAGCACCGGCAGAGTTATGGGGCGTTTCTCTGCTCTTCTTCTCCACCTCCTCCTGCACGTTAGCGGCTTTTGTGAAGCGTGCGGTCATTTTACTGCAGCCTTGAAGGCTTGGGGCGATAGAAATCAAAATCAATCATCTTTTATATGGTGCTGTTGTTAGTCACCGCTGCTGTGTTACAGTGGGAAAATAACAACCTGACTGTGGACAATCGATAATAATAAAGATAAAATAAATGAAATTACGTTTTAAAGATGCCGATGTAAATTCACCTGGTTGTCATTATTTAATTTCTAAAAAAAAAAAGAATGAATCAACCAATCACTAGGTGGAAGGAAGGATATCATTATTGATTGGATTATACCCTGTATCACATATCACTGTAGTTTCATGAATGACGACTCCCAACGGCACATTGTGTGTTCTATATATAGAGACTCTGCTATTCCTGGTTCATCTCAAGAGACTCTGAAATATCACACTGCTGTAAAACACAGACAGAGGGCGCTCTTTGAAGCTCCCACACTTCATCCTCTTTCCTGTTACCAAGTCTCAGGGGCGGCGGTCCCCACGACTGCCACCCAAATCGCACAGCACCATAATGTGATAATTGTTAGTCGTACATTTACAGAATATTTTGTGTCGCGCTTCTCCAACATCACGGTTGGCTTATGCACAACTAAAGGCTGTGCCTTCAACCCTGTGTGACTAAGTGTTAGTCATCACTGTGTCCTCTGCCTCCTGGTGTCTCACACCCTTCAGGATTCTTCTTTCTTTTCATGCTTTATGTCCATGCTTTGTCTAAACAAAATATATAAAATTCATTCATCTTCATCCTCTTATACATTACCAGGATTTTGGGGCAGCAGTTTCCACGACTGCCACCCAAATCACACTGCACTATACTATGAGTCCCCTTAAAAGTTGGGACAGTGCTATGATCAGTGGCAACCTGGCAGCTGGTGGATTTGAACCTGAAGCCTTGTGGAGACAAGTCCACTTCCGTAACCACTAGGCCACCAATTCAGAAAAACTGTTGGTTTATATTTATCTTTGGTCATTTTAGAGTAAAACCATTAACAGACATGCCTCAAGAACAAGTAAACACCATAAACCAAGACCAGCACCCATCACATCATCAAGGATCTGCTGTACAACAACGACACTGACCGTCTTCCCACCTCGCCACTGTGTACATCAGTCAGTAATGAGTAGTAACTCTTCCAGGAAGCAATAAAAGTAAACATCCGCCATTGTTTTCCTAAAAGAACAGCTGTTCTATTTGGAATTTTACGACTCTGCTTTTCCTGCTACCTTTATTTACCTTCTTGTTAAACTCCGGTGTAAAGAATTAAAACGTAAGCAAGCTCTGACTTTGCGAAAAATATATAATAATTCAGTGCATTTTACTTTTTGGGAAGAATGATCAAGATTTAACAGGGAGGTGCAACAAGGTAAAAATAAAAAGGTATTAAATCATATGCTGTATATATGGGAGGACTCACGGGCCACAAATGGTTCTGATATTTAAGTCAGTACAGGAGCAGGAAGATTGAGTATTAGTGTGAACTAAAATAAATAATGAGTAAAGTATAAAAAAAAGGCTGAAATGCTCAAATATTTTTCAGCCTCTATTGGAGTATTTTTTTGGGAAAATGCTGACCTTTCAGGGAAAAGACAAGAGGATAATGACAAAATACTGTAAATTAACAGCATAATTTGGACAGATTTGGAGGGCCAGATTAAAAAAATAAAACGGCCCACATTCTGGACCCCGGGCCTTAGTTTGCCCAGGTCTGCCTTAAACACACTTTATCAATTTACAGATTTTTTTTATCTTCTAATGTGAAGCACAGATTGATCAACACTGACACTCCTGCCTGGACTACAGTGTCATTTTACTTCATAATTTGATATTTTCCTCATCAGGCTTGTCCTTGTCCCAGGGGAGGACAAGGACACCAACAACTGCACCTATTTTCAGAACAACTGACAATGAGCTGGATACTGACTATGATCAATATAAAATATATTTCTATATATATGTAGGAGAGAGTCTGTTGGAGACATGGCTGTCAATCTCTCTCCAAGGTCTTTCACAATTTAAGTTTATTTAATATTGTATTTCTTCTCATATAATTATTGAATTACAGATTACCTTCACTCTCTCCTTACGTGCGGTTATTAAATTTAATGTGTTGAGGGGGAGAGAGTGGAAACTAAAAACACTGTTGGGTTAAAAAGGATAACAACGTTAAAATCTTATTTCAATATATGAAGGTTACAAGATTGAAATGAGAAAATCTCAACTGTCAGAAATGTAAATCTTCCTACATTTTAAGTCGGTCATATATCATGGTTACTCACTCTAACTTTATGTGATATATGTGCATTTTTTTTTTTTTGACATATAAATTAAATTTCTCATGTCTGAATCTGTCAGTCACATCAGTCAGTGGACTTTAATATTGTCTCAGTCCCCTGTTCTTGATGAAAACACATAATCACTCTACTATTTTAACGAATTTCATTCTAGAATTTCGCAAAATCTCAGTCATTCCTTGCGGCAGTTCCGTAGCTTATTACGATGCAGCAGCACCGCAGGGTTGACGCAATATTAGCTTTAGGTATTGTAGAGAAAAGATGATGTAAAAAATAGAACAGACAGGAATGGGATGTGGCTGCAGCAGAGAGAGAAAGAGATGAAAAGTCAGAGAGGACAATGAAATGTATGCCTTCTGACGAAGGTTGTGAAGGAAATTGAGAAATGTTATTTTTTTGCGGTTGAAAATTCAATAAAGAATTGGCCAGAAACTAGTAGAAAATACTCCTCACCCTGGTGAACTCTACATGGAAAATGAGATACCATCTGTGAACGGTCGCAGGTCAGCTGGAGATAGAAACTATTTAATCAATGTACACATAATATATTCAGATAATACAAACCCTGATTTATCTAAAATTGATTATCAAATCCAGATTTGTGAATTATACATTTTCTAGTAATTCAGTGATTAGTCACTCTTTAGATTCTAAACCCCAATATAGGAAGAAAAAGATAAATGTTAAAAAAAAATGGTTGCAGAAAACAGGAAATTAATTCCAAGCTTTAAATTTTCAATAAATATGTTGGAAAACATAGTAGAATATAATATATCCAGTGGGCTCACCACCCACAGGAAGGCTCACGATATGGAGCAGTGATTTGGGTTGCAGTTGTGGAGACTGCAGCCCCTGAAATCAGGTTACAGATAAGGGGTTGAAGAAAAATGAGTGATTATGCGAATAATATAATAAAATATATTATAATATGATACAATATAATATACTGACGTGTCATTTAAACCGGTAAAATGCCACAATGTGTCATCAATACTGAAGAATAATTTTCTGTTGCATTTCAGGGGTTTTTTTGCATCAATTTTTTCAATTTAGCAAATTAATTTCTTACAGAAGTTATGATAAAACATCAGCAACATCACCAATAACTGTTCTATCAAGATCTATCTATTAAAAACCGAGTTCGTCCAAAACAATTGTTTTATAGTGAACAACTGTGCTGATATCTAACTAAGGACTTTGGTGATGGTCAAAAGTGTTTGGTGGACGTCCCTGATACAGTCTCCGTACACTCACACCCATTCATGCTGGCTTGTTTTTGTCAGCAGATGGATTAAAGCCCCAGTAGTCTGGACCAGGTCTCTGTCACACGGCAGAGGACAGCAGGACAGGAAGTAAGCCCAGGCAGTGGGACTGTCAAAGGTCTTCCCTATGGCCCAGCACCAGCAGAGAGCAGCGTGGAGCCTTATAGTCAACATCTTTGCTGTAAACAACACTGTGCTCTGTGTGAACACATACGATTTTAGCTGTTTTTTATTATCATTATTTGATAATTTCTCAAGTTTTAATCTCAGGAAATTTCCATTACAGTTTAGCGCCCCCTGCTGGAACCCATCAAACTCTTTTTCTAGCTTGAAGACTTCTTAATGACCATAGTAACCTTTGGAACAACAAACAATGATGGAGTTGACAGCTGTGACATTCACTATGAAGATTGTTTCCTCGCACATGAGCTAAAGCAAAGTACTTATCATACTAATAGTACAGTATATAGAGTAGAGTCAGTACAGCAGTAATGTAGCCCTGGCTGCTGGATGACAGGTCATTGATGAATGGAATTTCCAGACCAGGTTTTTTTTTTTTTCTAAATCATTATTATAATATTTTGAGAAGAAACATAGTCTGGATATAGTTTCAGAGCAGGAACTGCCCAGAGCTTTGGCATGAGCCCCAGGTAATTCACACCACATGACTGCACTTAGATATACGTTAAACCAGATGTCATTTTTTCAGACACTAAGATCTACATGGTGACGACTGACTACCAACTACTGTCACATCTCAAGGACAACAATAAGAGATCAACACTGGAGTCTGTTAATATGGAAAATATCAATATATTTGTCCATGTTAATGATGGACTGGTCAACATTAAATATTGTAAATGGGTAGAAAAGCATTGTCAACGGTCTGTCTAGTTAAACCACAGTATCTCTTAGGTAAAGCACAAACAAACTACTACTATATATTTATTTTTTCCTGTGTTTAGATGGGAAGACATTCTGAGCATCCCATGCAACAACTTCTTTTCGTTTGACCCGACAACAAACAAATCTAAATGCAATGTCCAGGGATGAGCAGGTATCAAGGAAATGTATGGAAACCATGGGATTTTTCTTCATTTTGGAACTTAAATTTTATGGAAACAAAAACCAGAAAGGGTAAAATACTTTTTTCTGTTTAGATCAAAAAACAATAATAAAAAAATCTGCTT
>JAFBJS010004304.1:169574-179784 GCA_016785265.1 Paraplagusia blochii
TATATGCTATTAATGTTGATTGCTCAAGAATCCACTTACTAATTCATTTTTACAGAATATGCAGAATTTTATTTCAAGCTTCAGGTCTCAACACTGGTCCTTCCTTAGCTCCACCACATCCACAAATTCCCAATCCTTGGCTCACTTTTCACATCTCACCTTCCTCCAGCTGGATGCAAAAAGAGTGTGATGTTGTGCCAAAAGCCCATCATCACACTAGACATGTGTGTGAATAAAAGAAAGACAAAAGATGGAAAGAGGCTTTTCTATTGGGGGATGTAGAAAAATATTTTCTTTTATCTCAGTTACTGCAGCACACGACAGAACTGTGCGGCATTAATAACAAGGTTTTTGATATTTTTCCCAAAATACATGGTTTCAACCTCTGGACATTTAACTGAAGATATTTTGGGACACACTGGTCAACATTTTAAGTCTTAAAATGTAGAAAAAAATCAGAAAAAAAACATTGCCCTGAAGAGAATAGTATTGTTCTGAAACAGCAGACACAAGTTTTGAATGCAATGTTTGTTTTTGGTCAGCGGTGGCACCCTAGTGGTTAAGGAAGCGGATTTGAGTCTGCAGGGTTTCAGGTTCGAATCCACCAGCTGCCAGGTTGACACTGAAGTGCTGTGATCATAGCACTGTCCCGACCCACATAACTTACAGTGGACGCACCACCCACAGGAAGGCTCACAGTATGGAGCAGTGTGATTTGGGTGGCAGTAGTGGAGACTGCTGCCTCTGAGACCCAGTAACAGAAAACAGAATAAGAATGTTTTATTTTTAGAAAAACTAGTTTAAAAACATAAAATAATATAAAAAATATTATAGAAAATGTTTTGAGGGTTAATGAAAAAACATATAATAATATTACTATCACTAAGAAATACTGCTTAAAACCATTAATAGCAATAATAATAATTTAACCATGAAATATACTCATTACTGTAATATTATTGTAAATTATTATTACACAGCAGTTTGTTTTTAATTGTCCAGTTGTGTATGTGTTTTCAAACACCACGGTGTGTCTCTCCTGTGACTGTTAATGTAAACCTGGTGTATTTTCATTAAACTGTGGTGAGGGGAGGGACGGCCGCCTGTTATCCCGGCACTTAGGATATTATAGCACTTGGAATGTAATCAATTGGTCAGCCTTTTTAGCTGAAGACAACACTTTGTAGTCCAAAATAAATGGATTTTCTCTCAGCGCCAGGAAGTACGATCTCACTGCTTGGCATTACGGAGAAGGACTTTCAGTAGCACTTAAGATGAGAGGACTGTGAACAGTGCCAAAAAAGATGGATGAAGATGAAGAGGCCATCTGAGGTGAGCTCAACAACTGAGATGAGATTAAGACAAAGAGATTAAAAATGTCGCTCGGACATCTCACACCTACGGTTAAAATGAACGCTCATCTGGGTCTACGTAAATCACAGCAGATATGTGGCTTCTGAAAAAAAAAAAAAAGTTGAAAAATGGAAATGCAAAATAACAACAATGTTTCCTCATCATTCAATCGGTTGTTGTTGTTGTCCCTCGTCAACAACAACAACTTGAGCCTTAATGAAGCTCTGAACCCAGTCCTGTTAGCAGCGATCCATCTTCCAGACTGGTGGTGAGGCGGGTGAGGAGACTATAGAGGGAGGGAGGGAGTGAGGGGTTGACTAATCAATCACAGCAGTGCTGTTCAGCAGCTGCTCCTCTCTTTTTTACATCCCTTATGATGTATTCATCTGCAAAACCTCTTTAAAATAATTACAGCTCAGCTCAGAAGAGGGAGGTCTTCCTACAAAAAACTGCGTGAAACACTTTTCATTGTGTGCTTTTTATAATCCAGGATTACAACCCATGGTGGAGAGTTCATTTTCAATTCATTTGACTGTAGATTTCAGGGACTCCACTGCAGCGAGGGGAGGAACGTGGAAGTTGAGGTTCTGGTCCCAGCAGAGCGCTACTATTGTTTGTTTTCACTATGAGCCTGAAGTAATTAATTTCCATGATTAGATTTTATACTCAGTCTTTAAATGGGGTCTACAGAGAGGTAGGTAATATATTTATCTCTCTTTACTTCAAAACTAATTCGATACTTACCAAATAGTGGGGCGCTCCCTCCTTGGGGGCCGCAGTGAGGCACTGGAGGGACATGAGAGCCTTCCAGTGGAATAAAGCCCCCCAGACATATGCATACTGCTGCTGTGATGCTTGACTGAAAAACAGCCTCCAGTCACTAGGTGGCAGAAACTCATATTGTGGTTCATACAGATAAAAATATAAATGTCATCAGGTTCTGAATAGTATTTCTGTCCCCTAGGGGGGCCACATGGGAAAATTCTATCATTAAGACAATTGTACACTTGTACAACTCATGAATTTCGATGGTCATTCGATTCATCATTCATTCATCTTCATCCTCATATCTGTTACTAGGTCTCAAGGATAGCAGTCTCCACCACTGCCACCCAAATCACACTGCACAGATCACCTCAGTGTCAACCTGGCAGCTGGAGGACTAGAACCTTGATGCCTTTTGGACCCAAGTCTGCTTCCTTAACCACTAGACCACCACTGCCTTCATATCCAAAAAGCTTAGTTGTCAGCTAGCGCACTTCTTTGGTAGATGTTTGGCGTTGGTAGATGTTTCATTCCTTGATTAAGGAATCGATGAGCTGTTAAACTTCCTAGGATGGAATGGGATCTCAAGGCAGAATCAACTGTAGAAGAACTACTAGAGTTCCCTCTGACATCAACCAGAAACTGATGAAGTTCCTCAGTTGAGGAATGAAACATCCTTCAACTCCAAGAAGAAGTCCAGTCTTTAGTCTATTCTGCTTGTCCAGTCCAGTGACCTTAGACCAGGCAGAGACAAACATTCTTGACTCCCATATTTAAGATTTGCCCTTGGTTCAAGTCTTCGTATAAACTGAAACAAATGACTTGTAATAAAAACATATATAATGATAATAGAAAATAATAATGTAGTGTAATCTGGTGGGCCACATTAAAGAGCCAGAGAGTCCACACACGGCCCCCAGGCCCTAGATTGTTTATGTCTGGCTTCTCCCAACTTTCACATTTAAATATGAAACAGATGAAACTCAGGTCGGTTTTGCACTGTTTTAATCAGTACTCAAATTCTAAGGCATAACGTCCCCTCAGCTGTACTTCACATACTCTACCTAATACACAGTACGCAGTACAGTGACAGGAAGCCTGGGTAGAGGTTTATTCTTCCTAAGTGTCTATCAGCAGCATCTCTTCCCAACTTCTCTGGGGCTTTTAGCTTCATTCTGTGATATAGCGGTGAATGTGCAGTCACTGATGTGTTTACAACACACTCTGAAGCCTGGGGCAGGGGCCAAATTCCCAACGAGGCTCAAACACACAGCACAGACACTTAATGAGCTGACAAAGACGCCTATTCAATGTCCCTTTGACAACTGATATAGTCTCACAGGAAGACGGAGTCTAAACAGATGCAGGAGTCACAGGGGCGAGTGGTAACGGATCTGCTGCTTCATATGACTGCTGACAGGGAGTGGGTGTCGTCTAACGGGGGAGACGTGAAGGGGGGAGTCAAATGTTAACGTGATGGAAGCTCTGCTCTTAAAATCACATGATGAGGGGATGAGAAAACGACCAAAAGAAACAACAAACGCTTTAGGGAGGTGCAGAAATTCACTGTATTTGGATGGGTGCATGGGTGGATGGATGGATGGATGGATGGATGAATGGGTGGATGGGTGGATGGATGGGTGGATGGATAGATCCCTCAGGAGTTCCCTATGGGAAATAATGGGAGAGTGTCGTTTTTAGTGCAGATTTAGCAAGAACTTGATGAGGAGATACAAGGAGGCACCAGAAGGAAACAAACATACAGTAAAAACTACAATATATTGCACTGCAGTTTAATACTATTATAAAACTGTATAGAAAAACACTATGCTACATGTTTAACATTAGAATATTTAAATCAAAACAGTTTTAGGCACTAGAAAAAAAAAATAATAATAAGCCCATGCCTTATTTTCTGACTCCAAAAATATAAGATTGTTTCTGGTAAGATGAAAAAAAAAAAATATTGCGTCAATTCAATCGGAGGGAGGTTTTTTTTTTCTAAAATTAACATGATTAACGCAAGAGTTCTAGTTTGGTTCTGCGTAAGATTGCTCCTTCAATGTTTATGCAGGGTAGATACCATAAGATGAACTCTATTTGTGTTTCTTCTCACTTTCAAGCGTCTTCTCCCGTCTTCAAACTACATTATCTTAAGTTCATAAAAGTTAAATTCACATAAGAACCATTTTTTTTGTAAAAAGTTCTTGAAGCATTCAGTGCAGAAATTACTAGCTTCTCCAGTGTGTCATAAGATTTTGGTGGCACAGTTTGTCATGTGATCATTCTGGACCAATCCAGTAGCTAAGTGATGACAACAATCTTGTTATCGAAGTTTGCGATAAGGTGGAATTCTCTCTGTAGTCTTCTACAGTGGACAGCACTATATACACATGCTGGAACGCCTAAATAATTAAAGGACTACGGTTGGGAATTTCGATGCAGGACACACAGGAGTTAAAAACTTACTGTGTTAACACAACAATGACATCATAGGACAGCTGGCCCACTGGACCTGCTCAGTCGGAGCAGAACATTTATTTTTCAGTTCAAAAGTCCAAAAAAAGTATCAAGATGTGTCTGAAAATTTGTAAAGTAATGTATAAACTCTTGTCCTTAAAGAATGCGATCTGTTATCCTACTAAAGATTTGGATTTATTAATACGTCTTTGACAAAGATTGTTTTTATGAGAAAGAAAACAACTCCAACTGTGTTTCCATGTGTTAAGTAAGCAGTCGAAGACAGACGTAGTGCAGAGACGGTTCTGGGATGTCTCAGGGTGAACTGATCCCTGTCCTGGACCCTCTTTAATCTGCCCTTATCATCCCTCCTCCCCACCTCAGCCCATTTGCTCCTCTAACCTCCGACGCCTCAGCGCCGTCTTCCACTCCCTCGGTCTTCCTTTCTCTTTCTTCACTCTCTCGACTCTCTTTACTCTTAACTTATGCAGCAAATGTTTGTTGGGGAGTCAGGCTTTTACATGAAGGGGATCATCAACATCAAATAGACCGTTTGAGCCCCGGGGCCTTGAACTGGGAGGCCTCTGAACCTCTGTCTTTGCATTTTCTCCGCACAACCTACTCTCAAACACTGATCTGACCCCACGGGGCCTGTGAGTCTTTGAAGCAAATCTTTGTTCTAAAACAGCCGGACAAAATCAGCTAATAACTACGGTTATGTTATAGCTCTGGTCCATGAAAAAACAGAGGAGCTGTTCTTTTTTTTATGTGCCAGTGATTGTATTAAAACTGCAAAATCAATGACTGTGTTCGAGGACGAGCCTGCGAGGCACAGGGATGGAGACACTCACATGTTTCACATCACTCTTTGCTGACGCCTTAACTCAACATATGCATGGGAGTGGCAACAGGCCAGACTGTCAGGGTAGTTGTAAACAAGACGACTTCCAAAACTGAGAGGTCGCCTTATCAAAACACACGGTTGGACCAGTGGTAGAACTGTGGCAGTTGGTACGACTACAGGACTTCTGACACATGGTCTCTTTTCCAAGAGACCAGGTGTCACTGTTGTGGCAAAGTCAGAAAAATGGTTGGTATTTGTAAACTGTGTTTTTATCTATTGGAGCTAACGCTAATTATCATTTGGATGACTTGCTCTTGTATGAAAAATACACTTTTTTAGCTTAAAATCATACACACAAATTATACTAAAACTGCCAGTAATGTTACTTCTACTACTACTTGTAATAAATCGATAACTACACTTTTCCCTGTTCTCATACAATTGCTAATTTTACTACCTCTTTTTCTACTACAACTACTACAGCTACTAATATTAATACTGCAACTACTGCTATGACTTATACTTCTACAATTACTACAGCTACTACCTTTACTTCTTCTACTACTACTACTCCTATGACTGTTACCACTACCGTTAGTTCTTCTACTACAATTACTACTCTAACTACTGCTACTACCTTTACTTCTACTACTGCTACTATTACTACCACTTCTACTTCACTGCAACTATTACTGCTATCAGTATTACCTTTACTCTTATCAATACTAATACTACTACTGCCACTACAAATACTACTACTGCTACAACCTTTACTTCTACTACTACTACTACAACTGCTAGTTCATTTACTGCACTCACTACTGCAACTACTACTACTGGTACTACTACCAGTAATTCTACTGCTTCCACTACTACCTTTACTACTACTACTACTGCCTTCACTTCTATTACTATTACTACTGCAACGACTTCTACCACTACTACTTCTTTTACTACTAGTGCTACTTCTACTCCCTTTACATCCATAACTACTACTACTACTACTACTACTACAACAGTTTTTCTTACTACTCCTGCTACTGTTAGTATTGCAGCACTAATTCCACTGCTACTACTCTTACTACTGCTTGTATGACGAGAGCTTGTACGACTGCTTCCATTATTGATGTAATACTCATCAGTAGTTAATACTAATAATGTGTTTTTGATCAAATGCTCTCCACACATGAAATAGATTTTTTTTTCTCTCCCCACATCACAGCGCTAAAAGGATCTTCAGCTTGAAACTTGACAGGAATGTCTGTTTTCCTCAGCAGAGGTTAAAAGCTGACAGCAGAGGAGGAGATGAGGACACTGAGGGCCTTGAAATGGTCCTTGATCTTGATGGATCTGTACAGCATGAAGCATTCAAATAGGGTCCAATTTGTCTTTGGATCTGTCTCCGTGTCACTCAGACACACACGGCATTCCAGTGACACAAACGAATAACATACAGGCCAAAACATCAATCACACCACTCAACCAAATCCACCCTTCTTTAGTAGGAACAATAACATCCAGGCCTCTGGTGCATCTGGACTCTTTTCTCTAATTATTTGACCGCAGAGCTGAAGAATCTGCACTGAATCCATGTTTCGTGTTTTAATGAGGGCAGCGGTGACATGTCAGCATCACCATCATCATCATCACCATCATCACCACCATCATCATCCCTGCTGCTGCTGCTGTTTCCCCATCGGTGCAGCAGCCTTAGTCACAGCCTTGTCACTGTCTTGTCACGCAACCCAACAAGAGTGCCCTTGGTCGGGGGGTCAGGATGACGAGGGCGCAGCTGCCGTCGGTGACACAGCCGACTGACTGAGTGTGCCTGCAATTATCACTAATGATTATAACAACCTGATCACCAGCCATTAGATGGATTATTATTCCAAGACGATAATTAATCCCTATCTTAGGCTGTTTGTCTTAAAGAAGAATTGCTTTTTATATTGCATTGGCTACACGTGAGTACACAATAATAAACTACACAGCGTGTACTCCAGCACTGTGTCTGGATTAGGTTAAAAAAGAACTTTTCATTTCCCCCGGGCAGTACAAAGTCATACATCAAAGTGTAAAAAAAAAAGAAATGCAACACTGCTCACTTCCAATACGAGTCAAAAGTTGATTGGCTTTTCTGCCTCAC
The DNA here is from genome assembly GCA_016785265.1 of Paraplagusia blochii. Lineage (NCBI taxonomy): Eukaryota > Metazoa > Chordata > Actinopteri > Pleuronectiformes > Cynoglossidae > Paraplagusia > Paraplagusia blochii. Next base: position 177,143 of record JAFBJS010004304.1, read on the forward strand.
AACACGCAGCCTCTGGATGTTCTTCAAAATAAGAAACGATAGCACACAAGAGGCGAGAACCACAAATAAACAGTGGTTTGGAGCTAATTGTTCTCAAAAATAAGTAATAATTGCCTTGACGTTTTCTTGATAGGTGTGTTTAGTTCCCCTGTAAAAATCTAAGGAGGCTTGGAAGTAGCAATTCCAAAAAAAATGTTTCCTTGAGGGGCATTTTCTGGACCATTCCCGTCCTGCCATTAGTCTATTAGTGTCCCCAAAATGATAATAAAGAAATGCTTTAGTTTAGCTCAAGAGTAATCATATTTTTATTACTGTTTCTTTGAATTGTCTAAATCAGACCTGGGCAAACTAAGGCCCGTGGACCAGATGTGGATCATTTGGCTTTTTAATCCGGCCACAAAATTGGTCTCTAAATTATACTATACTTCATATTATCATTATCCTTCTGCCTTTTACCTGCAAATCCAGCTTTTCCACAATAGATAGTCTAGAAGAGGCTAAATTTAACCATTTTAGTCTTTATAGGACGCTTTACTCATCAAACACCTAGGTCTGGTCTTATCATACTGCTGAAAGTGCAACATGAAGAAACGCGGACACCAAAAAACACCAGCTGCGTCTAGATTTTTGGAAAACGCTAAAGTACCTCTGTGAGTTTTTCCAACTTCTCAGTGACACGCCACGCTCCATCTCCGGTCTGTCAATCTGAATTTTAGCAACGTGGCAAAAGCAAGCAGTTAGTCTTACTCCATTCACCTGGAGAAGAGGAATCATCTCTGTCTCACATGAGTCGTGACTCTGTCAGCATGAGTGATGGTAATGTGAGGTGAACACCCCGCCGCGCTGGAAGTCATTTGACACTGTCACAGCGGGTAGCGTGTTCGCCTGCACTTTGATGTGAGAGGAAACAAACTTGAAGAGACTTTAATCTCAAAGTACCATAACGTGGCTGTGATCCGCCCGGACTGACACTCTTTACACAGGAAATCCTCGCTGGTTCCTTTGTCTGACACATTAATGGTAATGAGCTTAACTCTAATTTATGCTCAGCAACAGAAACCCAGAAAAAAGTTTGATAAAAACCAAATACCTCCGGAGGAGAACAACTGCTCCACTTATCTCTGCTGGTTCTTTCAAGAAGAAGTTTCCTTGTCAGTTGTTATAGATAGAAATATCACATAAAGTTCATGAGTGAATAATTTAAGGTGCGACTCGATGCAAATGCAGTGTAATCTCTACATGGATTATCAGGCAGTTACGCGAAAAGTAACTTATTTAGTCTCAAAACTTTTTCTAAGAAAGGAAAGCAAACTCCTTGTCATTGTGACACAATGAAATGTGACCTCTGTATTTAGCCCATCACCAAAGTGAACAGTGAGCAACTTTGTGCACCTGGGGAGCAGTAGGTGGGGACAGTGCCTTGCTCAGTGGACCTCAATAACAACTGGGCAGTTGGGCAGATTCAAACTTGGACCCTCTGGACCCCAGTTCAGTTCGTTAACCACGCAGGCACCCACTCCCGCAGTATTAGCCAGTAATATGACCATATATGATTGGTCAGAAAAAGATTACTTTTTAAAATTTTCTTTTATCACATTTTCTCAATGAGAATAACGCGTGAATAAGTTCATTTCTCACGATGGCTGCACCCATGTTTGGGTGGTGTGAACCCGACTTTCATCATATCTCTCCCCATGAACTACCTCATATTAAGTTTATAAAACTAAAGAAGGGGTGGGCCAACTTTTTGACTTGCCGGTCACAAGTTGTCCTAAAATTGGACACGCAGGCTGAGTCCAGAGCAAAAAGATGGTTTGAACTAAGATAATTCGCACGTAAAAGTTCGAATGGTTCGTAAAAACCATAGATGCTACATTTCCAATACCCTTTATGACACCATTTACAGGGGAAACACAGGCATTGCAAGCAAAGGGCAGAAGTATGATGATAATATAAATAAATAACTTCATTTGGACACGGTTGACGGGCCTCATTATGAAGTCCAACAGGCCGCATTTGGCCACCGGGCCTTAGTCTGTCCATGTCTGTTCTAAGAATTCGTTTGTAAAGATCTTCATTCATCCAGGTCATGATATCCAAAGAGTTTAGCTTCAACAATAAATATTTGATTCTGTATTGTGTGTTTTGAACAATGGGACGATCAGGACCAAGTCTGTGATTGTATTGTTACTTTTTCTAAGAAAGAACATCAACACTGCTGCATTATTAAACTGTCACGCAGGTCTTTGCTTTCCAAACACTCTTTACCATTTATTCTTGGCTAAAAAAAGTATTAAAAAAAAGCAAAGGATATGTGATGACACAAAATACACTGAATTCAGGAGTGTTTGATATCTACCGTCCTGACAATGCCTCTCAGTTTGTCTGTGCATTTATTTTTTGAGAATTGAGAAAATAGCCATGAAATGGGAGTAAAGACTTCAGAGCTTAACTCATCAAAGATTAACTGACCCATAATGAAACCTGAATAAACAAAAAACATTAAAAAAAAAGTCTGTATAAAGCAGTGCTTCTCAAAGTGTGGGGCGGGCCCCCCAGCGGTGCAATGCTAAGGGGGGGTGCGTGTGACCCCTGTCTCTTATACACATCTGAAATCAACAGCTCGTGTGGTTATTGTTTTT
>JAFBJS010004304.1:200373-230139 GCA_016785265.1 Paraplagusia blochii
AGGAAATAAAGAAGCTGAGAGTCTCTTTAGGAAAGAAAAGGATGGACAGGAACAGGAATGAGATGATTAGAGGGACAACACAGACAGGAAGTCAAATTGAGATAGTTTGGACATGTTCAGAGGATACATTGGTAGAAGAATGATCCTAGAGATGGAGCTCCCAGGTAGGAGACAAAGAGGAGATTGATGGATGCAGTGATGGGGGACATGGACGTAGTTGGAGTTAGAGGAGAAGATACAGAGGACAGGGGGAGATGGAAAATGATGATTTACTGTGGCAACACCTGGAAAAGAGACAAGCTGAAAAGAGAAGAAGAAAATGTGGATTCAAATGCATTTATTTTGGGTGTAAATCAGTAAATGTGGATTATCAGTACATGGGTTAGCACGACTGTACTTTTCTCTTTCTGTAGCTACTAACAAATAAGAAAAAAGGTCACATGATAAAATGAAGCAAAGTAACTGATAGGATAAGAAGAGGAGATGAGTGTAAATGATGTGTCTTAGTGAGAATGTACATACATTAGTCAGACGTCAAGATAAAAAGGCGTTTTTTATCAATTAAAAAAATATATATTTATTCAGTTATAAATTAAATTAATTTCTTAATGTATTTATCATAATGTTATGGTAAATGAATTTATCATTAATACATACATAATTATTTTGTTATTTAATTTTATCCTAAAATCTTCAGGTACCTGGAACCTCAGCAAAACACCAGGAAAGTGTAACATTGGCACTGAAGCCACAGACTGGGAAATAGATTCAATAAATAATCAATGTTGTCTATGTTGTTCAAGTTACCTCTAAAAATAAATATAATCAGCAAAAGGGTCAAAAAAATGTACTTTTTCTGTGCTGTTTAATTCAATTTCACTCACAATGATATTGTAATGGGTGAAATTATGATTCTAAGAAGACCACTATCTGGTCACTAACTTCTAACCCTATGTATTTCCAAGTTCTCTGAAAGTAGCACCCATTTTCTAAAATGTTGGCGACCCCTGATTTGAAGTCAATTCAACTGGACCTCAGGCGAGTATTAACTTTTTTTTTTTTAAATAAATCTGCAATCTGACCTAAATTCACAGACTAATGGTCTGACGCTTTTGCTCACTCAGCTGAAATGACCTGTTATTACCATGATGGTCTGCTCAAGTGTTAGAAATATCATCTTTTAAAGAGGTAAAGAGGGGACCCTACGACGACAACCAGCACAGTTACAGTAACTGTGGCAAATCACTGCATTCTAACTCTGGAGACCCTCGTAGTCTCATCAACACTGAGTCAGAGCCAAAAACTACTGCAAATTCTCACTTTTGAGTGACTTAAATTAAAAACTCAAGGCTGATGAACGCATTGGGAAACGTATCTAAAAGTGTGGGCTGCGCGTTGCGAGCGGAGCCGCGTTTCCAACTGACAAACAGATAATGAGGCGGCAGCGGAGACAGTAGCCATGTTTGCATGTAATGCAGTGACAGGAGTGCAGCCATGTGGAAAAGAAATGGTTTGCGTCGCGCTGCCTCTCGGAGCAGTTTACATTTTTTTTCTTTTTGAGACGTGCTCGTTATCGTCGACATAATGAAGCACCTTGTTATTACCTCCCATCATAACGGAAACTTGTGACACAGAATGAGTGCTGCCGCCGCGACGTTTGTTTTCCTCTGGCATCCCAGATTTATTTCATGTTCAGGAAAAAGATTTCAGTTGAAAATAAGCTTCCTATGGTTATGTATTTATATGTTTATATAAATAGATATAAAAAAATCTATATTTGTCAGAGGAAGTACTTGGTTTTTTTTTATAAATAATAGGTTAATAATACATTTCCAGCTGAGATAAAATGACAACAGTGCACATGCAAGAACAGAAGCTTCTTTGTTCGATTTAATTCAAAGCTTCGCACACTGCAGTTAGTCTGTCAACCAAGGAGTGAGCACCAAGGTAGGAAAGCCCAGAATAGGCATTAGAAGGTTGGGAGAAAGTGGGAGAAAGAGAGAGACAGCTGGTGACCAGGCACCGGTGAGAAGGAAGCGAAATAACACCTGCACTGAGACAGAGCACATCCAGAAAAACACTGAACAATACGTTTGTGCTGAAAGGGGAAACAATAAGACGGAGCACAGACTTCAGAGAAGAAAATGATTCAAGGAGATACAGCAATGCTGTTTGGATGTCGTTCAGCAAATAATGGCGTCGTCCTTGTTCCCGTGTGTCAGCCGTGCACCTGGTGGAATTTCCTAGAAGAATTTCTCTTCCACTACACGAGGACAGCGTAGAGTCACCAAGACAGAGAGACTGCAAACTGTGACAAGAAGTAGTGGTGCACGGAAAAATGAAAAAAATCCTTGGGAGAAACTAAAAAGGATGACGCCAAGGCCTAAAACCTACACACCCCCTGACAAAAAATATGCCAAATTATTGCACCAATAATTACATTTATGGCCTTGATTGAATAAAATAAAATAGGATAAATTATTATAATTTTTTTAAATATAATATTATATAAAAATAACTACTTTTTTAACAAAAAAAGCATTCCAACAATTCAAAATAAAAATAAATTTCAAAGTAAAATTAAAATAAAATATAATATACAGGTCTACTGGTCTGCTGAATGACTGTAGAATTAAACATGTTCTCTCAAAAAAACACAAAATGCATTTTAATCTATTGCTGGATTATTTTTTACTGCTTTTTTTTTGCATCTTAAGAATAATTGGAATAACGAAGACCGAGTAGTCACAACAAAGTGCATCTCCGGACACCTTGGTAGACCCTACACTGGTCCGAAAAATTAGCAGGTTCTTCCAAAACCAAGTATAATTCAACAGCTGCTGATGGTGGAGTTTTTTAGCTAATACAGTTTCATCACCAAACAAAACAAGACAGTCCAAAACCTGGTAGATATTTATTCTTTGTCATCTCCAACAAGGAAGGAAAGGAAAGGAAAGAAGGAAATAAGGAAAGCAAACTCCTTGTCATTGTGACATTGTGATCCACACCACTGCACACAATGAAATGTGTCCTCTGTATTTAACCCATCACCAGATTAAACAGTGGACAGCTTTGAGCACCAAGGGAGCAGTGAGTGGGGACGGTGCCATGCTCAGTGGTAACCTGGCAGCTGGTGGATTCAAACCTAAAACCTTAACTGGAATAAACTGTTCACATTTATCACTCGTCTCCACTCTGCTGACCGACAGTAGTTCCTGATTGACAGGAGGGGACAAAGCTACTTCTGTAACCCTGCAGTCAGTGTCCTTAAAATTCTCTTTTTTTTTTTACTTCTTTTTAATGCATTCATTTATTCAGCCCGGCTGCAGTAGACTCAGACCTCACAGTAGCTCTGCAGGTTTTTGTGACAAGAGTGTGTGACCTTACAGCAGAACCTGTTAATGCCTTGCTTGTAAACACTTATTGTAAACAGGAGTGGGCCCTTCTGGAACCTTTGTGGCCACTCAGACATCAAACTTAACAATACAGGGGTCCCAAACATGTCCGGTGTTGAAATATCCGTACAACACTGCAGTAACAGTCCACTTAAATAATGTTGAGTTTATCGTGATGAGCCAGAAGGGTGATGGTCGTAGCTCACACCGAGGCTCACAGTGTCTCGCATTTCACCCTGCACATCAGGATAGGACCTAACGGGGTTTAAAACAAATAGAGAACTTGATCTCAAAATTGATGATTGTGAAACTATAAAATACGAAGAATGATGCAGACTTCTTCTCCTTGAGGTTTGTCCCTTTTTCAGGTGTTTCCACAGCGAGAAAATCTTCCACCTCTTCCTGTCCTCTGTATCCTCAACTCTAACTATCCTCAACTACCTCCATGTCCTCCCTCACTGCATCCATCAATCACCTCTTTGTCTCCTACCTGGTAGCTCCATCTCTAGGATCATTCTTCGACCAATGTATTCACTGTCCCTCCTCTGAACATGTCCATGTCCTTCATGTCTGTATTGTCCCTCTAATCACCTCATTCCTAGATGTGTATAAGAGACAGGTCAACCAAGGAGTGAGCACCAAGGTAGGAAAGCCCAGAATAGGCATTAGAAGGTTGGGAGAAAGTGGGAGACTGTCTTCTACCTATTCCTAGTGTCTCTAATCCATCCATCATGTCTGGTCTCACAACTGTCTTGTAAACCTTTCCCTTCGCCTTAGCTGACTCTCTTCTATCACATAAAGAATGTTACAGACTGTCCTCTTTTATGTTTAATCTAATTATTTTGAACCTCAGGTGGATGACACTGGAATATTTGAAACGTTCCAGGGTCCATAAAAACTTCCTAATGAATCCGTCTCACATTCCCTCTGCTTGGTTAGTCTAACTACAGCTTCATTTCTTGCACTGCTTAACTGACAATGACATACGAGCGCAGACTGAGGAAGTAAAGTCACAGTAGATTACTCAAGCGACACTGACCTGTCTGCTGTAAGTTTGGCTCATGGTTTCATTGTGATGTGATTGCATCAAAAAAAAAAAAAAAAAAAATTACCTCAGGACATTGACTTTTGAGGGAAACGTTTTCAAGTAAGAAGTGTTGACAGTGTTGTTGGCCAAATCAGAAATCATTATTTTCATTAGTCATAACCAACATAGGCAGGACAGGAAATTAGGGCGTAGAAAAGATGAGGCTCAAACTGGACACAGATGGAGATAGGAGTGTTCGTGTGAAGATAAAGGACATGTAAAAGTCATGCGTAAAGGATAAAATTCTAAAATGCTTTCAGCCATTTCTACGCCATCTATATGCCTACACTGCCATTTCACCAAAGGGCTGCATCAGCTGTAAATGTTCAATACAAAAAAGAATAAATATATTTTATATAATAAGTAGAGTTAGCTACCCACCGGTTCTGGGTAATAAAACACTGCAGATGAGTAAAAATTGCAAAAATTAAAAATAAAAACCACCCTGTGGACTAGGGTTTTGACCCTCAAAACATGTGGGGACACATCTATAAAATATAAAAAATCTATAAAAAATATAAAATAGATTTACTGGTGATGCACACATCATTACATCAATGTGTGTACATACATTTATTGTAATAATCTGGGGTTTAGATACTTCCAGTAAATGTATCTGTTCATTAACTGGCATCTTGAGCGCATCATCAACCAGGTAGTGTTCACCACTGAGTGCATCCATCAGGACCATTTTCCAGCATTGATGACTTGCGATCAAAAACCCTTATAAAGATCTTGCGGGCCATAAAATATCATTTCACTGGCCCAAAATGGCCCCCGGGCCGCAAGTTTGAACCCCCTGATCCATAGGGTAAACAAGTGCCTTACAGAAAAAAAAGAAATCATTAATATAATCTGGTTTGCAGGGCCCCAACTGGCCCCCAGGCCTTAGTTTGCGTGTAGTCGGGTCAGAGGAAGGAAGTTAGGAGGGAGTTTGAGATGATGTCTTGGACTGCTGCTGAGAAAGTGAGTGTATTGGACTAAGGATGTTAAGATAGAGCTGGCAGGCAGGAGGAGACGAGCCAGACTCCAGGGGATAGTCATTGACATAATGAGGGAGGACTTAAGGATGTTTGGTGTAAAAGTACAGGAAGGGAGAAGTGAGACGGAGGCAAATGATCCTCTGTGGTGGGCCCGGAGGAAAGAAGAAGATACACTTTTGTCCGCCGGCAAACGTTCCTGTAGCGGATTTATAAATAAAAGGCGACAAGAACAGAAGACGATCTAATCAGCGATCTAAATTAGAGGCAATCATCACCTGAGAATCACAACCTCACTGATTGAAACCTCAGCAAAACACCAGGAAAGTGTAACGCCGACACTGAAGCCTGAAGAATTCTGGGAAATATATGCAGTAAATATTTAATCCCGACTATGAAGTTCAGGTTAAGGCTTTACGGTCTTGAGACCTTTTGAGCCGACAGACCACCCTGCACTCAACTGAAACAATAAGATTTCTGCAGAACTCTGCACTACAGTGCACAAAAAAACCCTAAAATACATAACGTTATGGCATTTCCTTCTGTAAATACAGTGTCCGACATTACGTGAATGCAGGTCACTGCAGGGCAGCCGACAGGTTAAGAGACATCCAATAAAATAAAAGGTGGACACTGAGACATTGTGAAGACTGAAAGTGTGACAAGTGTACGCCGCCGATTTAGTTTTCCACAGGAGTTACAGAGGCATAAAATTGGATAGATGTGTTTCCACTTGGTTGAATATTTCCATGTGTGATCAGCACTGAGGAGTTGCTGATCAGTGCTGGGAACCCTCTCGCTTTCCTTGACACAAAATGTCTCTGAAGGAAAGGTTTCTGAGCTGGGATACAAGCTTTAATGTATTTTTTGGCATTAAGCCTTCATCCCTCCACATAAACAGTGGAGGAGAAGCAGGAAACAGAGTGTAGCAGAGAGGTGATGCGGCAAATGGCACAGCCAACCAGCCAGGAGCCCAAACCTGTGACCTGCTGCTACAACAACGGTATATATCATGCATGGGCAAACTAAGGCCCGGGGGCCGGATGCGGCCCGTTGAGCTTTTTAATGCGGACAACCAACCTTGTCCAAATCAAATAATTTAATTATTCTACATCTGCCTTTTCCCTGCAATATTGTGATTCCCCTGTAGATGAAGTCATAAAGGGTATTAAAAATGTAGGATTTTAGGTTTTATATGTGACTTTTACATGGCAGTTATCTTTGTTCAAATGAATGATCCATCTTTCTGCACTGGACTCCACCCTTGTGTCCAATTTTAGGACCAACTTTGGCCCAAGAGTGAAAAAAATGTGGTATATATGCACATACAGAGCACGATATGCTGTGAACTACAGCTGTGCCAAAATACTAGCTGAAAAATCTTGTAGAAAATCAGTCTCCACTACTTTTTGAGTTCTTTTTTTTTATGTTCTAATCATATACATTAGACTGTGCACCGAGGTGAGGAAATAAAGAGGACCACAGGAGTAGACGTTTGATAAAAGTCCATGTGGGAAAGAAAGTAAAAGTTAATCTGGTAAATCCGCTCTATGGAACCTACAACACCCAATCCCCACAACCATGTGACCGATCGCCTCAGCAAACACGGATCAATTCCCTCTATTTGCTTTTAATTTCCTGACAAAAATATGCACTTAACTCCTGAAACCCTGCAACCTGTGGTGGTTAATGGCCTGGGCATCATGAGTGCAGCTGCAGTTCATGCAGAGTAAGCCTATTAATTATATCAGCAGCACCATTCTGTGTCCCAGGCCCATATAGAGCACACAAAGTATTCATGCAGCGAGGCTGAAGCCTTATTCTGTTCACTCTTTTGTATCTCTGTTTTATGACAAGAACGGAGAAAACTTCTGCGGATTCCTCTCCACTCGCCTTTTGAGGAAACACACAGAGACCAATTAGCTGTGACACGTTTTCCTGGTGGATTTAATACGATACAGAAAAACGATTCCTGTGGATGTGCGGCTCCGTTTTTCCTTTTTTGTTTTTCGTCTCTCTGCGTCTTTGAGGGGAGTCTTTCTGACTACCCACAGACCCCGCAGCGGCGTTGTCGGGCAGATCAAGTATTTATGATTTACAACATCGGATTAAAAAAAGCTATTTGCGTCACTCAAACCTCTGCTCGGACACTTAGAGCTCCTAGTCAATTACAAAGGGGCCAGATTGTTAGACTTAAATGCAGCGTCTCATATGCAGTAACATACCCTGACTGTCAGAAGTGATTACCAGCATGTGGTCCCTCAGCCTTCAAATGTTTCTGACAGCTTCACTGTGACGCTGATGAGTTTTAATGAGCAGGACGGAAAATTAGCACAAGTGAGAACTCTGTCTTATGTGAATACTGTCTTCTAACTAAACACCTCCATGCATAAGCAGAGCCAGAATGAAATAGTCTTAACACTTTTAAGAAAACACCCACATAGCCCCCATGACTGAATGGTCTAAACATCTGTGAGGTGGGTGGATTTAATATTTCAAGATAAATATTTTGGAAGCGAATATCGGCTCGGTTTCCCGTAGTAAAAACACAGAGCACATATGGTCTCCATTACAGGAAACCAAATTCGCACAAAAGCTTCCCTCAAGCCCTGTCTTCCAGCCTGACCTCGATGCAGTCATTCAAAGTCTCAGGAGCAATTCAAGGTGTAAAGCTGTGCTTTAAACACTGTAGCTCCAGCGCATGATGGGATCTGACAAGTGGAAGAAAAACACATCTGAAGTATTGAAGTTGTATTGAAAATAACTCCCAGAACAGCAGCTCTGTAAGAGAAATGCACTTCTTTCAGACTTTGGACATTGGTTTGTGAGTCTTGTTCTTCTTCTTCTTTTCCTTTTGGCTTGTCCCTTTTTTTCAGGGGTTCCCACAGCGAGTCAACAATTTCTGTCTCACTTTGTCCTCTGTATCCTCAACTCTAACTGCAACTACCTCCATGTCCTGCCTCATTGCATCCATTAATCTCCTCTTTGTCTCCTACCTGGTAGCTCCATCTTTGAGATCATTCTTCTACCAATGTAGAAGAATGACTGTCCCTCCTCTGAACATGTCCAAACCATCTCAATCTGGCTTCTCTAGTTTTTCCTCCTTTCTGTGTTGTCCCCCTCGTCCCTGATCCAGTCCAAAGATGGTCAGGATCAGGGACATGGGTTACCCAAGGTAAAAAGTCTTATAGTTGTCTCAATATAAAAACGTTTTCTAAGTAATTATTCTGTACGTGATACATACAGAGGGCAGTTGGTGGCATAATGGTTAAGGAAGCGGACTTGGGTCTCGCAAGGTCCCCGGTTCGAATCCCCGTACCGCCAAGTTACCGCTGATGTGCCCTGAGTATGGTCCCCCTAAAACTGCTCCCCGGGCGCAGGCTCAGCCAGCAGCCTCCTGCTCACTACGGTGATGGGTTAAATGCAGAGGCATAATTTCCCAAAGGATACTCCCTAGGGATTAATATAGTTCTAATTATTTTTTATTATTATTATTTTAATAGAGAACATCTGGAGCAGAGTGATGTAAATTAAAGATTATTAAAAATAAACAATAGGTGCTTATTCTCCCATGTCCGGTCATATCTTAAGCATGCGGTGGGTTCTTTGATCACCTCCCTGTAATAGGCCTAAAGCTCTTTGAATGCAACACAGCTGATTTTATAAATAGCCGCTGGCTTGTATTGCAGCTCCTCAAAGACTGCAGTTAAACTCTCGGAGGGCAGAGGCTGCCTCACCGTCGGGATGGACGGCGTGTGGGCAGCGAAGGACGAAGAGAGGTAGCGAGTGGTGAGGTGAGGTTTGACGGACGTGAGGGGAGACAGAGGGACAATGGTGTCACAGAGATTTTTGTCAGCTCACTGAAGGCACTCTGAGGGGAAGTTCCTTGTGCTGCCGCTGCGCTTAGCTAATTAAAAATCGCACTTTACACATGCCTGCACATATGCACACCAAGCCACAGCGAGTGCGGCAGCATGAAGTCGTGTGTTTCTGAATTCGGAATAATCTCTAATAAGATTTTTTATTTGAGGGAGTTATGGGAAAGGGGAGAGTTAGATGGTAATATCTGATTCTGTTCTTGCTGCTAGGCTTTCTGGGTAATCGGTTTTGATTATGGTCATGATGTCGACAATAATAGAGTTTTTAAATTACTCAACAGCGACGCAGTTACTTAAGGTGAACTGAAGATTGTGCTGAAACTGAGAAATCAGTCATTCTTACATTGATTTTCATCAACTCATTGGTTACTGGGTCTCCACGACTGCCACCCAAATCACACTGCACCGTACTATGCACCATACTATGTGGGACGGGATTGTGCTATGCAAAGAGCACATCAATGGCAACCTTGCAGCTGGTGGATTCTAACCTGAAGACTTGTGACACAAATCCACTTCCTTAACTGTAATATTGCAAAATAAAATGACTCACAGATGTTGGACAGAGCAACAGACAGATAGATAAACAGGAAACACCCTTGGTTAGTCGCCAGTTCATAAGTTTTAAGGCACTTCAAAATCTCTGGTATAATCACACATTTTGAAAAAAAGGCATGTAGTGATAGGGATGAATCCATGCACTTTCAAAATAAATGTGTTCAAAGTCAGAAAGAAGCAACATCAGGTTATAAAAACAATAGAGTGTAAAATATTTCATCCATACTCAGACAGTAGCAGTAAATCCAGATGTACCAGGTTTCATTTCCATAACTTATACACAATGTAGAGAGAGATAAAATGAAAAGTTTATGTGAAAAACACAGAGGTTGGTTTTTAATACATGGAGCAGAGATTGTTTTGTATTTGAGCTTAATTGTTAGGAGGTTTGTGCATTGCCACTTTGTTGAAAATTGAGAAATACCAACTGAATTAACAAATGACAACGATGTTAATTAGGAATAAATAAAACAACACAGATTATCATCGTAGTGTGTACAATCTAAGTACTGTGTAAGATATTTGCTTTGTTTAGTTTCAGTGAGGTAAGACAGTTAAATGTTTTATAACCGTGACCTGCAAAATACAGTCTACCCAAGAAAACTGCTGACACGCACAAGGAAAAAACCCAATTTGGATCTGGACAGGAACACGTTTTGAAGTATACGGTATGCTGACTTTGAGTGCCCTATCTTAAAGTGAAAGAACAAATGTGTCCACCCAACAAAGTCTACCCAACACTGTCAAAGTCACCTCCGATTCACACTGCAGTGGCGGAGAAGAGAGAAAGGGAAGAGGAGGTGACGAAGGAAAGAGATTCGAGGCCGGAACACTGTCGCATTCTAACCTCAGGCGCTGAGGACTTCTCTCATATCCACACTTGTCAGATTGTCTGTGCTGCCCCTGGTGATCCACTCTCTCTATATATATACTGTATATATGTGCAAGGACAAGTGGACTGTTTTAATCCATGGTTCATGTGATCAACTCATGGTGGACACATGACATACAGGGCAAGTCAAAAGACACAGGGGCCAACAGAGGACGATTGTGATTTTGATTTCGTGTAACAGGGAGGAACACAAATGTATACTGCAAAGGTCACACGTGCAGAAGGAGCAGTAAAAATAGAGCCTCCAGCAAAAAGCAGCTGAGGTGAAGACAAAAAAAAAAAAGTACAAGAAGGATGTAGCCTCATTTCCTCGCCGGCCTCTCGGACTCCAACATAAATTCTGTAACAGTGGTTCATTCTTTTACTGGCAGTTATAGAACCATTTTCATTAGAATATCTTTGCTTCTCAGCATTAATTTTGGATTAAAAAAAAAAATAGTGCCATAAAAATGCTTTTATGCGTATGATATTGGCATACATCACCGCAGCACATTTATTTCAAGGTCACGGGAGCAGGCAGGTTGATGAGAACGCCTTGGAAGACTTCCCACCTACGGTCCGAACGGAGGCATAACTGCTAAGTCAGCGCCCGCGCTGCAGCCTCGAATGTCTCCGTCTAATGAACGCGCGGAGCCGACTAATTGTGACCCCGTCAAACGTACGCGGCCGCATTTATTCGGTAGCAAACGAAGGACAGGGCAGGGGTTTGGAGTGGAAGACAGGGAGGAGGCAACGCCACCAGCTGGAACATGCTGTTCGGCACGGCCTGTTGAACCCACTGCTATAAAGCTTCTAATGAAGGGTGTCATCAACCAGACTAATTACGACATCAAGACCCTTGGTGTGGAGCCTGGATCTACCACTCACTTATGGTGTTGAGTCTACAACCAGGCAGAAGCAATCAAACACGTGGGACAGCTTGTCAGAGAGGTAGACAAGTGTGGACAACTTTTAAGAGGCAGTGGGAAAAACATTACCTTGTGTATTATTGGATTTCTATTTTCTCTGAACCACCAGAGGATCAGTGAGGAAGAAGGGATTTGTGTTTCTCCCTGGATCGCTCATACAGGAAGAATGCCCTTGGACATAAAGCTCCGAGCTTCACTTCATGAGGAAGGAATTCCTTCTTCTACGCCCCTCTCTCAAAAAGATTAGGTTTCTATACAACTCTGGGGATATTTAGTCCTTTTGGTAACACCATAATTCCCTACAGATTAAGTTTGTTCTTTGACATATTCCAATTCTGAAAGAGTGGTTTACAAGTAATTAGAGAATTATGGGAAATGCGCAATAACATGTGGTTGAAGATATGCACATCTGCAGATAGTTAGGGATGATTTTAGTTATGGGGATTGTTGAGTCTGGGGAACAGCATTGAGGATGTAGTCAAGTTGTTGTTTTTGATGTTAAGTATGATGTTACATTTGCTTAATGTGTTCACATAGTGACCTGTAAAAATGGAAATATAGACCTGTCAATGAAGCATTAGATAGATAGATAGATAGATAGATAGATAGATAGATAGATAGATAGATTAGAGGCAATGATGTTAGCCTCTTTTACACTACCTACTGGGGAAACCCTGCCTTTGCAGGGAAAAGGTACAAGGATAACAATAAAATACATTTAAAGTACAATTTGGACAAGTTGGACGGGCCGCATTTAAACGCCAAATGCGCCGCAATCGACCCCCGGGCCTTACTTTGCCCAGGTCTGAGTTAAGGCATAGACACAAATACAGCAAAACAAACTCAAAATCAACCAATTTCTTCTTTCTTGCTTGTTATTCATAAGAGAAACCAATAAACTCATCCTCTTCACAAAGCAAGTAACATTGTTAGGAACGGGGAATAATCCAAGATACCTATAGTCAAATCTGTCTTAGAAAAAAAGCCAATGAACTTTTTTCATGCAACCATAAGAGACACAGGAAGAAACAACTGCATCATAGTTATATTTCAACAATCCTACTGTCAGATTGATCATTGAAGGCACCTGAGTATCAGTGACTAGACAAAGGGCAACAAGAAACTATTCTAATTTCTGGCTGGCAGGTCAAGTTAATCACAAAATAGACCACGTGATGTCTTAAATATATGTAAATATACAACAAACTGCACTCAGATCAGGGCTTTAACTAAAGATATATGGATTAAATGTATGTGATTGGTGCATTTGTCTTGCAATGAAGCATTAACCTGCCTGCGTAAAGCTGAGACACACGACTCCTCAAAGCAATTTGTAAAAAAGTTATCGAGAATTATTAAACGACTACTCGACTAATCGGCGCAGACCTGCCTGCGGTGTTGGCATTGTTTGTAAGTTGCGCCTGAAACGCAGTTAAGAGTAAGCTGCATTTCTTCATCCCCGTCCAGGAGACTGCAGCAGAGCAGCTGAGCGAGAGGAAGAAAATAAAATAATAAAAAAAAAAACTACGAAACTTCTCGATCACGGACACGGTCACACACAGACAACATGAACAGCGTCTCGTCCTCTCAAACACCAACTGCAGCCTTAACTCACCCAGCAGCAGTGTGCGCAGAGGAGAAGCGACCATCCCGGACTCCAGCAAGGACAGACTCCAGCAGGGAAGCAGCAGAGGAACTGGACCGGACCGGACCGGACTTTACAGTAAGTACAGTGTGACCTGACAGAGGAGTGCAGAGCAGCGCATGTCTCCCACTACAGCATCAGCATCATCCTAACACAGCAGCAGCAGCAGCGGCAGTGGTGGCGGCAGCATCTCCAGGCTTCACTCCCATCAGCAGCAGCAGCAGCAGCGAGGACTCCTCTCCTTCAGCTCACCCTCAGCTCCTCTGTGCCTCCTCACGCAGCCCCTCCTCGTCCTGTCCGTCCTGCCCTGTGCGCGTGGACCACTGCATGGAGTCAGTCAGAAAAGGAGGTGCAGCCAAGGTGTAGCAGCCGGTGGAAGAGGGACCTCTACAGTTTAATGTGGGAGGATGCCTGTCTTCCGTACGGGACTCAGTGGCGGTTTGATGCTCTGGACAGGACAGGCACCTCCTCCGGTCTCCTCCCTAAACAGTTTCTATCATATACATTAGCAAGTGGGTAAAATAATATTATTTTCTGTTATTTTCTAAATTGTATGTATAATGCGATTAACATAACAGATATAATGATAAAAATGTGGAGGAACAAAAAAATATATGTAAAAAAAACAGTAGGAAAAACCAGCAGTTGTTAAAATAACACCTAGAAAAGGTGATGACACTGTCAAAGTGAATATTCTGGTTAAACGGCTGGGGTTTATTATGGAGAAAAGCAAACTCCTTGTCATTGTGACATTGTGATTCACACCACTGCACACAAGAAAATGTAGCCTCTGCATTAAACCAGGGGTCTCAAACTCGTGGCCCGTGGGCCATTTGCGGCCCGCGAAACGATATTTTGGGGCCCCCGCCTTGATCATGAAAGTTGGATTCAAAATACTATTTAAATGATTTGTTCTCCACATTTTATTTTTTAATTCTCAAAACCCTAAACCACAGTCTCCTACTGGTTCAGTGTCGTATTACACAGAATCTATGGGAAACTGAAATTTTCTTTCGTATTGAACACTGAAAGCGGAACCTTTGGTTTCACACTTTGGTGAAATGATAGTGCAGACGGTGGTCCTCAACTCATTTCAGTTTGAGACCCCTGATTTAACCCGTCTCCAAAGTTAACAGCAGGCAGCTTTGAGCGCTATGGAAGCAGAAGGTGGGAATGGTGCCATGCTCAATGGATCTCAGTCTTGGCAGTTAGTGGATTTGAACCTGGAACCCTATGGACCTACTGTATGTCTGATTCCTTAACCACTAAGCCTTAACTGCAAATCAGAGCAGTGACAATAACACGTAAAACTCTAGGGTGCTTCTCAAACTAACCAATCTAACCCACATATAATGATTTAATATCTACTGTTACTATTACTATAATCAGATTAACTAGGAAGTATATAGAAAGAAGGATAAAGCTGGCACCAACCTCCTCACAGCTTCACCCACAGACTCCATATAAGACCCAGGTCACCCACACCCGACACAGCTACTTACAGTACTACTCCACAGTACTACTGTGTTCCGACACAGGCTTTCTCCCACAGGACTAATCTGACATTACACTGCCTGTGCCCTCTTCTTTCTTCAGAAGGATCTTGTGAGATTATTATTATTATTATTCACATGTGTTGCATTATGCCTTCAGTAATCTCACTAAGATATGCCGTACAACAGAAAGGCTGTGTAGAATTTGCCCTTCATGTGCTGGAGAGAAACAATATACAAGGCTCTAATGTAATTGCCTTGAAATAAAAAAATACAATAAAAATGGAATATGATTGAAAATAAGAATACACTAACATTTTCAAGCACATTCAAGCCACACATTGTGGCTGAGGACTGATAAGGCTTACAATATATAGGATTATGTGCAAATTATGCAAAAAAGCTACATGTGGAGATAAATATTCACAATATGCATGTAATATATTTACACACAGAAATATACAAAATAAGAAAAGTAAAAAAAATATGATTTTATGACAGTAGTAAACAAGGCCCTGGCTTTGGATCAAACTCTCTGCCCTAAGTGTCAAACTCCAGCGTTCACATTCTGGGCAGAGTTCATATCTCAGTTGGTGGTTGGATTCCAGTGGGTTCAACACCTGCAAGAAGGTTCATGAGGGACTGGTTTGTGTCATGCTGTCTGCAGCATGGCAATCAGCTCAATCAGGTTCACCTGCACTCAGCAGCTGAAGCCTAGAGGCTGACAGGCTATTTAAACAGTTGGGGGGGCTTTGTTTTTGGTTGGAGACTTTGTGTTGTTGTTTCCAGAGTTTACAGAAATTAGGTTTTCATTTATTTGTATCTGCTGAATAACTGCAGTGAACAGAACCGTAAATGAAGAAACACTCTATCTCTGCTTTGTTTGGGCTCTTGCCTGGAAACCCATGACCCGCTAAAGCACGGGTGTCAAACTCGGGCCTGGGGCCAAATCTGGCCCGCAGTGTAAATATACTTGGCCCACAAGATAATTTCAAATAGAGTTGGCCCACCAGTATATAGGTGTAAATACTGGCAGGATTTGTAGTATTAGTGAAGCATGGTCTTTGTTATAGCACAGATATTTTTTGTAGGTCTGTAAAATAACTATTAAAAATTAAAATGATATGAAAATGCTACAGATAAAGGCAAATACTACTGATGTGTATTTGATTTCTGATTTAATTTCTCATATGTTGATAAAGTTAAGCAGCTATTCCAGATTCAATGTTCCCAACAATCAACAGTCAGGGTTAATCAGGGTTGGCAAGCCAGGCAGTTGCTTGGGGCTCCGACCACTAGGGGGCCCAGTCAAATTTTTATTTATTTATTTTTGTGCTGCAGGCTTTTACAGGGTATTTATCTCTATGTATATATCTCTATTTTCAATAAATATTCAGTCATTCCAGTTTGTAATTGTGGCCCATTGTGAAATTGAGTTCGACACCCCTGCGCTAAAGAATATGCGGGTAAAAATGGATGCATGGATAATAGTAAACAAAGGCTAGGCTGTAGTCCAGTCCAGTCTACTACAGAGACTCTCTGCTGCGAGTGTCACCTTTCCAAAGAATAATGTTAAAAATGATTCATCAATATGTTCATATCAGCCATTCAGCAATTTTTGATGCAATGTGAAGAACAGACTGGATTAGATTGAGCTTTATTGATCCCACACTAGGGGGAGTGTCAGGTTGCAGCAACAAAGAGACAAGGGTTAAAAAATATTGAGTGTGAAACATATTTTGAATGCAAAAGGAAATACAAACACAACACAATATATGATAAAAAAAATATCAAAATAAAAGTTTTTTTCAGCTGCAGTGTGAACCACTGAATCTTTTTGAACACAGCTTGGCTGGTTATGCATACTTTACTTTAGCCATTAGTGGGGAAATAAATGTATGATCTTTAATGATAAATAAGGGCTAGCATGTGTTCTCCTGTATGCCTCACCGCAGTGTGTTTCTAAACCCTACAGTGCATCTTCAAAAACAGTCTAATCATGAATAGAATAGAACACATGTTAACATCAAAAAGGGTTTAATAAAAGAGAGGACGTCTGCCGTTTCCTGTGGTTCAAACAAAACCTCTAACAACAGTCAGCTTCATTAATCAGTGTACATATCCACTGTTATATACTTTGAATAAAAACCTCTATCCTCTGCATTTAACCCATTCTCGGGGAAGCAGCGAACGCCTAGGGAGAGAGGGTCAAATAAAGTTCGAAGAGAGTCAGGTGAACCTTTTGTTGTGCAAAGTTAGAGACAAAAAATAGAATCCAGCTGAGTGTGCTGTGCACACCAGAGGAAGAGGAAGAGTGCAATCTTTGAATGTTCAGCTGCCGGCAGGAAAAAGAAGACGAGGCAGACATAATAAGCATCCGCCCTTTCATTAACAACTGCTCCACATGAAATCTCATGCAAAGACAAGCATGATGGGGAGTGGTCTCTAAATCAACCGTGTTTGATGTTTAATCCTAAAGTGAAAAAATATCTAAGAAAAAGAATAGTTTGTTAAATCTAACGACTAATAATCCTACAGGAAAAAAACCCTAGTGATTTTTATTTTTATTATTGTTAAATTCCTTAATGATTAACTTGTTTATTTAACTCGTCCCTTTTTTCTGCATGGTAACGTTTTCTATCTCCCCTGCTCTCTGTATCGTCTACTCTGGCCCTAACCACCTCCATCTCCTCTTTGTCTCCTACCTGGTAGCTCCATCTGTAAGATCATTCTTCTACCAATGTATCCACTGTCCCTTCTCTGTACATGTCCAAACCATCTCAATCTGTCTTCTCTAGCTTTTTCTCCAAACCTTCCTGTCTGTGTTGTCCCTCTAATCACCTCATTTCTTCCACCATTGTATCCACTGTCCCTCCTCTGAACCTGTCCAAACCATCTCAATCTGTCTTCTCTAGCTTTTTTTTCCAAACCTTCCTGTCTGTGTTGTCCCCCTAATCACCTCATTCCTGATCCTATCCATCCTTGTCCATCTCCTAAAGAGAATCTCTTTCATATTTCCAGGTCTGTCTCCTGGAAATAGGTCTTCTACCTGTCCATCCTGTCTGTACTCTATTCTTCTCCTTTCTTCCACAGTTACCAATGCTCTGAACAGTTGATCCTACGTATCTTAATTTCTTTACCTCCTCATTCCACTGTTCATGTTATGACTGACCTTCATTCCTCTTCTTTCTAATCCAAACCTCCACCTCTCAAGGTTCTCTTCTAGATGCCCCTACACTCACTGGGTGAACACAATGTCATCTTCGATGCTATGAAGTTAAATAAATACATTTTTTCAAAGAAATTGCTGGCGTCAAGGAAGGTTTTAAACTCAGAATCATTAACTAAGCCAGAGGTTTGATACAACTGATCTAAAGGATGCATCACCTTCTCATTAATCTGACTTAAACAACACACAATGTTACAATAAGACATTATCTACAATTAATTTGAAAACTTTACAACTTCATTTAGATGTTTGATCACCACCAACAGGGGGCCTCAGCTGTTGTGTCTCTCTTCCCAAGACATAATTTCCACCTTGAATGGAAATGGGGGAGAGACAAAAAAAACAGTGTCCAAGTAAGACGCCTATGAATCACAGACCGTGTATAAGAACTTTTAACAAGCAAAATGAAATACCAAACAAAACATAATTGGGTTTGGGCAAAAGTAAAATCCGGATCCTACAGCTAATTTGTTTGAGAACCAACATATTAGTGGTATGGAACGCATTAAAGTTAATGTAGACACTAAATCATAATCCGGTAGTGTTAAGCTGTAATATTCTGTAACATTTAATGAAACCACCCCAGAGCTGTATTTAATCACAAAAATCATCATTAGTAACAAGGAGACCTTAAATAATGTAGCAGAGCAAGAAAAAATGTTAATGTATACCCACTGGCAAAGGATAAATGGCCTCCTGAGAGTAATCAGAAAGAGCATACACGGTTTCACGCACACAGACACAGATCAGGTTCCTCCAGCTGAGGAACACTTAAACTCATGTCTACCAGGGTTAAGTGTCACTGGAATAGTTGGACGTTTTGATTGAAATAAATCAAGGCAATTTGTGCAAAGATAACTGGGAATTTAAAAGAGGGGCAGGATTGGTTAGGTAAAGTAAAAAACAAAAAAAAAACAAGATGATTTTCAATCTGGGTTGAACAGGTTTAAGAAACCACTCAGAAGACTAGGTAAAAGATTAAGATCAGTCGAATAATCTGGATTGGTTTTAGTTTGAAGAAGAGGTCCCCAAGGCTTCAGATCAATTTTTAAGACTGAAGTCCGTCATATATATGTATTAAATACACTTTGCTACTGGCAAGATGTGAAGTTAGTGTTGACTCTTCAGGATTTGGATCTCAAGGAGTTCCAGTCTCAAAGATAGATTTCTGGTTGAAAACATTTTAGATGAGATTATTAGAGTAAATATTAAATTAAGTCAATTGAGTTCATAGAGTCAACAAAACAAAACACAAATCACATGTTCAAACTCCTTGTCATTGTGACATTGTGATTCTCACCGCAGCACACAGCAAAATGTCACCTCTGTATTTAGTCCATCACCAAGGTGAACAGTGGGCAGGTTTGAGCATCCGCGGAGCTGTGAGAGGGGACAGTGCCATGTTCAGTGGACCTCAGTGGTAACTCAGCAGTAGGGGGATTCAAACCGGGGACCTTGCGGACTGAAGTCTGTAAGCCCTTGTTTACGGGTATAGTTCTATTTTCCTTTGTTAAAATTGCACTGCTTCTACTGCGAGTCCCCCTGTGGGTGGTGAGCCAGCTATGTGGGTCAAGATGGTGTTATGGTCAGAGCACCTCAGTGGCGACTTGGCAGTTGGCGGATTAGAACCTGAAGGTCTGTAGACAAAAGTCCACTGCAGTTCTGCCTTAATAAAATTGCAATATAAAATTATCCACATATTTTTGAGAGAATGAGGGACAGACAGACAGACAGACAGACAGGGAGATAGATGCTTCATCCTTAACTGCAACACTCACACATGGTCCTTGTGCAGTGCTACATAAGTCATATGTCAACTAAGACCTATTGTTCCAAGCTGTTATTTTTTTTTATTCTGATTCTGTAAAAGAACCCCCTGCAGAAGACACACCCATCACGGTTGGCTACACGGTACAATCCCTCCAATCTCTCCACCTTTGGTGGGTCTGTGTCTCTACAGCCTTATGTTTTACTTCCTGTCTGACAGCGGTGGAACCTCCAGTGGTCTCTTCTATTGAACAGCCATTTACCTTGTGTCAGTTGATGTTTATTCAGAGCTGCTTGTCTTGCTGGAGGGGTTATTCCTTCCTGCAGGACCTTTCAACTTGTCTGGACCCTCTCATCAGCAGTGAGCTAATGCCCTGTACAGTAGGAGACGCTGGTTCTAGCATCTGTATAAGATGCCATTTTAAATTTAATTAAGCATTGCATTTGCAAAATAACTCACAGACAGGTCATTAGCAGAAAGCAACCTGATACACACTATCTGATAGCACATGGTACAGAATCAGCACAAACTATAAACCCTGTCCTTACAGTATGGTACTGTGTGTAAACTCAGTATCTGTCAAAATAAAGTGTAAATCTAATGGATTTAGAGACAGTCACACACGTCCTTCTTCATGACACACTCTTGTTAAGCCTTTTGTTTTTGTACCATTCGTGTGTCAGATCTATGGTGATCTATGGCATAATGACCACATGAATTGAGTGGGTGAGAGGATTTGAGAAGAGATGTCCCAGCACCATGTTGAGCTATTTCTAAAGCTCAAGGAACAATAGGCTGTGCAGGGCATCCTTGTCACAGTGAAGTTAGAAGGCAAACAGGCTCTCCTGGATGACATTTTCTAGTAATATACACGACAATGACCCAAAGCCGCTGTTACAGTCCAGTGGTGTGAAGAAAATTCAACAAATCCACTGACATTGCACAGTTTCTTCAACCAACATCGGTACAGCTTGTATTAAAGAGGAAAGATATCAATGCCCTGGGACACAGAGGACTGTTGTGGTGATCAAACCGTCGTGAGATGACAACTTCTTGAACAGAGTCTACGGCTGCTGCTGGACTGAGTTAACTCTTCTTATTCTGTCCGCATCAGTGAAGTGACATGAGCAAAACAGTCTCACGGGAAACACATGAGCGATGTTTGTGGAGACATTGAGATAGAGAGAGGGATGGAGATTTATAATCTAATATATATATGTATACACTACTGGATTATAGATCATACATGGACAAAATTAGGCCTGGGGGCCAAATGCGGCCCATTTTGGCATTATAATCGGGCCCGCCAGACTTGTCCAAATTATACTTTTAATTTATATTATCATTATCCTTCTACGTTTTCCTTGCAAAGCCAGCATTTCCCTAATAGATAGTCGAAGGAGGCTTAAAGCATTTTGCCTTTAATCAACACTTTAGCCATCACTCAAATTTTACTGCCACCTGTGGCCCGCAAGACAAAATATTTGCCCAGTCCTGTTATAGATGTATAATGTATGTATAGGAACGATTTAAAGCTAACAATGCTGATGCCAAAGCTGTCCGACATTAACATGTCTGATTAGCAGAAACATTAACGCTGACTTTTTCTACCCTACGGCTAATAACCAAACAAGACAAAAGGCGCCAACGTGATCAAATGTGTGTTTCCTCCTGAAATAGAAGGGAGCAGATCAAAGGCAGCCTCATTAAAAATGTATCAAGGGTAAAGCAACCCTTGTGTTTCTCCTAGCTCAGGGATTCTTCGTGGCTCAATAAAGACTGAGGACATCATCATTATCACATTCACTGGTGCCTTTTGTTCTCCGCTTCATTTGCACTTGTTTTTAGACCGTTTTAATGAATATGGTTCTACAACAGCATTGCCTTGTATCGACACTACAGAGCCTGGTAGAAGAGGGTTTCAACAGGTTTTCACAAAGATGGAAGAATCTCAGCTCGTGCGTCTGCAGAGTGATGTGGATCCAGCACTGGGGTGGAAACCACGGACTGTCCTGACCATTTGTTGCTGAGTGTGCAATGGATGTCTATTGACACCCGGCAAAAGGTGCATGTCAGCAGTGTGGTCCCTGTGCACTGACATGTCCCTCTACCTCATGCATGAGCGAATTCATTACTGTTTGTGATGTCAGTTTCATGGTGCACATTCAGTTAATTATTATTTTTTTTGGCTGCACCAGGAAAATGCTGCTGAGGAAAAACCACATCCGACATTAATATGTCGCTTTGGAAGAACACCCCCATGGTGATGCTCCATTGTCACGCTCCATAAACATCCTTTCTGAAGATGCCGACTTTTATTTTAGAAAACATTTCGGGAAAGTGGGATGCAGAGGCTTCAAGTTCGAGATGATGCTCCAAGAATTGGCAGACCTTCTGGTTCCAGATCAAGAGAAAAGACAAGATATGGGGAAAACAAGCATCTTGAGAAACGGTATAGATCTCAAGTGTCGTCACATCATCTGTAGGGATACGGTTAGGTCCACCACCTTGAGGTGTTACAGAATATGAGGAGCAAAACATCGATATAATATCTGATGGGATTATAGAAAAATAAAATCCTTCTTAAAGAGTGTGGCTGATTAATCACTTAAATGTATCTCACGAATGGTGACTTTTCTGACTATAATTATTTCACATTCATTGGTGAAGGGTTTGTCATTTCTGAAAGCTGATACACCCTGGGGCATCTGTTCAAATCAATTACCCTGCATTGACTCTGGCATGATGTTATTTTTACATCCCCTCAGCTCTCAGAGATTTCAGACTATTTTTGCGCCGCACAACACATTGTTATGTTGGCTCTTTGTTATGTTGTTTTCATGTCACCAAACCCCACAAAGGACCTCAACCCTCACACCCTCCCCTTCATAGATTTCTACAAGCTGCTCATTATATGGACGGTTACCCATAGCTCTTCGCTGAACTGCAAGATGGCTAATCTGACGAGGAGCTTTCCAGTGCTCTCACTCCCCAAATCCCCTGTCTACCCAGCCCCCGTGTGGAGCCCTCTGGTTCAATCAGCTGAAGAGCTGTCTCATGCTGGAGTAGAATGTAAATCTCTGTTCATCTCTTAAATGGTTCAATAAAGGAAAATAATGCCTGAAACAGCAAGTCTCTCCTCATATTCAACACCACACCTTCATACATAATGAGACTCGAAATGGGGTCACCTGAATGTCACTACTCCAGTGACAGGATGAACTCATGGAGCATAAAGATTAGCACCTGAAATGTAAGGGACTGTATTTTATAGCATTTCAGTTTGTTAGAGAAAGTTGAAAAGACTGAAATACAGGTTTTAGTGAACGCCTCTACACTTTTTGAAGTGTAGGTCACAAGTCTCACCAAAAGTGAGGAGGTTTGGCATCATTCCTGAATTAGAGGACATTTTGCATCCCTCCCATCACTTTTTATATAATGCACTCACATGACTAAAACTTGGAGTTTCTGGGAAAAGGTGTATATATATATATATATATATATACACTGTATATACAATATATATATATATATATACACTGTATATACACCTTTTCCGATATATATATATATATATATATATATATACAGTATATATTATATACTGACGTCATAGTCAAATTAATACACCTCATAATAACAGTATGACATTATGAGGTGTCATAATGTCATACTGACACCTCGTACTAGGAGTGTCGTACTTCGTAGTATTTTTGACATTTAACTATGCCGGTGGCCAAGTGGTTGATAATTTGCTTCATCCTCACTAGGTCCCAGGGTGCGATTCCCGGAGTAGCCTAGCGAAAGTGTGAAAGCATACGGCGGGACGTTTGACGAAGGGGATTCTAAATGCTTAGATTCATACGGAGATTGGGTGAGTGCAGTCTCAAAACATGTAAACTGTTCTTTAGACCTTCAACAAAGTCTAATATTCCCCCACAATAAATATACTTTTTTTCATTTAACCTTTGTCACAAATGATTTAATAACTAATAGCCATGATGAAAAAAAAAAAAAAACACAAATAAAATGTTTGCACTTGTTATTTAGAAATAAAATCCACCCTTCTTTCTTTCTTAAAAAAAACTTAAATGTCTGAAAAAGTGTTGTTGCTGCTTTATTTATTTATGGCACCGTAGTCTACCGGTTTAGACATCTGACCCATACTTTGTTGGCAGAATTACTGGCCAGTTCCCTGCATTTGATCATTTAGCATGAGGACAATGCACTGGACTACTGGCTGTGTCACCACGGTCAACTGTCCCATTAGCCTGTGAGATTTATGGTCTGGTCAAGAAGTGGACTTTAAGTGCGCATTAAGAGAAAGAAGAGGTTCCTGCACCAAAGTGCAAACGTTACCACTTAAGTGCAGGTGACGCAATGAATGAGGAGAAATTAATATCAGACGATGAGTATGAAGTAAAAGCATCGGCTGCACACGTGCATACACATTCCTGAACCATCAGGGACATTAAAAGGTACATACTTGTCTCCAAATGACAAAGGACATACAATGGTACTAATGATTTTTGAAAGGCTGTGGTAAGGACTAATGCAGTCATTCCCAAGACTAGGCTCAAACCACTAGAGTGGAGTAGAAATATTTTAGGTTGTTTTATAAAATATTTATGACTTCAATTAAATTATATTTCTTTAAACACTCAATTATTGTATGTCATGGAAGCAGTGTGTCAGTATGCGTGTGTGGTAAACATGTGTGTAGGATCAGAGCAGAAACCAACTCAGTACAGACCATACATTATTTACTGGATCTGTCTCTGCGTGGCTTTTTGACAGAAATTCCTTTTGAGCTGTGCTGCAGACAGAAAGACAGAGAAAGGAATGGAAACAGACAAAGACTGATGAAACAGTAAACTCTTTAGTGAATATAATAATAGACTTGGCTCAAGTGGGTGGAGTTGAGAGGCAGTAGGGGAGATGGTGGAGACCGGGTGGGTGTTTGGAGGTCGGAGGTTGGAATTGGAGGTTGATCAGAGGAGTGGATTTTTGTGAAGAAATGAAGAAGCAACATGCAGCAGTTATGATCTTGTAAAGAATAAGGAAGTGGACTTGGGTCTGTAAGGGTTCAAGATCGAATCCTACAGCTGCCAGGTTGAGGTGCTCTTGGCTTAGCACCATCTCGACACACATAACTTTCAGTGGGCTCACCACCCACAGGAAAGCTCACAGTATGAAGCAGTGGGATTTGGGTGGCAGTCGTAGAGACTGCTGCCCCTGAGATAATTCATGAAAATAAGTGATGACACTGAAGCAGTATTTCTTAGAGGGATGGGTCACCACGAAGGGGCAAGGAAAGGTACGACAGAGGCCTTAATGGGCTTTCAATGGGATATAACATGCTGGATCACGACTGTAATGCTTGAATGACAACAAGCCTCCAATCACTAGGTGGCAGCAAGTCAAACAATGTTTTATACAGATAGAAATATACAGTACATGTTACCAAGTTCTCAATAGTATTTTAATTTGCAATGGTGTGTGAAGGGGATGGAGGGGTTGAGAGGTGAAATCATTATTATACCCTAGGGCAGGGGTGCCCACACTTTTTTGTTTTGTGAGCTACTCTTCAAATGACCAGAATGAAGGGATCTACCTAGATTGGAAACTCTAAATATATATTTACCAATAGAAACTGGCTATCTTACACTCTGCATTATCATATATGTCATACTTTCTGACTCAATTAAAAACCTGTATTATTGTCACTTTACCCCAGTTATTAGCATCTTGAAATAGCATTACATCTCTAGTTTCTATTACTATTATTATTGTATTTGTTTATCTTATTGCTTAGGATTTATTATGTTATAGCTTATTACCTTGGAACAACAGTTGTTGTGATTTGGCACTTTAAAGGAATAAAGTTGAAGTTGTAGGATCTACCAGCACTCTTTTGGAGATCCACTTGCAATCTACTTATTGGGCAACCCCGACCTAGGGGGAGCATGATAGAAACTAATTGAATGATTGATTTCCTTGCTGCACTTATGTACATTTATACTTTAAAGTTGACAAAACGCCACATATGGAGAAACACTGCTAAAAAACACACAGTGAGGGGAGCACCATCAGATCTGAGCTCATGCATTAGGAAACACCACCAAAAATTTAGGAATTGAAGTCCCTCAAAACACCTTTTGTATATATTATTGAGAATTCCCTCTATTTCTCAATTTATTTTGAACTTAAATGTAGTGAAGGGAGAGTTATCAGAGTGTAGTGTAGTGCCCAGAGTGCCAGAGAGTAGCCAATAGGGAGATAGCAGATAAAATAGCTACACACACAAAAAAAAGAAAAAAAAAAGAGCTAAAAATAAACTTGCAAATGGGAAAAAGTCATAGAAGCAGTGCATACATTAGTGCAGTGATCTTTTGTTGCTGTAACACTCGGATGAGAAAAGGGCCAGGCGCTTGATTAACTATCCCCGCATGACACAGAAGTAGCTGTGGGCTAAAAATAGACCCAATTCTGTTGGCTAAATTATAGATACAGTACCTGAAGTACTGCGTTCCCTCCCATTTCCTGCCTGCTGCAGTCGCTTACTGGTGGAGAATAAGTAAGACAGGTAGTACAAGTACACAGCGGTACACAACATGATCAAAGAAAATGGTGGGTGCAATTCCATATCAAGTTGCAGTCATAACTTACTGGTGAATAAATAAGGAGGAATATAATTAACTTGAAGGAAAGAGGCAAGAAAGACGTAAGAAGAATTGACTCTGTGCGCCGGTCGATGATTTGCATGAATTAACCTTGGGTGAATGAGTACAGACATTCACAGCTAAATGCACTAATCCTTTACGAGGAAGAAAAAGGAAATCCGAACCGCTTCATTATAAATGGAACGGTTTCTGCCAGGTAATATGCTGATGTGTGCATCTATCACAGTCCGCACACGTGTCAGAATCTAAATTCATCAAAGACTGCAGCTCTCCTGACCATTAGACTTGCAAATGACATTGACTTTATGGCTCTCAGAACGAATCCTTGTTTATTAAAAATATCAACCTCCACACAAAAAAAGCCTTTCAACCTGTTCTACATTTCCCATCCAGCAATTAACAGGATAAGTTTGAGAATATGGATGTAAAAACACATTCCAAAAAAGCAAATCCCACTGGCTCTAAACTTTTATTCATTGACTTGTATATTATTTTGAACTAGATTACAGAGAAGTCCTGTTTCCTGCTTGTCTCAAAACATAAATCTTAATTATCCCAGTGTTTCACATTTAGGATGTCACTTCCATGCAAATAAACAGTTTTCTGAATACATTAGTCAAAGCCTGAAATTCAACCAGACTATATTTCCCACCGAGCTATGTCTTATTTAATTACAAAAAGAAAATGCAATTTATGTCGCCCTTGGTAGAGCAAAGTAAATTTGAATGTTGTTAACGGATACATTTCTTGTAGTTTTGTAGTAGTTTTCTGGGGAAAAGTGAATCTTTCAGTTACATTTTGAGATTCTGTTAAAAATTCTACCTATATTGACGATGTCAGGTGATTGAATTATTGAAACCTACCCTGCAGATTGTGTAAGGAATTGTCAGTGAGTAAATAAAAATGGCAGCCGGGATGGCGCAGTTACTTTTCTCATTGACCAACGTGGAAAACAAAACTATGTTAGTAAGTAAGATAACGTACTATAACCAAAATATAGTTAATGCAATAATATATATATATATATAGCCTTTCGCATTTAGTACGATGTCCTTCCGTCTTCCTTTGTTTTGTAAACTGACATGTTAACGGCTCAGTTAGGTGAGTACCTGATGCTCTGAGGACAAAGGGATAATTGTAAAATAATACGTCAAGTACGTAAATAACAATCCACCTTGGTTAACCACACTTATCTATGAATTAGTATTTAAATAATATTTTGATTTGATAGAAAACTAAAGTAAACTCTTAAAATGAGTGATTCCGAGTGGCATCGGTGTCCGTGGATTTGACAAACAGGAACAGGGAAGGAAAACAGAATATTGAGAGAAAAATGAATTCAAACTTATTTTTTAATGTTATAGACACACATACTTTTATGGTTTTATTGGAGACAGTCTGCTTGACTAGTGAGGAACGTGAGGATTGTCAAAAGTGGTGTCCTTGCGACACCGTGTGGTTGAAAAAAAGAAAAATTGCATATCATATAGTCGATCAAAGAATGATTTTTAAACAAATGTAATTACCCCTTGGGGTTATTTAGAAAGACATGATCAATATATTTTCCAATGTGATTTTGAATCTTTTTAAGGTCTTGTGTCTGCCGAGTTTAGTCTATCGACCAAGTCAGCCCTGATAAGCCAGTATCGTTGGACTGTAGTTTCTTTTTTTTTGCAAATTCTTTTCTCAAGATTCCAGTCGTTCACCAAAAAACATTTTAGCATTATTATCAGTTTTTCTTGCTTGATGAAGACATCTGGCTACATGTAAGTAGCCTGGATGACTTGAAATACAGTCAGCTATGGCAATTTTTGATGGTCTCTAAGGAGACACGTGTATTTGTAAATATCAATTTAATGGATATAGAAGGGCTTTTCTTTATACAGCCAGGATCAACAGTTGCAATCCCGAAAAAATACTGTGACAGTCGATTTTGTTTAGTGGTTGTTTTTTTACTGTGGGGTGTATCATTACTTTTGGTTTCGGCTTTGAAACATACCGCCCAACCTTTAAACAACGAATACCATTGTTTGTTGGCTTAAAAGTCCGAGTGTAGTCTATCTATCAACTCAGCCCTGATTAGCCAGTATTGTTGGCCTCTGTGGAATTTTTTTGCCAAACTTTATCTCAAGAGTCCAGTTGTTCACCAAAAAACATTTTAGCTTTATTATCAGTTTGTCTTGTAGTTTTTCTTGCTTGATGAAGACATCTGGCTACATGTAGGTAGAATTCACACCAAGTCACACGTTCAGGTCCTGTCGTGGAGGCTGTTTGTTGTACCGAAAGCCATTGATATGTAAGTGGACGAGTCAGAAGTACTCTGCAGCCTGTAAAAGTTCAGTAGTACACCATGTGTGCTGAGAATGTTACAAAGGCCCCGTGCTAACCTTGGACTATGCCTGGGCATTCTTGTGCAGAGGCAGTATCATAGTCCATGAAGTTTAACTGAGACGTGATTATTGCTGGTTGAAAACTTAACCCAATACCCCGCCTGGATGACTTGAAATACAGTCAGCTATGGCAATTTTTGATGGTCTCTAAGGAGACATGTGTGTTTGTCAATATAAATTTAATGGATGTAGAAGGGCTTTCCTTTGTACGGCCAGGATCGACAGTTGCAATCCCGAAAAAATACTGTAACAGTCGATTTGGTTTAGTGGTTGTTTTTTTATTGTGGGGTGTATCATTACTTTTGGTTTCGGCTTTGAAACATACCACCCAACCTTTAACCAACGAATACCATTGTTTTTTGGCTTAAAAGTCAGAGTGTAGTCTATCTATCAACTCAGCCCTGATTAGCCAGTATTGTTGGTCTCTGTGGAATTTTTTTTGCCAAACTTTATCTCAAGAGTCCGGTTGTTCACCAAAAACATTTTAGCTTTATCATCAGTTTTTCCTGCTTGATGAAGACATCTGGCTACATGTAGGTAGAATTCACACCAAGTCACATGTTCAGGTCCTGTCGTGGAGGCTGTTTGTTGTACCGAAAGCCATTGATATGTAAGTGGACGAGTCAGAAGTACTCTGCACCCTGTAAAAGTTCAGTAGTACACCATGTGTGCTGAGAATGTTACAAAGGCCCCGTGCTAACCTTGGACTATGCTTGGGCATTCTTGTGCAGAGGCAGTATCATAGTCCATGAAGTTTAACTGAGACGTGATTATTGCTGGTTGAAAACTTAACCCAATACCCCGTCTGGATGACTTGAAATACAGTCAGCTATGGCAATTTTTGATGGTCTCTAAGGAGA
>JAFBJS010004306.1:3104-15457 GCA_016785265.1 Paraplagusia blochii
TGCTGCGTTAGTTTGTCCTAATTTTGTGTTTTTACTCATTCCAGCAAATGGCTCATACATGTGCATGCGCAGCTACTGGATTGGTCTAGCAGGATTATGTATAGAACTGCGCTATCATTCACAAACCAAAATTTTATTATGCTTTGAAGAAGTTAGCGCCTCACCCTAAAGAATGGACAGGAGTTATTGCGACAAATATTTTGCTACGAGCTTAACTCATTCTATTTTAAGATGTTAAGTTTGTTTAATTCGGAGATGTCCGAGTAAGGTGAGCCAAAAATTTAGCTTAATGCCTACATGAACATGGGCAAAACTATCTTATGTAAAACAAACTCAAACTCTAGCAATATTCTATATAAAAAAAAAAAGTACTACAGTACTGCTATAATAGTGGTTACTGAGGGATTGTGATGTAATGTTTTTTTGTTTTTTTTTAATCCTCAGCAAGATGCATTCAAGGCTATTGTAGGTGAATAAAGTGTGATAGTTTAGGTAAATTCAACAGGATTGACTCCTGTTTAACTGCATGGTTGAAGCAGTAGGGTGAAGTAAACATTGGCTACGGTTGTAAAAAAGAGAACAGAGCAAAGGAAAATAAAAATCAAAATGAAAACAAAATCTCTGAATGCATGAAGGTTCAGACAGGACCACCATCATAGCTTGAACCAGCAACCTTTCTGCTGTGAGATAGCACTGGAAGTCATGCTCCAACAATGGACTGACAACCGCAGTAAAATATCTCAGGATTTCTGTTAAGCCAATGTTAAAACTGCTGAGTGCAGCAGAGTTCTGTGCCTGTGTAACAGTGTGCATCAGAGAAAGATTTTTTTTTTTTTTTTTTTCTAACTGTCTAAATCGCAGTGATGAATCAAAACCCTTGTAGAAACACACAAAGTTCCGAAAACAGGCTTGAAGATGGGGGCCCGGGGTTAGTGTGAATACAAGATTTAACCACTTGTTCCGACATACCACCCTTGTCAGATGCAAACAATCACGTCCCTGTGTGTACATACTGAGGTCTGTGTGTGAGTTTGCAATAATCTCTCATTCTTCAAATACCTCACTGTCACAGTATGGCTGAGAAAACCCGCTAGTCCCTTTTCTTCCCAGTAATCCCTCTTTTTTTTTTACCCGCGTTTTCACACCAGACACCCTCGGTGTGTGTGTGTGTGTGTGTGTGTGTGTGTGTGTGTGCCTCTCTCTGTGAGTAGCAGGATAATCGGGCCAGCTGCCAATGACGAGGCACAAGTTTACTCACTCTGGAGGGATTGCCATTGCAGGACATGCAGTTTTGGGGTGCATTCACATAAAAGAGTCCAAAAATGGTGCCATGTTCCTGTCACTGAAACTGTGGGAAGCTGCTTAGAAGTCTTTGACGTTGCTGTGGAAACTTGAAATCATTGAAAGCCTGTCGTCTGTGTCACTTTTACTTGCTTTTTGATTCAGTTTCGAAAGATATAGCGTGTACCACTCTGAAAAACTCGAAAAAGAGTGACATTAACCCTGGTCTGAACTTGTCTGCTTAAGTATTTAAATAGCAGTTGTTTAAGTGAAAACAAAAAAAAAAACAACAAAAAACAGGATATTAAAAGAGATAATCTCCAACACATTCTAAAAGCATCCTAAATAAGATTAGTCCACAGGTGGGCAAACTTCTTGGGCCATAGTGGGTCCCAAAATTGGACACAGGGCCGAGTCAAGAGCAGAAGGACGGAGAGATAAATTGAGAGACATGTATAAAACCAAATTTCTATGAGTCTTACTGATCTATTGGGGAATCGTAGGCATTGCAGAGAAAAGGCAGAAATATTGTATTTGATAATAAATTCAAAAAAAAAAAAAAAATTACTTAATTTGGATAAGGCTGACGGGACGCATTAATAAGCTCAATGGGCCGCATCTGGTCCCCGGGCCTTAGTTTGCCTAAGTCTGGGTTAGACAATGCACAACTTAGGCATTTTCTTTTTTTAAATGCCTTTGTCACTGCTCATCCTGACACTTCATCAAAGTAGAAACAGACCGTGGACTGCATTACAGTATAAACTATTTCACCGACAATGTCTGGTTATTTTAGCTCTTTTAGTAATGTTATGAATGTAGTCCAACGCAGGGATGCATGATTCTGGAAATTCCACAATTCAATATTGATTGAATCACAAACAGTGCTAGCCTATATGTATTGCAAATCCAATGGTTAGAGGACATACCATATTTTCCGCACTATGAGGCGCACCTAAAAGCTTTAAATTTTCTCAAAAGTCGACACTGTGCCTTATAATCCGGTGCGTCTTATAGTGCGGAAAATTCAGTATTTAATGTATACGTCTTTGCCTAAAATATCCTTAATTCATCATTTCAGATGTTTTACAATGGATGAACTTGTTTAAGTGTCTGTTTGACCTGCAGTGCAACCTCCAGGATGGTAAAGGTTGTGTTTCGCTAACTTGTCCAAGAGGAGACAGCTTTCTAGTTCCTCCGCTACCAGTTACCCAATCTTTATAAATTTTTATAGAAATGGCAAAGCTTAAAATCTAATCTCAAATGTGAATTGATTGTTATGCATGATAGTATCAAATCTACTGTAACTCACGATGTTTCTGATTATATTGTTTTTGTGGGTCAGTGGTGACCTAGAGGTCCAGAGGGTTCAAGGTAGAAATCCATCAGCTGCCAGGTTAACATTGAGATGCGCTGAGCATGGCACCATCCCCACCCACTGCACCACAGGCACTCAGAGTTGCCCACTGTTTACTTTGCTTATGGACACAGGTCACATTTCATTGTGTGCAGTGGTGTGGATCACAGTAAGGAGGTCACTTTTCTTCTCTCCTTCCTTCATATATTGCAATGGCAGCTTGATGGACAGGAGTAATATTACCGCAGACTAATGTTACTACCACTGAGGTGCTATGACCATGTCATCTGTCCCCAGATCACCATGGTGTCCCTCAAAAATGCAAATGTCACAGTCCATCGTGTGCAGTGATCTGCCGGGTGTCAATATAAAGTGAAAGTATTTCCATTTCAAGTCAATTTATTCATTCATTTTTAATTATCTTATCCTCTACCAGGTCTCATGGACAGTTGACTGCCACCCAAATCACACTACTCCATACTTTGAGCCTTCCTGTGGGTGGTGAGTCCACTGGAAGTTAGGTGGGTCTGGACCCTGCAATGCTCAGAGGACCAGTGGACAAGTGGAAACCTGACCCAAGTCTGATAGGACAAATCTGCTCACACTTTAACAACAGGTTTGTGAAACTGACAGTGGTCTTTGTTTTTAATAGACTTATTCATCATAACAATACAAAAAAATTAAAAATATCCAGATTACAGAATTCAGAAACCATATTTATGAGTGCAGTATTTCATTTAAAAGACTGAAAGAGTGTCCAGAGCACACTTCTCTAATAAGTGACAGCTTTTAGAGGGTGACTCATTCTGATGTCATATTTACAGTAAATGCAAAACACACTAAGACAGGAACAACTGAAGGCAGTGAGTCAACTCCCCTATGTTTGCACCACGCAGGGTAACTGTATCTCAGCAGGGCAGTGATCTTTGGGAGCAGTGAGTCATCTTCATGTCATATTCATGTCAACGAAATCAATCATCCACCCAAACACCAAAACATCATTTACACAGTGACCTTTAAGGGATAACACAACCCTGTGTTGTTGTTTTTACAGCAATCAGAATCTCACACACACACACACGCGCGCGCGCGCGCGCGCAGAGAAACACACAGGCTTTTGTCTTGTTGTGAGCGCAGACAAAGGCACGATTTATTTATTACAAATACCTCACCTTAATGATTTCCATTGCACTCTGGCGCCTTCAAACTACCTAACCACTAAAACCTAGTGTATGTAGAGAATATATATAGTGTGAAATACCTGGGAACTAATTGATCAATGGTGTGTAAGTCAAGTCCATATTTTAGTCAAAACTCAAAAACCACATTTGTCTCAATGGACTTCAAAATTAGAGAAATGAGTCAATGATGGGAAACCATTATCATGACAGGAAACCAATTTTTTCCTAAATTTAATGTGAATTTCTCAATATTGTTCAAGCAGAGCACGATTGCTGTGTCCATGTTTACGAAGGGCGGATGTTTAATACAGCGTTCTCAAACTCAAATAAGTTGAAGGCCATCGTCCCACTCAGTTTGCCAAAGGAGTTCATTAGCAACTAATGTTCAATACAGAAAAAAAAAATGCAAAAATGAAATAAAAATCAATTTGCCACTGTAATACAGCACTTCAGACAAGTCTTCTAATACTCACGTTGCATTGACTTGTAGTAGAATGCTTCAATAAACCATGGGGGCCCCGCTAACATTCAACATTCACAACAAGGTGGGCACCACATAATATTGTTACACGAGCAACAAATGGCCCACGGCCCGAAGTTTGAGACCCGTGCTCAAAGTCTAACATGGCTTCAACTCATGTCTCCAAACTACACAATCTTCTAGACGTCTGTCACAAAAATCCCAGTCCATACTTTATGGCAAGGCATTTCATGCAGAGCTAGCTTCTTCAGGGCTTAATAAGATTGTAGTTGCCGTGTGGTCCGACAACAGTCGCACAACAGTGTTGCCATGGTTTTACTTATTGTTACCACTACATAGGAATTCTCCCAAAGAAAGTCTTCTACAGTGAGAAAAACCACAGTATGAGTGGTTGAGGAGGTAGCATGGCTGCCTTGCAAAGAGAAAGGGAAGAGTCCTGGGTTCGATTCCCAGGCTTGATAATGGTAATCTTCATCTGTAAATGGCTTTGGATGAAAGCATCTGCTTAATGCATAATGTTAATGATGTATGAATGAGGTGGCAAAGCGGATAAGGACGTAGTCTTAGGTCAGCAAGGATTCAGGTTCTATTGCCAAGTTGGCATTGAGTTGCCAAGTGGAAGGTTCACAGTACGGTGCAGTGTGATTTGGGTGGTAACAAAAAGCAATATATGAAAGGTAGTTTGGCTCTATAGTTCACCGGAACATTACTCATGTGTAACCCAGACCCCAAAAATGTCCCCTCAAGTATGCTATCCATGGACCACTGACAACACATTGTGGCAAACAATCCGATTGATCTCAGAAAATTTTTGCTTTGGTGTAACACAATAATGAAGTCCAATTCACCTGATACAAGTATATAATTTCACAAAACAAACACATTCCAGCAGAAGACAATTTTCTTCCAAATTCAAAAAGAAGGTGAAAATGTGTTTTAAGGCTCTGCCCACACTGTCTGACTGACAGCTGAACTGTGGATGTAAAACAGAAGAAGTGATGTAGTAATGAGCACCAAAAACAGAGAATTTTTTTTTTCTCAAAAATAGGGAACCAGTGAATTACCATTTGTGACTTTCCTTATAGACTCTGCCGTCTCTTTGCATCTCTAACTCAGTGAATCTCATCCCCGTCAAACTCACGTCTGTGTTAGGACTTCAAGACTCAGATGAGAGAATATTGCGAAAGAAAAAAGTAAATAAATATGCCTGCGGTGTTTTTTTCACTCTTCGGAGGAAAGTAAAACTTTTTTTTTAATGCAACTTGTCCAGCACTTTAAGTGATAACTCTTCAGGTCTCCATCCTACAGCTGGTACAAAGCAGAGCCAAACGTGTTTCAAGTTAATTTGCCGGGTTACAGGCAGACACACTCGGGTATCACTCCTGTCATTTTCTCCCCTTTGAGTCGTCTGTGGCTTCTTTGGCAAGCTGCTATAATGAGGTAGCAGACAATGGTTTCACTTTATATCAACAAAATCCTAATGTGTTGAGTGAGGCGTGCTGCATTTCACCGTTAATTTCGCAACATTTCATTTGAAACACTTCTGCGGCCTGAAACCGGAAAATGATAATGATTTGCCGGAGGTTTTGTCACAAGCCTGACATTAAAACGGTAATTTGGAAAGACAAGTACACTTGACTTTTAGAGGAAACGCAATATGACAATCTCTGGCGTTTATTGCATGTTATATAATGGTCCCATGACTCAGTGAAAGTCAGAGCCAAGCTTTCGCAACTGGTGCAGCTGGGCATTCTCATCGGACATGGTTAACGATACAGTAAACTAGCTAAATGTCTGTCGTCTACTATTTTGGCGTCTTATTTTTCCATGTTTTTTGCACTTTATTGGTATTTTGATTCAATACTCTTTTATTTTTCTAAGCTCTAAGAAACAATGCCAACATTGTATGCCTATTGGGATTTGTTCAAATAAAATGCTGCATTATCAAAACACTGTTTAGAATTTTTTTGGCTACTGTATAATTCTTCTGTGTCTGTAACTTTGAGTAAAAACATGAAGGCAGCCATGTTACCAAACAATTATTTTCTAATCAGCTACTGGATTGGCCTAGCATGACCAGAAAATCACATGACCATGAACTCTGCAAAATCCTATTACGCCCGGAAAAACCTAAATTTGCACAAAATCTCGCAAATAATGAATGCACTGGAGTTTTTCGCAGCAAACCTCTTTGCTCTTTATTACGTAACTATCTTCATGAACTTGAGATCTAGGTATAATAATTGGGTTCACCTTACAAAGTCATGTCAAAGTCAACTTTATTGTCATATATAGTAGTGGTCCCCAACCTTTTCTGGACCGTGGACAGGTCTAATGTCTGACAATATTTTCACGGCCAAGTGTAGGAGATAAAAACAAAAAAAAATGATAGGATCAGCATCAAAAACTGTTGTATTTTCTCTATAATACAAAAAAATGACCGTAAATCCACTATTTAATCATGTGCAACTTTATTAGCGACGTCCCTGTGATGTCGCACCAACAAAAGAACATGACATGAGCAACATCCTTTTTGCCCCAACACAATGCAACACACTCTGGTCGCTATGGTAACGTTTAAACATGCCTTCAAAATAAAACACAACACAAAAACAAATTCTTTAATTTAGCGGGATGTATCACGTGCCTTACAGTGGTGAGGACATGACATGTGTCAAGTGAGATGGATGTAACAGAGAAAATCCGGCCACTTTTCAAAATAAAACACCATCAAGACTTGGATAATAAATCAAACTAATTATGTGTATTGATTTTTCTTTCTGTGCGGCCCGATACCAAATGACCCCACAGCCAGGTACCGGGCCGCTGCCTGGGGTTGGGTATCACTGATATATGCCACATATCGAGGACATATGACACAATGAAATTGCAGTCCTCTCTGACCCACGGTGCAAACGCAAAACAAAATACAGTAGAATACAAAAAAAACTACGATAAATTATATTTACAATCGATTGACATTGTATGAACAACTAACACACTCTGAGCAGTTTAGTGATGACTGCCTACCCTGCGTAAACATGGGCGTAGCCATCTTGCACAGAACAACTCTTTCCTACTGACCAACCCAATATTATTTATCTGTAAACACACTATCATTTATTTGTCCTTAAATTGTTCATGTCTTTCTGCTTGAGGTGAGCCTGGTTGTTGCCAACCTCTGATAAACAGTTTCTTTAAGAAAACTGAACTACAAGAAAAATCTGGATTGAGGTAAAAAAAAAGACTCAATGACATTTATAGACAATGTAAAACATGCCGTGACGAAAACTGTTGAACGTCACATTTTGGGCCAGATCTTTGAGTACTGTAGGGTGTGTTTACATTTGGTCTCTGAGCTGTGACATGTTTTGGGAACCAAAAGATTAACACACTCATATTATCCCATGGGAGAAGAGGAATGTCACACAACTGAGCCACAATGTTCCCTGGGTTTCCTTTTCAGAAGGAAACACTAATACTTCTTTAAATAAATCATTGCGCAACACGCTGGCCCTTCTCAGCAGGGGCACAAAAAAAATACCAAAAATACTTCCTCCAGACCAGACATCCAGCTTTCCTGAGTGATTCCAAAGAAGATATTAAACATTCCCGAATATGTATTTCAAAGAAAACTTTATTTAACAGTCCCCTCTCTCTCTGAATAAGCTTCATCACCCTGTTGTTAAAGGTGCGACGAGGCGCAAACACATATTTCACTGTTACAAGTTATGATACAAAGCTGAGTTACATTCCCCTGAGCATTGTTTGAGCCATAAAACCGAGAAGATTGCATTGCCACATTGTGACAGCTCTGGCTGCCCTCTGGTTCCCTTGTAAATTACAGCCTGACGTTTTAAAATGCGACTCCTCATTCTGATGCAATAAAGGAGAGAGAGGAGCAAATATAAGATCTTCCAGTGAAACATCTTTACAGGCTCCGTGAGCGCTAACACAGCTCCGCCCGTGTTTTTCCACCATTATTATAGTATTTATGTCACAAAGAGGTGTCGGGGCTCCTGCAAGGTACGTACTCAAAAAGTGAAACGGATCTAAATATTTGTCCAAGCAGGTTGTTTGGCTTTTCAGCGGCACGGAGGCCCTTTTATGCATGCATAATAGCGCGCGTCGACGCGAGTGTCTGCGCATGTCTCTGTTCGCGTCCGTCTTTGTAGGACAGATGAGAATAAATGTGTGGGAGCTGTTTTTTAAAAGCTGCCCTGCAAGATAAGAGAGCGTCGAGAAAAAGAAAAAAAAAAAAAAGATGAGATGGAGATAAGGAGGAGATAAAAAAAAAAAAAAGAACAGGAAAAACAGACAAGAGGGAAAGACAGAAAAAAATATATATCATAGGAGTTACGGAACGTTCATGTGCATGCGTGTGTGTGTGTGTGTGTGTGTGTGTGAATTCGGTTCCATCTGTTGCAGGATGAGCGTGAGTCACTTTATTAGATGTGTATAAGAGACAGCCTAAATTTGCACAAAATCTCGCAAATAATGAATGCACTGGAGTTTTTCGCAGCAAACCTCTTTGCTCTTTATTACGTAACTATCTTCATGAACTTGAGATCTAGGTATAATAATTGGGTTCACCTTACAAAGTCATGTCAAAGTCAACTTTATTGTCATATATAGTAGTGGTCCCCAACCTTTTCTGGACCGTGGACCGGTTTAATGTCTGACAATTTTTTTCACGGCCCGGTGTAGGAGATAAAAACAAAAAAAAAAAAAAATAAATTTTAAAAGCTGCCCTGCAAGATAAGAGAGCGGCGAGAAAAAGAAAAAAAAAAAAAAAAAAAAAGAAAAAAAATATGAGAAAAAAAAAAAAAAAGAAAAAAAAGATGAGATGGAGATAAGGAGGAGATAAAAAAAAAAAAAAAGAACAGGAAAAACAGACAAGAGGGAAAGACAGAAAAAAAGGTAATTTCAACCCCATCACATGCTATCCTGCTTTAGATGATATCATAGGAGTTACGGAACGTTCATGTGCATGCGTGTGTGTGTGTGTGTGTGTGTGTGTGTGAATTCGGTTCCATCTGTTGCAGGATGAGCGTGAGTCACTTTATTCCAGGAATGTACGGCGTGAGTGAGTGCGCGCGTATGCGTGCGCGTGCATTTATATACAGACAAACACGCGCTAAGCCTTTTCTACACCAGTTTGATGGGAAGGATCACATTTATATTTCTCCATAAAGCCAGGCTCAGACATACAAATACACACAGACAGAAGCAGCCAGAGCTGTTTTCATTTTCTCCTCGCCTTGTAATCCATCATCTACAGACTTCCGCACCTGTGACCTTCTCAGCACACTGTGCCGGAGTTTGTCAGCCTTTTATATTGAACTGGTATGGCTGCTATTCTTGCTCTTTGTTTGGAATTAAACGATGTGAACGATGATACCCCGCTGTCATAAAAGACCAAATACTACAAACTGGAGATAAATTAAAAGAAATAAAAATTTCCAGTGACATACTATACCTCACCCAAACTTTAAAGAGGTATGGAAGGTTACTGTATATTATTTACATATATTTTGTAGTATTTTTTATACAACAATGTGCAGTATTTGCAGTACTTATGTGACAAAATGCTATCATCCTTCTCAAAGGCTCTTGAATGAACGATGAAACGTCTTCAAGAAACCTACTACATCCAGGTGCCGTTGAAGTAACTAATTTTGGATTTTTTTTTTTTCTTCAAAATTTGCTTTGTCAAAGAATCCTCCAATTGAAGCAATTACAGCATTGCAGTCACGGTAAAACAATGGTTTCCTAATCCACCATT
The DNA here is from genome assembly GCA_016785265.1 of Paraplagusia blochii. Classification (NCBI taxonomy): domain Eukaryota; kingdom Metazoa; phylum Chordata; class Actinopteri; order Pleuronectiformes; family Cynoglossidae; genus Paraplagusia; species Paraplagusia blochii. The sequence continues at coordinate 13,187 of JAFBJS010004306.1, forward strand.
ATTCTTCTGACACAATGAGTAAACACATTGTACCATTAGCACATTTGAGCGATTGTTGCTGGATATGGACCAAAAGTTAGACATTTGCAACTAGAACAGCCATTTAACACGTTATCAATGAAAAGAGAGTATTTCTGATAAGCTTAAAGTTATCATCAGTGAAAAAAACCATGCTTTTCTTTCTTTCCTTTAAACAGAGTAATATAAATAGAATATATGACCATAAATGCACACATTCATGGAAAAAAAATATTATATCCTAGGTCTATAATCAGTTGTTTTCTTCAATTTCTGATATGCAGGAAACATGGTATGCCTTAAAATACTGTTTGTGGCAGTACAACAAAGCTATAGCCATGGCCACATTAAAAAAAAAACAAACATGAATCTGTGTTAAAAAGTTTTTTATTACAATTTTCCCTTAAAATTTAGTATAATTAGCATTATTTTGCAATAATGTTTTGTTATTTTTGTTTAAAACATTCAGCCATATGTTTAGATCTGTAGGATCTACAGGGGATTATATTTGGTCCACTGTGGAGGACGACTGGGAGAATTCCTCTGTTCCTCAGTTGAGGCAGCCACGAAGGACTGTTGTCATTAATTAGCTACTGGATTGGTCTAAAACCATCACGTTACAAACTGTGTCACAGCCCGAAAACCAAATAACACCTCGAAGGAGCTAGTTCTGCATGAAAAGGATTAGGATTTACCTTACAACCTTCACTGCAACAAACTTGCATATAATTTATCTCGAACTCTGGCATCACAAATATTACGGTACTTAAAACTACTTTATAGGATACACATTTTTTGGCCTAGTACATATATACATATATATATATATATATACGTATACACAAATATATACATGTGTAAACCTAGCACCAAGCACGCCACTTGGCGACGGAGTTATCGCTTCATCTTCTCCTCCACCATTGTTCTTTCTGCACACCATCAGATATTGATGAAGTATCAAAAGATGTGATTCAGCGTCCACACTTGGACAATCAAAGCGCAAAGTGATCCAAATCAAAAACAAACCCCAGGGCTGGCGTTACTGAGTAATGACAGAGTTCAGACCCATCATCTTTCCTTTTGAACCCCTTTCATTTTTTTTCACTGTTATTTTTTTTTATTTTATTTTATTTTATTTTCTGCTCCAGGCTGCTCTCTGCTGAAGCAATGACCCAGTTTTAGCCACAGGGATGATTTAATCAAACTTAATGCAATCATATCTAATCCAATCCAGTATGTGATTTATAATAGTGTTTCAGAAGAACATCCTGAAGATTCTCCTTCTCACTGTCGAGCCCGGTGCTTTGCTCTGAATACAGACCAACGGATAAAAATGGGCATAAATACGAAATGAAGAATTGTTTCTACACACACACACACACACACATGCGTGCACACACAGTGAGGAGAAATGATGGGAGCAGACAGTCAAGTGTTTCCATTTCTGTGAAACATGCACAGGTCATGAATATTAACACAAACCAGTTGGTGACTTAGGAAGAAAAGGGAAGGAGGTGGAAGGAGAGCGAGATAAGAGCGCAATAAGGAGAGAGAGAGAGGGAGAGATTTCGCTGTCATACTGTCAAGCAAGTGACTGTGAAAGTTCTCAGGGAGGTGTGTACAACCAATTAGCTGCAATAAACTCTCCCCAACATGTTCTTGTCAAAACACTGGGGGAAAAAAAAAAAAAAAAACGAGAATACTGCAACAGAGGGAGAGAGTCAACGTCAGGAACTTCCCAGTGATGACTTTCCACACAAACCTCCACACAATCACCACACACACAAAGGAATTAAACGACTTTATGAATAAACACTAGCACTGTCTGTATTTATCCAAGTTATGGTGTTGACCTTTTCCTGTTGCAGTGCAGCTTTGTTTTTCTCTGACTAGTCCCGGAAATAATCAATTCATGTACAACAAGGTGAGGGTCCAAATACAGAGTTGTTATTATTTATAATGACCATTTAGATTAAAACTAAGAAGAACAGAAATGCTGGTCGGAGCAGTGGCGACTGTGGAGAAGGTGGAGAAGGTGGAGAAGAATGGAGTCCAGGCAGGATGGAACAACTGGAGACAAGAGTCAGGAGTGATCTGTGATAGAAGAGAGTCAGCTAAGGTGAAGGGAAAGGTTTACAAGACAGTTGTGAGACCAGCCATCATGGATGGATAAGAGACAGTACATATAGGTAGAAGACAAGCTGGAGGTGGAGGAGTTAAAGATGCTGACATTCTCTTTAGGAGAGACAAGGA
>JAFBJS010004316.1:17109-32777 GCA_016785265.1 Paraplagusia blochii
GACACAACTGCTACTGGAAGCATTTAAATTCTGACTATGTGTTGTATCTTTTGTATTTGTTTTATCTTATTGTATTTTTATGTTCTGCTAACATCCATTGCACTGTCTGTCCATCCAGGGAGTGGGACCCTCTCCTGTGGTTCTCTCTGTATTTTCTACCAATTTTCTTTTCCCTGTTAAAAGTTTTTTTTTTTCCTCTGTAGTTTTTCCTTACAGTTGGATGACATTCGATGAAGACATAGTCGATGAAAATTCTTAGTCATCCAAGTCATGATCCATGTAACATATTTGTAAGACAAAAATTAAGTTTCTATTATAATGTTACCACTTTCATTCAATAGTTTTCTATAATTCTCAGAAAAGTTAAACTTTACTCAACTCAGTGAGCATAGTCGGTGCAAGTGTTCAGTTGTAACAGATAATATATAATTTATAGACTCACTTTTTTAGTCTACTCCTCTCTCTTAAACACACCAAGTTCTTCATATTCAGTGTTTCCAGCAATTTCAGTGTCAACCTGTCTGTTACCACCATATTATCCAATTCCTTCTTGTTGCTGTTATTAAGCTGCTCTCTGATGATTGCAGCCTTGAGTTTAAATCCACTTTGTAAGCATTTTTTTTTTTTTATTACTATTATAACCGGTGCCATTTTGAGCTCCTTATGCACAAGCAGAAACTTAGTACTGTACAGTATTACTCTGCTAGAATCTTGTCCACAGTACCCATAATGCTTGAAGAAGACATAAAGCACTGCGGCTTCATAGCTGATCAAGTTTTACTTGAACGTTTTGACAGATTTCGAGGTCAGTTAACACAACTAGAATCCACGCTTAAGTTGCACCACATTATAAGGCCCACTGATGTTGATTAGAATATTATAGGTTGTGTGTCTTTAGGTGTGTTTTATGGTACCTTTATGGGCACCAGACATTATATGAACAGGATACTGAAGAAAACAACCGGAAGGTGTTTATTTTGTCATAAATATGATGCATTTTGCACATAACTGGGAGAATATACAAAGCCAAAACCAGTAAATCTGGTCATTTTCATGTTAACGCTACCGACTCTCTTCTCTAGTGTAACACTTTTAAAAGGGAACCTCAGCAATTTAATCATATATAAAGTAAGAGACAAAAAATGAATAAAAGTCATAGACCAGGAACAAAGTCTCAGCCCTAGGGCCAGACTTTGGAACCAAGTGTTGATCGTTTCTAGCGGTGCGACCATCTCGCGGCGAGGAAGGATCACAAACACATTCCTGCGTTGCTGCTGCTGTTTGCTAACACGTTTTCTTGACACTTGCAATTATGTGTTGATCTTTGGCTTCACTCTTTGGCCCCAGCAGCCCAGAGCAGCAGTAGCAGCAGCAGAAACGTCCCCCCTAACATCTCCCTCCCCGTCCACCACCACCACCACCACCAGCTAACCCAGTACTGCCCTGTTTCCTCCCACTGACAGCAGCTGGATTCAACTACCAGCTCAGTCAAAGTGCCTCAGTGGATGATGAGTGTGGACATATTGTTTCCACAATGACAGCTCAAGGTCATCATGTGGTCGTATGGTTAGCATTCAATCAGCGAGTCTCCACGGGAGAAGTGAAATAATAGTCACCGCACTCCTTGACGGATACAAGTAGATCACAGGAAGTCCTCGCCAACTTCCTGCTGCCACAACTGTGCAAAAAAAAAAAAAAAAATAAAAAATCCAAAGTCTACCTTGATGTTTATAGCTTTGAGATGTCAATGTATGTGGAGGTGTGAGCCGTGCCAGGGACATATCAGAGTTAAACACAATCATCTACTCAAGGCTGTCTCTGACTCACAGTGTTCTGTGAAACACCCGCTCTTCATTTACCAGGCTGTTTCATTTGGAACTCAGTGATTAAGAAAGATGGAAGTGATGTTACAGGAGGACAAACTTGGCAGAGCTCCTCAGAAACCCAAAAAAAAAAAAGTCCTGCGCAGCAGGATGGAACTAACACAGAGTTTTCCACTGCAGCTGCTGCTCCTTCAAGGTTTCTTATCAGTTTCTATCCTGTGTAATTTCCACTGACAAGGATTATCAGGTTTACTTTAATTATTGGTGCAAAGGATGTGTGTGGCTTCATTTGTTTATGTGAACACATAAAAAAAAAAAAAATTCTGTATAAACATCAAAACAATAAACCACTCTCAATTGTTTTATATTCTAAATATAAATATTAGGCCATAAGGATAATGTCAGATCTATTGCATGATTTTTTTTTTTTTTTTACATGGGTACATGCTCGTCTAAAAGCATAATATATCTGAGCAAACTCACATATAGTAATTGGCAAATTGTGTAATGCTGAGATTTCAGGAGGGAGGCAAATTATTTTCTTCGAGTCCGAAATCTAAAATCTATGGCCTTAAAGTAAAAGAAGGACAAAAATGTGAGTCTTCCCTCCATACAGCGTTCCCACGACATGTATATGTCCCAGAGCACAAATCCTGGAAAAACGGAATACAGAATTCTGGACGTTCTTAGGTAGTGTACTGTAACAATATGTTAGCTAAAGACTCAGCAAACAGGTTTGTTGAATAATTTTTGTTTTTGTTTTTGTTTTTTTTAGATTTGCAAGTTTTTAGACACATCTGGCGTCGTCCTTGTGAGACCAGAAATGCACCGACCAAGTTGGATATATTCTGTTTTATGGATCGGTACTTTGTGTTTTATGAGCACACTAGTTGGACCATACGTTAACATGATGTGCATGATGAGATAATTTTATTAGTTTTTTTTTTTTTTTCTATAAAACATTTATATTGAATTCCAGTTCCTTGATTATTATGAGGCCTAGTTCATGGTTATAGCCGTAATTGCAATGGTTCTAATAATTTCTTTTTAGTGTTTTGGGTTTTTCAGTCTTAGTTCTTATTTCCTGTTTCGTCCAAAAATGTTTATTTTACTGCATCATTAATATAATATATATATATAGTAACAAACAATTATGAGGGCATAAAAATGGGGAATAAAAAAAAATCACATTCACTGCACAGTAGTTTAGATTTAGACCCATTAAGACAGAACAACTTTGCCGGTCTCCATCTCTGAGTCTCACTGAATGAGCTGTGATGGAAACATCTTGTTCTCTCGTACTCTAACGTCAGACTCACCTGCTCTCCAGGGCCACATTGCTGCCCAGGACCCAGCTGTCCTGCAGCTGGACGCATTCTGCCGTACTCTGCAAGTCGGCCGCCAGGCCGGCTGTGGGCGGCGGGCTGGGGCTCCTCTGATTGGCCAGTGAGCTGCGGCTCAAGGATGTGATGGACGGATGCTGTTTGTGTGGAGGAGGAGCTGGTGGGAGAGGTGGAGGGCGTGGAGGAGTGGACAGATGATCACCTGGAGATGGAGTCAAGAGGGAGGACAGTGTAAGTGTCGTGAACAGTGTTAGTGTTAAGAAACAAACATACAGATTTCGTTACTCTATTCCTATGTTGGATAGTATTGTGACTCTAATCATTTGCTTGTCATCCTTATTGGGTATTTTTGGGTTTATATTAAACATAAACACACAAACAGATCCACACCGTACATAAAATTATTACCCATAAAGCAATGCTGCCTTTAAAGAAAAATGGAAAAGCAAATCCCTTGGTCATTGTGATTCTCACCACAAAATGGGACCTTTGCATTTAACCCATCACCAAGGAGAACAGTGGGCAGCTATCAGTGCTCAGGAAGCAGGAAGTGGGGACTACACCTTGCATAGTGCGTCTCAAAGGCAGCTGGTGGATTAGAACCTGGAACCATTTGGACCCTTGTCCAAATCCTAAACAACTTCCAGTGCATTTCATATATACTGAAACCATAACAAAACAAACAAACAAAAATGGTAGTGTTGTGTGGTATTTTAGTAAAATAATGGAAATACTCTTGATTTGGTACAGGCCTACCTTGCTAGCTTAACCTACTGGCAAAATTACCCCTACCTCAAAATTATCCTAAAACAAATGACCTTACCCACCACCAATACTTGTTTTTTTCTCAGGGCTCATGACCCACAGGAAGGTTTTCAGTATGGTGCAGTGTGATTTGGGTTGTGTTCGTGGCGACTGCTGTGAGTGCCCGGACAGCAGTGAGTTGGGGCGGTGCCATGCTCAGTGGACCTCAATGGTACCTTGGTGGTAGGGGGATTCCAACCAGGGACCCAAGTCCGCTTCCTTAACCACTATGCAACCAACTGCCCCTTATTTACTGATATTGCTATATAAATGCTCGCTGAGGTTCTTCTAACAGAATTTTTGAGCAATTTTGGTGAAATGAAGACTTCCTCCAACCAGAAGACCGCGTAAAGTAAACACAACCAGGAGCAAGACATTAACGCGAGATGCAACCACTGCAAAAACCAGAAGAAATAAGTGCCGCTTTTATGGCCACACACATAATAATTGTCGCGAAAACGCCAAACGGCCGACAGTTGGCTTCTCTTAAACAGAAGGTCACTTAGTGAGGCAGCTGTTCTTTTATGGCCGCTTAACGCAATGTTTCACGTTTGATTACAGCCACTGAAGACTCTCAAATAACTAATGACCAGAACATCCATTAGAGCTCCGAGAGAACAGGTTTTCCAATTTCACACAAAGCTGTGTAATTGGCCCCCGGAATGGCATGTGGTGATTATCTATCCATCTTCCCTGTTTAAAAAGGTAAAAAACCCACACTGCTGACAATTCTGATTTGCTTCAATGAGCCTCAAATGGGTATCGTCTTTCTTTCCTCCGAGAAAAAAAAAAAAAAGGCTTCCAAAAACCCCGGACATTCGTGGTTTAGGAGTTGGCTGTTGTTCTTGCTTCCGAAACATGATTTTTATTCAAACGCCTCAAGGACCTACCAACTCCAAAGATGCAATAAAATTAAAATCTCGAGTTTGTTATTTCACTTAAACCCTCGTTAAAGTAGGAAGCAGTGAGAGACAAATGTTGTTTTAGTTTAGTTTCGGCAAGATACTACAAGTTTTTTGGTCGGGTTCCTCAAGAAGCAGTCGGAAGGTAAAAGGGGCATCTACCAATGGTAGACTAAAATCAGTACAACGACATTGCTATAAGAACTGAAGTGATTCTGGTTACTATCAAGAAAACAAGTGAAAGTGACTAGATACCAGCTATGAAATTAAACCTCTGTGGACTATTTTTGTTGTTCTCAATATACATATTTGTCAAAACAAATGTTTTGTTAATGGAACCAGGAAATAAATTAAAAATAATAATAATAATTTGAAGACAACAACAGGGTAGTGTGAAAATCTTTTTACAACTGTGCATAAACATTTATTCCAGTGGGATCACCACCCACAGGAAGGCTAACATTGTGATGCAGTGTGATTTGGGTGGCAGTCGTGGAGATTGCATCCTTCTAAACCTAGTTTTATATATTTGATGTAGATGGATGAGTTTACATATTTATTTATTGGACCATTTTGATAAAATGTACTCTTGTAAATGTCTTTGAATACTTTTTTTTTTTTTTTTTAATTTTGACTGCAAAAAAAATTAAGTTGCTGGTGCACGATGGTACATTGCCTGCTGTAACCTTGTGTGCCTGCAAAAAAACAAGTATCAAAATGCTGTTGGCTAAACAGAGCAACTGGACTGAAAGAGTTGTTATTCTGTTTTAGTGGTTTTAAAAGAAGAGTCTTTAATGACCATGCAGTTTTTTGTCCTTGCCTCTTTTGTTCCACTTTACACCGTGTCCTTCTCTGCTAAGAAGTTGCTCAGTGCATTTAAATGAGTCTGGAATTTTGGTTCCTCTCTGCTGTGGAGAGCTAGGCCATCATTTCCCCATGCTTTAGGGTAAAAACCACGCTGTCTTTGGTAAAGCTGAGAATTATGTCTCTTAATAATAAAACAAGGGTCCCAAACACATTATGCTATGAGAAAAAAAAAAAAAAAAAACAGGGGAAAGAGTAAATGCAGAGACTAAAATGTGCAGTTTTATTAAGGTTATGATAATTTAAATCAGAGCCTTTTACAACTCAGATAATTATGGTGCTAATTTTGAATTTGAGGTTTCTGGTATTGGAAGATAAAGTGAAGTGAGCCCCTGCAGGGCAGTATCGTGATTAGTGCACCTCACTGGAACCTGATGGCTGTGGCATTAATCAATTCTGCCAAAAGTTTAAAATTGGAAATGGACATGGACTACTCCAACTCCAACTACCTTCATTTCCTCTCTCACTGTATCCATCAATCTCCTTTGTGTCTCCTACCTGGTAGCTCCATATCTAGGATCATTCTTCTAACAATGTATCCACTGTCCCTCCTCTGAACATGTCCAAACCAATGAGATATTGTTTGACTAACAACACTTAAGATAATGAATAGAGTCAGTTAAAACCATAATCTTATTGAAGTTGTTGAGAAGATTTTAGCAGTGCGATTGTAGAGCTGTAACTATGATTTCCTCCGACTGATGACTTCCATTTGTCTCCAGTAATGGAGCATAAAACATCTGTTTCATCTGCGCCAAGGCAGATAAGGAAAAAAAAAAAAGAAAAGGAAAGTGACAACAAACATGCTGTGAGTGAGCGAATGTTGACAGAGGGCTGTGGACACACAAGGATGAATGTTGTGGTGAAGATATAAGAGTTTCAAGAGCTGCTGCAGAAAACCAATCTGAGATTAACTGATTCCAGCCTGCAATTACACACCAGAGCGGCCGCAGAAGCAGCAACAGTGTTTAGGTCCTTTTGATTCTGAACTTTTGTGGACCGTGATTGGACAACAGGTGCCGTGTTGATGATTTCCAATTTAATTACTGTCGAAGTCAGATTGACCTTGAAAATACACCTTAACTAGTGAGTCTGATTTTATTTAATCAAACCTAACCAGGTTAAATGTTGCACCAACTGAGGTCAACAGTGATTCTCTAAAAACGCCCTACAATTCCCTACTGTTGTTGCATGGACAAAACAGTTAAAGTCAAAATTTAAGATCAGGATAAGTTTATAAATTCAAAACAGAAGTAGAACTAGTTATTCCATTAAAGCTAAAGGACAAAGAACAGTACACTTGTTCTGGTTGAGACAGTGGTTTCCAATCTTGTTTAGCTTGTGACCCCATTTTAAGAACAGACATTTCTGGCAACCCCAGAGACTTATTAGTAGCTGTCACTCTTGCCGTCACATGATCACAGCCATCAATCAAGTAGCACCAGCTAGGATATTTTTATATGCTGTGAATTTATATTCTCAACAGTGAACGAGTATGAATGCTTAAAAATTAGTGTGCTGATTATTACAATCAATATTAGTATTAATACTTATATTAACAATAATATAAATAATACAAAATAATAATAATAATAATAAAATATAAAAATTAGATTAGCTTGTAGAACCTATATCTAGGTTCTTAAATATAATCATAATAATACACTGACCTATGAATGACCTATATATAAATTGTACTCCACTAATGTAACAGTGGCAAACCTTATCCAAACCATCATTATATATATATATATATATATATATATATTTATTTATTTATTTATTTATTTTTTTCCCAGTGATGTCCAATTTTTCTCCACAAAACAAACTTATTTAAAAATGTCATGGTTTTGAAGTACAGGCTGAACCATCAGCTACAGCATTGGCTCTTGGTATTAGGACTTCCATGACTGAGATAATTAAAGAAAAAAAAAAAAAAAACATGTCTTGCTCATCTCGCCGGCTAGAGTCCTATTAGAAAAAAAAGTGTTAAGTAGGCTAATAGAAATGTGGATTATCCACCAACATGAGCTGCTTTTACTTCACCTCTGGGCTTTTTCCACTCTCTGAGCCCACAACAGCCACGAGCTCCACTTCACATCCCAGGATAAGTACTTTTTAGAAAATATAATCAGCACACTGCTGTACTGAGAATCAAGAAGTGAGTTAAGTGGAAAGTTGATGGTCAGAAAACATTATTTTTTTGGAGGTAAAGGTTATGGGGAAATTATTTTTTTTTTCTATTATAAAACACTTATGAGGAAGAGATCAAAAATGACTGGAAAGTCCGTTTGGTGCAGGGAAAATGAAATTAGAATTCATCTGAAATGAGCACTGCAGTCTGAGAATGAAAGTCTTTTATGGGACACAACAAAAGGGTCCATCTTTGTTTATTTGCTTTTCTGCGTCACATCACCCCATTATGAAGCCTTAATATGACACACTCAGTATCTGTAAACAACCTCTTCACCCTTAAGAATAAGAGGATGGAGCAGCCACTGGAAAATCTCTCTCAAAATTTACTATTATTACTTCAGATTTTACTGTTGGTGTCAGTAAAATTTTATTTATTCTAGTTTATTTTCCAAAAGGCTTCAGAATGAATGAATATAAATGGATAATGGAGCTGATATGATGTTTGTTAAAATTATAAAGTGTAGTGTGGAAAGAGCAGCAATTGCAGCCTGGCTGTTAAGGAAGTGGACTTGGGTCTGCAAGGCTTCAGCATCAAATCACCTAACCACCAGGTTGCCAATGAGGTGCTCTGACCACTGACCACTGATCATTGTCCCAAACCCACGTAACTTCCAGTGGGCTCACCACCCACATGAAGGCTTACAGTATGGAGCAGTGTGATTTGGGTGACATTCGTAGAGACTGCTACCCCTGACACAACAGGGTAAGTTTTTTACGCTTTTTTTTTTACAGATTCAAGAATGAATGTGTAAAAACATTGTTATTTCTTGGTTGACTGGAAGACAAATACACAATATACCTGCTAAAGTACATTACAGGTTTTTTTTTCATTAGACTTAAGTAGTAAGATATGCAACGTGTTAGTTTTATGAATAGTTATTCCAATGGAAGAACTAGTTAATTTATAAAAAAAAAAAAAAGATGGTCACAAAAAAGCAAGCTAATCTTTAGAAAATAATCAAAAGGCAATCATTGCCGACAAGTAAAATAAGGTTGAAATGTTATTTAGTTTGACGAGTTAAGCTGCATTATATTTAAACAATAGTAAAATCAAGTATTTTTCACTGTGTTTTCCATTGTATGAGCTCACCGGCCTTTACTTTTTTTGTGATACTTTAAAATGTTGTGAAATATAGTTTTATGGTGTTTTTAACATAAATCACTTGGCGGACATTTTAAGGCCATAAACTTACATTTTGAGGCAGTCAGGGATTTTTTTTATTATTTATTTTTAACTGTACTTTGCAGCCTTCTTATTCTTTTTGATATTTTGACAAGTTTAGTAATATAGTGTGGGGGTTTTAGCGCAAATTATTCACTTGGCTTTATGTTTTGCTTCAAAATGCCATAAACTTGCATTTTGAAGCATTCAATGATATTTTTATTATTATGTATGTTATCCAAGGACACAGGCTTACTTGGTTAATAAAAAAAATATATAAGAATATGTGGCCAGAAATAATATAGAAAATAATAAAATCACTCAAGAAATAATGTATTATTCTGTCAAATTGTCTTAGAAGCAGGAAATCCACCATAGCAAAAAAAAAAAAAAAAAACATCCCACAGATGGTTGACTGTAAAAAGTAAGCAGAAAGATGAGTCACCAATATACACTCGCTCCCAAATCTTCACGGTCAATCGTGATTCATTTTCAAATGAGTCTGTGAATTGAGGACTCGTGGCTTTACTTTGACGTGAAATGAACCATGTTTAAGGTGAAGGCAGATGATGAGCAACGTTCTCTCAGAAGGGGAGGAAAAAGAGGCAGAAATAAAATCCCCCCAAAAACCTTCAAAGTAGAAGGATTTGACATGCAGTGAGTCTGCATACATAATCCCACAATGAACCCAGAGAACAGAAAGCTCTAAGAACTGAACTGAACTGAACTGAACCGCCGGCATGAAAGCGCTGTGAGAAGAACACAAAGATTTGGGCCATGAGGAAGAACCAAGATTGCGAATGTGAACTTATTTTATCAAACTGAGACGTGAAGAAATGACATTTGTTTTGTTCAGGAAAATAATTATGATTATGTCTGTCACTTGAAGTACTGTGAGGAATAAAAAAAGAAATTCAAAAGGACAATAAATCTGTGTCTGCAGCAGGAGCTGGCTTCAGCATCTACTACCAGAAACTGTGTTGCAAATTTAGGAAACAAACACAGTAAACAGTCTTGGTTCTTTCTATTTGTTCCCGAAAAGTCTGTATACGAGAGATAAGGCCCTTAAAGGGAGTAAAGTAAAAAGTATGAGGGTAAAGCTCGCAGAAGACAGTTCCTTAAAAATGTGCTCTGAAAAGGATTATTGATGCAATAGTCTAAAATAAAATAAAATAAAAAAAAAAAACCCTTACAACTTACATCTCATTTTGTACTCGGGTGTCTCCTTCATCAGGCTTTAAAGCAAATGGCTGTTATGAATGTGAAAAGATAGCCTTTATTTGAAGATCTCAAAGGTCCAGTGGGTACTGTACATTCAAGATATTCAGGCATAAAATCCACTGATTTCCCAAAAGTGAGTAATAAAAACTGAATCTCATATAAAACCCATCAATCTGAATGAAAAGCAAGACAATTTAGAAAAAAAAAAAAGAATATTTGCGGGAGTGATCTATTCATACCTCTTTTTCCAAGTAATTACCAGAGATGAACCACTGGAGATGATGTGATGAGACTTTATAGCGTACTAAAGAAGCCACAACTCTAGTGGAATAGAAAAAAAAAAAGGCAAGAGTGCAAAAGAAAAATCACAGATTTTTGTAACCCAGAACTGTTAAAAAAAGATCTTGGACTTTTGACAGTTAATTAAAGCAGAGGTCGGTGTTGGATATTATGGATTTCTAAGCAGAAGCCTCCTGATGTTATTCAGCAGACCAGTCGGATTAGCACGGAGAGGTGATTAAGCTGGGTTGAGTGACTCAGCAACATTGACCTCAGACTTATTCTTGTTCAATTAGTCAGAGGTCACTGTCTGGGGGACATTCACGGTTTAATAACACTGTTGTCTCAATGAAAGTCACATTGTTAAGATACATAAAGGGAAATAAAAACTAAACAAAAAGGCCACAAACTGAGCCTTGGGGGACGCCACAATGACAACTTTGAACTGAGTGGGTTTTTTAAATTGTATCTTCATGATGTTGATCAGAAAACTGTAAAAATTGAAATATGTATAAGAAGAAGGACTAACATAATTTATAAATTTCCAGTTTGTCCCTATATGGAGACACACCAGTATTCCACAAAGTGATTTTGTAAAGTAAGATAAAATATATAAATAGCATATGAATATATATAAATTATATATTATTTGTTGATTCATTCATCTCCATCCCCTTTACCATTACCGTCACAGGGGCAGCATCGGCCAAATCACCTTCACCCTTGTGGAGCTAAGTCTACTTCCTTAACCACTAGTCCTCTGCTGCCCTCTCCATATATTATATACTTTAATATATAATTAGGTTTAATCCCACATAGGAGGGATTTACAGTGTAATTCTTTATCAGCACAGGAGGTGTCATTCAGTATCTGGCAGCATTTAACTAGCAGCCATATGAGCTGCCATTAAGTATGTGAGGCTTGGACACAGGGAAATATGTATGTATATGTACGTAACCAGCTCTCCATGACTGCCACCCTAAATGTCACTGTCCTCATAGTGTGAGTTCCTGTGGTTGGCGAGCCCACTGGAAGTTATGTGGGTTAGGAAAAGGCTATGCTCAGAGCACCTGAGTGGCAAACTAGCAGCTGGTGGATTCAAACCTAAAGCTCTGAGGACCCAAGTCCGCTTTCTTAACCACTAAGCCACCACTGCTGCCTTAACTCCTCATCATACTTTTGAACCACAAAAACAAGTAATTTGGGAAAAGAAAATTCTACAAACTTTTTTTTTTTTTTCTGTTCCAAACCCCATGCCACACGAGGCCTTCCCTCTGATTGGTATTGGCTTCAGAAAAATTTGGTTGTGGACGTGGTGGTGTGTATGATTCCAAGTAAAGATACAAAGTAAATCACAAAAGTCAATGCAACTGTAAGTGTATCAACTTAAGAACCCAGTTTCTAATAGAACAAATGGCAAATAGACTTTGCCATTTGTTGTACGTACTTTCTAAACACTGTTCGAAATACACTATCACCAAGTCATCTCCAACTTCTTTGTCCCGTTCGGTTTCACAGAGCAGCTGCAGACAATCCCAGATGATATCAGAGCAAAAAGTCTAAAAACAATCTTAAATCTCACCAACCTTTGTGCAGGCAGGTCACTGGAAACTTCAACAAGTGCTGACTCAAGGGTTTGGGCTTTTCCAAACAATGATAGGAAACTGTCCATCAACTGAGCAGTAAAAACATACACTCTCCCAAACCTGAGCCTTAAATCTAAAGTTAGACCTGGAAACGGCAGTTTATATTAGTTTTCTGTTGCAGAAATTGACTTATAGGACATTTGAAAGTACATAGGGAAGAGCTGGAGGCAAGCAAGGTATTAAAAACCTGTTATAATGATTGAAGTGAGAGGAAAACTTAAAGCTGCCAGGGAAGGTGCCAGGTGTAAAACTGACAAAGTAGATCAGGTGAAAACTGAATAATTGATGACAAATGAATATGGAGAACAGAAAACGAAAATGAATCTGTTTGATTTAGGACTAAATTATTCTGCTTTATCTACAAAAGTTAGCTTTAAAAATTCAGACACATCAATAAAAGCATTTCTTTTTCTTTTTTCTTTTCAGTTCAAAACTCACTCTTATCCTTGACTTTTTTCTGACTGATGTATTAACTTGTTCCATAAAGCGTTACAGACTTGTTGAACTTTAAAGCTCACTCATTACACAGTGTCTTCTAAAGAGCATACAGTATGTTAGTGAAGTTAAGTTTGAGAACAGAAAATAAAAGACTTTATCACATTTTCTCAGACAAAAGTGAATTGTTTTCATTCATCTTTCTGCATCTATGCTCTGTTCCTGCTCTGTTTGTACATATTGTACGTTTCTGCTATTCTGCACTAATGACAAAAATGACAAATGCATTTCTTTCTTGTCTGGCTCTAATAACATCACAATACAGAACACGGGGAATTAAAACTTGGTTTATTCATTCATCACACAAGAGAAATGCAAAACTGGCATCTGTGTTTGGTAATTCAGCAAAAATCAAATGAAAAAAAAATAATTTAAGCTCTGGTTAAAATTCTCAAATGCACCGTGGTATAAACAGGTTCAAAACCAACAGCTGCCAGGTTTCCACTGAGATGTTCTGAGCAAAGCACCGCCCTGACTACCACAACATCCTGCTAACCACCCGCAGGGAGGCTTGCAGTATGGTACAGTGTGATTTGGGTGGCAATCTAGGAGACTGCTGCCACTGCAAAGTTGGTGACGTATAAGAGGATGGAGATGCATAAATGAATAGAAAAATGATATCAGTTTCACACACTGTTTTACACACAAAAAGCAAACTTTTGCTTAGATTCAAAAGCAAACTTTTGTCTAAGATCAATAATAATAATTATGAGAAAAAAACAAAAACAAAACATTACCCCCCTCCAAAAAAACAAACAAACAAACAAACAAACAAACAAAAAAAAAAAAAAAACATCAATTGCTGTTTCCTAAAGACTGGCTCAAAGCCCTCAGGGCTGCAGGGTGATTTATATATTTTTTTTCTGAGTTCAGTTCAAGTTCAAAGTCATTATTCTTTTTTTATTTTTGATGTTGTTTAAAACTCAAGTGATAGAAATAATATTGGTTTATTGAGCCTCTCATGCACCTGGTTGCACGGGCAACTGTCTCCACAACTTCCACCCGAATCACAACCACATGTGCCCTTTCTGTAAGTACTCATGTACCCTGTGGTGGTGCATGAGGGTGGTGCCTTCCTACCCAAGTCCACTTCCTTAACCGGTAGGCCACCACTGCTGCGTCAGCACTTACATTGAGTAATGAGTAATACTCAACATTAAAAATGTCCTTAATAATGTTCAATAACAGGTAATGATTGACAAATAATATCTATTGACTTGGGCCATGAAGACTGGAGACTTAAAATAAGGGTTCCAAAAAAAAAGATTCCAGATCCAGATCCTACTACTATAGCAGCACTTCCTTTGATTTTGGTAGATATGATGATTTGATCATTATAAACTAAATATTGCTTCAGAATTGCCCTGTTTTTTGTCATTGCTAACCCAGTAATTTCTTAATATTTCCGCACATGAGAGGCCAATTATTAGTTATGTGTCTAGGTTTGTTGCTTTGAATGTCTTATTTCTTTTTGACCACTTTCAACTGTTTGTTTTTCTTTTCCCTGCAGCTCATTTTGATACCACTTATATCAAAAAAATGTGCATTACATAGTGACTCTAACAATAATACACCCTCGACTGCATGGGTATTAGTGTTTGAAGCACAGAAGGGTCCTGGTTCGGACGTTGTCCAGCAAAAAAAAAATAGACACAGACCCTTAAAAATTAGCTTTTCAAGCCTCATTACTTTTGTGTGAGTTGTTTCATGCACAGTGGGCTCTGCTCTTCAATTTGAGAGGTAGTTTTGAATCCAATTCCTGACCAACACTGCGGACGACGGCGTCTCTGTGATGATAACCTCAACGTGATGTCACTATAATGAGCAAACTGCAGCAGTAGTTACAGCAGTGCAGTGACATGAGAGGGACTCAGTTTACTCCAAATGTAAAAGTCTGTGGGGCCAAACTGGGCCGTAACACGGACTTTTGGTGCTGGTGCACTTTGAATTAGATCTTCAACTGCATCACACGGGTGTGTGTGTGTGTGTGTGTGTGTGTGGGGCGGGGTATTCTGAATAAGCCTGCAAACAATGCAATCGCTGGCAGTGTCTTCCATCATGGCACAGAGGGAATTAGGATGGCCTTTAAAGTGCAGACCGGCTGAGTGCGAAAGCAGATAAAAACAGCTGTGTGCTTTATGGAGCTTCACTTTGAAATCAGATCAAGACGGATGCCCTGCCTCGCATGATTCTTCAGTGTCAGCTTGCCATCATCTCCGTCAGCGATGGGTTTTTGAGAGAAAAATAAAGGACACAGTGTGATTAATCCTGCATGGTTGACTCAAAATGACTGACTCATTCCCTTCTTAATGATGCCTGCAGTTCGTATCAAATGATGCTTTATGAAGCTTCGGCAATTTGCGCGAGAAAGTCTGCGGAGTAAACTCTAAACTCTACTTCTTTAAACGCTGATGAAGGGATTATTTTGATGAAGAAAAACAATGTGCCATACTCCCTAATATTGTATCCCAAATACTGGGTCGCAAACCTCGGGAGGATTGCAAGATTTAATTTTTTAAGGCTTCATCTCTTGGGGAAGATCGCTTTAGGGCAGTCGACTTCCAGTGGGATCGTCCAATCACTGGAAGGTGTAATGTGATGCAATGCGATTTGGGTGGCAATCGTGGAGACTGCTGGCCTTGTGACCAGGTAACGGATAACTTGGTAAACATTAATTGATAGAAATACTGTCTTTCATCGTTTATACCTCGAGTAATTGTTCACAAATCACAGTCAACAATAAACCACACCCCCCAATGTTCAAGAAAGGTGAATAATTTAAGAACAATGTCAGTTGATTTGGGCTGCGAAAGTTTGTGACTTTTTCATCATGGGTGCCAAGGAAAAAAAAAAAAAAAAAACAAGCTTAGCACATACCTGAAGTCTGAAAATTTGCTGTGAAATGAAAGTTATTCAGGCCTAACTGTGCAGAC